>VWZG01009029.1:16423-41703 GCA_013396735.1 Grallaria varia
AACCAGATTGAAAATTGCAGTTGGATTCAACTCATTAAAGAAATCTTCAGGTGTTCATTTTGTGCTTTATAGTGTGAGTTGTGCTTTGTTTTCAGGAGGTGGACTGAGCAAGGGGACTTATTAATAGGTTTACACGAAATAAAAAATTTATCAAACAAAATTGTAATTACTTCAGCAGGAATAGGAGATTTAAAGAAATTGACCTGAATTCAATGAAGTCACATTAATAAAAGGTCATTCTCCCCTTCACTGCCTGTATTTAAAACTTGAAGCAGTTCCTGAAATCCCAGCATTGTTCACAGACACAAAACAGAAGCATTGCCATGACTTTGCATACAAGGATGATCAAGCTCATGGAAAATATCTTTTCAAGGGAAAATAACTATTTTGAGCATGTTTTGTGTGGGTCTCTAATCTTATTCTACATTGCTACAGCAGAAGCCGCATTAAATCAAAATCCTGACGACAACAAGCCTCATGAGCAAGAACACTGAAACAGTCAGCTGCTGGTTTTCATGTCCATACCACCTTCAACAGGCACAGAGATTGTAAATAACTTGTGCAACCATAATCTTACACTGAAAATACTGCAGCAAATGTACTTGCATTGATGTACCGAGTGTCAACATGTAAGCCTTCAGCAAATCTTGCACAATCCAAACTCAGTTTTCATTTGTAGACATAGATGATTATAATATCTGAGTGACTTTGAGGATTCATTTTATCAATATCTCCACAGTATTTGCTGTGTGCTGATATAAGACCCAGTCTAGACCACAATATAGCATTAAAAAACAAACTCATTTCACACTGAAGTTAATAATTAGATCCACAGCCTGTAAACACTTTAAAATTACAAAATTTATGCAGATTTACAGTTACAAATCTTGTATTTTTTCCAAGACTTAAAAATACATTAGCTACGTTCTGAAGATGTTTCATCATGCTTGTGTGCTTCAATTTTTAAGCTATTTGCATGTTTTGTAGTTGTTTCACAGCTCTTCCCCTTCATTTGGTTATACTAGCCCTCTTTTTCTCCCTTTAATTGAATACAGTGAACATCTGCCCTGTAAATTGCAGAATTATATGTTAAAAAAAATGATTACTACATACAGACTAAACTGCTCTATCCACGCTATTCACTAGCAGCCTCTTCTGAAGTTCTGTATCAAGCTTGGGCAATGTACCAAATGCTCTCCCCTTTTAATTATGCTTGCTCTTGCAAAGTTGACGGACAGATTTTCCATATGCTATCTCTTACAGCCCTGAGGCACATGTTAATTTAGTCATTGACTACTGTCTCCCTGATCTTCTCTAGAACTCATTCCCTAATTCTTGTTGTCAAAGGTTCACATTTATGCAGCATAGGGAGGATGGGGCCTGGCTTTCACAAACAGAACAGAAAGTCCCTCTCCATGAGTACATACTCTTCTGGTGGTTTTATTCCACGGCGATGGCACCTGGTGAATTCTTACAACCTTAGCAGCAATGCTGGTCTGGATATAGAGCAAATTTACAGATGCTACTGCTCTTCCTGAGAGAAACATGCAGATTTTCAGGTACTCCATATATTAGGCAATTGCTTAAATATACTAAACATCACAACCCCTATTTTCCCAAATGCGAGTACCTCTGTATCTGGACTGTCCAATATCACTAACATATTTCAGTAAGCCAGGCAGACATTCCCTGTGTCTGCCTGAAACACCTGAATCATGAGGCACACAAGCATTCTGACATGATGTGACTCAGTACCCCATTCACAAGAGGCTTGCTTTCACAAGTTGCTTCCCTGGCAGCTCATAAGGCACAAGTAGCTCTAGCAGAAAGAATAATCTTCCCCTGAGGTCCTCTGCCACATCCCTGCATGAAGCATGCCAGACCAGAAGCACATACTGTTAGCACGTCGCAAATTCCCACTCTGTATGGGAAAGCTACGGGAAGACACATCATGTGCTGCTATGGGATTGTGGCTGTCTGCATGCCACCCTCTTGCTCTTTCATTTGGGTAACTGGAAAATGACACAAGAGATAGTGGAATGCTGCCATTACTGTATAATTTGCTTGGAAAGCTCCTTTTAACACTTCTGGAGCTCGGAACTTCAGGAAAATCATCTTCAAGGCTACCTCTTTGGCTGAAAAACCTGTGACATTGGCACTGAAACTGGTTGACACAGTGTGCAACGGCTATGGCTAAAATCCAACACCCAAGTAAGGAAACTTTAGAGGATCTAGTCTTTCTAAGCTGTGCCATGGAATTACTGGTCCCCACATGACATCTGTTATCATTAACAGAAATTACGCGAAAAATTTCCACATACACCAATGAGAGAATATATCCCTAAATTTAGAAAAAATTACACTGGAGAGGAAACATCCATTATTACATGTACAAAGAGAGAGTTAACTGAAAATTGGTTGGATGTACCATGGTGCTCTGTGATTCCTATGAGGTAATTTATGATTCTTGGCTGTTTCCTAGCTTTTTCATGAGTCTTCACAGAAAACTTGAAATTAAGGACACAAAATATACCATTAGGTTATGCACCTCATCAGTAAAAGCTTCCCTTCATGCACCATGAAAACGCATAGAAGATTTAAAAGTCTAATTAACTAGGTATGATCTCTACACAAAGAGTACCAAAACCTTGTGATTATATCTTCAAAGGAATCAATGCCTAAAGCAGAGTATGCTAGACACACGTGCAGCCTAAACCAAATTTATTCTTCAGGAAAAGATGAAACATGAATCATACTTATGACAAAGTACCTTGTATGTCTCTGCAGACTTGAACAAACTTGAAGTTCAAGGAGATTCTTCTAAATGTGTTTGGCCAGGAAAAGCAAAAAAATATTTTAGACCTTACCTTCATAGAGTGTGTATTTTAAGATTACCACAACATCAAAAAAATAAAAGGGAAAAACCCTGGGAAAGGGGATTAGAAGTCAGAGAATGGGAATACACGTCATGTTACTGCACATAGTAGTAAAATCCACAGAAGAATTTTGTGCCAAGCTCTCAAAGAAACGCATGGAGTTTTTTTCCTTACCCAGAACATTTAGGTTAAAGGATTTCACAGGAGTAAAATCTGGATGTACTTCAAATAACTGGGCTGCTCAAAGATATAAATTCTGGTACTCTGCCACAGTGACTGGCCTGTATTTCCAGGGGATACCCCCTCCACCCTCAAGACAACCTAGTTTCCTGCTGCTACATGCTACTGGAGGGACGGGGGAAGATATATTTGGCCTGCCCTAGTGAGAAGTACAACTTCTTCAGAAATTTTGCAACCTCCATTACGTCACTGTTTGAGACCACAAGAAAGAGTGGGCCTCAGCTGAAGAGATCGCGAAGGAACATTCACTAACCACATTCTGGCATAGCCTGACCTTTTCTCATGTACCAGTCTGTCTTCAGCTAATACAAAAGACACAGTAAAAAATTAAATCTCATTTGAAATGAATGCATGTCAGTAGAGGTTGGTACAAAGGACTAAGACTTCAGCAGATTTCTCAGAGTGAAATACGATAGCCAAGGGTTTCCCATTAGCCAAATCATAAATCTATTACATAGAATGTCTACCTTTATTCACCTATCTAGTATCTTGAAAATGAAGCTTCAGCTCTGTTATGCCTTTGGTCCAAACATGTAATAAGGTCTATGTACAAGATGAATTGAAGATCAGTTTCTGGACAGACATATTCCAGCAATGAACAACACACTCCCACCAAAAAAACCAAAACCAAACAAAACCAAACCCAAACCAAAAAAAAAAACCCCAAAAATCAAAACACCAAAAGAAAGCACCCAAACAAAAAAAATCTACAAAAAAGAAAGAAAATCCAAAGTAACCAACAAAACTAAAAAAAAAAACAAGAAAAAACAAAACAAAACAAAAAACAACCCCTCGCCCCCCTGCACACACCACTGATCAAACTGCTCTGAGACTTTCTCCTGGCTACTTTTCTTTCAAGGTGACCCACTGTATGTCTTGCTCTGCAGGACACAAACCTGGAAGTCCACCCTCTGAGGTTGAGGAAATACAAAACAGTCACTGCAACTGAACAAAGAAAATTAGAAACTGAGTTGCCCTGATCGCTGAGGAGTACCCAGAGAGTCACTGGTAGCTATTCCCATGAGGAAGTACAGACAAGATTTAGGCTTATTTAAAACACTCATTTGAGAAACTCGTTATATTAAAAGTCCAGGATCCTGCAGAACGCAGTCAATATATGGAGACAAATGCATGCTCATCATGTTTTAAAAATCACCATTTGTCTCCTGCTCACCAGATTTGACTTTGTACCTGTAAACTAGAAATAACTTTGGCTTAAGAAGTGGCTATGGGTGGTGTCCCTCAGTCTCTAGCCTGAAAGCTGAGGAATACATAAATTAACATGAAGCTTCCTTTCCCTGAAGGTTTTGTTTAATTTTAGAAGTGTCAGGAAAATGTTAATGTTACATTTTGTTGCATATTTTCCAGCAGCATGTGGCATATGCCGAGAAGGGAAATAACACTGTTTGTCATTATGACTTTACAGCCAAGAAGGAAGACAGAAAAAAAAGGAACTTAATGAAACCTGTAATTCATAGGTCTGTTAAATACTGTTCTCTGCTATCCCAACTGGATCTAACAGTTTAAGGCGAATACAAGGTTCTTTCTCCACTTCCCCAAACTGCTGATATATTACAAACCACAAAAAAGTAATTTTCATTCAGAAAGTCCGCACGTGAAAAGTTTCCCTTATCAGACTGGGAAAAAAATTCTGGCAATTGATTTGTAGTCTCCAAACAAGTCTTCATTTACACAGCTTCTAAGTTGAAACATCTAAGTGATAAAAATCACTAACTGAAACAGAAGGACTTGGAAGTAAGTGAAGTAGACCAAAACATTTAAATATTTACAGATTCAAAATTTCATGAAGTGGGAAAACTCTTTCCTACCCAGCTCAAGTACCACTTGTGACTCTCCTGCATAATAGAAACAAATTTAAGGAGACATTTGCGTGTGTACACACAGTAAATGGAGAATCAGATAACACATTCTGTTTTTTTTCCATTTTCCTAAGACATTGAGAAAAATCTGTATTATTTAATTTCCCTTTGGTTTGATCAGAATAAACACTGGAGTTAATCTGAGCATTTAATTTTGACTAAATGTCACTTTTTTTTCTTTTAATTCCATCACCTATCTTAGACCAGTCTCCTCCTTGCACCAGTCCTATGTCTAAGTTGCTAAAATATTTGATTCTTACTTTGTTTCCTCTTTTATGGTCTGCATCCAATATAGAGAAATGTTACAAGAGAATCTTACATGGTGCTTGTGACATAAATTAATGCAAGGCTTTATTTTCAACACATTCTATAGTAACAAAAAGATATAACTGAAAATTTTTCTGACTCTCATCGCAAAGTCAGTCACTCCAACTAAGAGCTTTCCTTTATGCTGAAATTCACATGACAATGAAAATTACAGGCCGAGAAAGGGTTTATTGTCTGTACTTCTGTTTTCCATCAAGATTAGCAGTAAGTCTGACTGAGTAAAAGAGTCTGCATTGTCCATAATTTCTCTGGGATAACTGCATTACGGTCATTGGGGTTTTGCCAGAGAAAGAGAAGCACCAGTTTTGCACAGATACAGAGTGAACACGACTCCCTGAAAGATGATAAGGAAGTAAAACTTAAACAAGCTTGTTCTGCTTTGGTTAGACCAAGTCATCTGTAAAGAGCATCACTTCCATTTCTTCCCAGACATAGAAAGATACAGTACAGCAGGGCTGGAAACTTAATCCAACACAGCTGACTTGGTGAGAAACACTTAGAGTTGGAAAGTTCTATCTTGTCCATTACAGGTTTTATTTTTATACACACATACTTCAGTATTTAATAAATATCGAGGTGTTACTACCTTATTGCATCAAAACACAGTATCAGACCATTCTTCACAAGATGTTTTCACAGTTTTTCTTCATTCATGCTTTCTCTATTAAGCCACCTGCCTATATACATATCCAAAAACATTAGACCAGAGGGGTACTGACAACCATGCTATAGAAGTGCCAGAAATTCCAACTGGTACTAAAAAACTTCAAACGTCCATGTCATCGACTGCTCAGAGCACCCTCAACCTTTAGGGACTTTGAGATTTCAGTGATCTTGTATTTGAGAAGCACATTCACTGGCAAGATCTAGCATCTTATGTCTGTGGAGGTGACTTGCACCAGGTGTGCCACTGCTCTTTGACTGCAGCTCACACAAGGGTGCCTAGAGAGAACACAGACCAAAGGAGCAGCATTTGCAGCCAGCTGGGGCTGAGAATGTTAACCATATAAATTTACCCAAGCTCCTGGGGCTCTCTAAAGGCTATCTGACTGGTAGGTCACTGACCCACCAGCACAGCATCAGCACATTACACTTATTCTGCTGTTGAAACAGGATACTAAGGAAACCAGCTTTGTAGGAAGACTGGGGATTGAAGCACAAAGCCAGTATGAGCAGCCATGCAGCTTACCAACCTTTAGGCCTTTAGCACAGGACCATTAACTAGCTTGCAGAGTTCATAAAATCCAAATTAATAGCTTAGGGAAATAAAGAAAACACTGTTATTAGCAAGGCCAACGTCCTATTACCTCTATTTCATCTCAGAAAAGCAGTTGCTTAGATGCTCTGCCGAGCTTTCCACAGAATACCTCCAGTGGATGCAGAAAGCAGAAACTTGACCTTTCTCAGGCTTTCCAGTAGAGTTTTCCATGAATTTGGGTTTAGACATCACTAGGCTCATTACTGAAAAGATACTAGCCAGAAAGACTGTACAGTATTGGTATTACCATGAAACAGAAGTGCAAAAATAAATTTTGCTTGGAGTCATACAAGGGAAAGGGGAGGGGGGGAACCAAAAGACTGAAAACCAGGACATTCTGTAATTGTAACTGGAGGATTTTGGAAAGAAAACAATTTGGAAAAGAAATTCTAATCCCATCATGATCACTCTCATAGAAGCTAGAGAAATTGCTTTCTGTAAAAATAAACATAAATGAACATTTCAGTAACAAAAATAAATGCCAGAACATTGAAGAAACAACTTTAATTTTGTAAAGACTGAAAGGATAAGTAATAAGTTGGCAGGGTTGCTTAGACTTTTGTGAACTCTCATAAATATTACCTACCACAAGTCTAAATCACTGCCAGCTCTGGCTTATGTTAGCCTATTTTTGTATCTTACCAACTCCTCTGCCAGAGGATAACTGACCTTTGAAAGATTATCTTCTAGCGCGCGCACAAGATAGCGTCAAATAAACGGTTATCAGTTCTCAGGGAATTTTGCTTCTAATCTTTTGGACAGACCATTACCTAAAATCATGATTTATTAGCTTTTTAAGAGCTTTTTACAATGATGAAATCCCAACATAATACTAAATACTGTAGAGCAATAAGTATTGCCATGAGTACCACTGCCCATAGAATGAATAAGAAACTTTTTTACCAAAGCTATATAAGGGATTACTGAGAATAATAAACCTGTGTAATAGTGAGGTCCACATTACAGTTGGATTCTGCTGTTTGCTAAGGTGACTGGCACACACACACAAATCTCTATGGATTTAAATATACATCGCACTCCCACTGATTTAGACTAAAATTAAAGAGTAGGACAGAATTTCAATCATCAGTTCTGATTATTTTTCTGAATTTTCAAACTGTATATCAGTATACCTGAATAGGATGACTGAAAAAAAGGCCAAAACATAAAGCAGGCATACAGAAAAGATACAGCTTAAGACTATCATGCCACAGGTTGCAGAGCACATGGTTTGACACATCCAGTAGTTGCACTGGCAGTATAAAACGGGCTCTCTGCTGTTTTAATTTCTATACTAGAAGGGAAAAACACAAATTGGAAATAAGAGAATGACAATCTTGGAATGTTGCTTCAATTCTATTAGGGTAAGAGAGCGGAACAATAATGCCAGTCAAATATAAAGATCTAATTTTCTTCCTGAAAACATATGGTAAATTAAAAAAAGTAGGTTAGCTCCCTTATATGTTCTCCCATTTGCAGCAGAGGCCTATGGCAAATGCAGAAATGACACACACACAATCACTGTTGTGTCCACTTTGATTTCTAACTGCAGGGAGAAAAACGAGAAACATGGAACAGAACAAATCCACAGCTTCTCTGAAGGCCAGCTGAATCCACCAGGTTACTTAAACAGAAGATAGTCCTTACTCTTATTTCCAAGAAACCCTTGGCTCTGTAGCCATGTACAGCCAGAAGATTTGCTGGGTCTGCAGATCTGCATATCTTTCCATAGTAGCACTTCCCCTCATCCCTTTCTGAATTAAAAGTTAAGCATTAAGGCAGCCATGGTGGGGAGCATAATGCTTCTTTGTCTGTCAGGAAACAGAGTCTTTCAGGTTTATGGAGGGGTTTTGTTGTTTTCACTTAAAGGAAAACGTAAACTGGTCCTTCCCCAAGATCAGACAGCCATGGCTTAAAATTTCAATGAGAAAGTAATAGAGGTTTCAGTTGCGATAAGGATTGAAAGTAGTACAATAATAACAAGGGTCTATATGCAAAGATTTATTCTGATGCAACTCCAGAATGGAGGGAAAGAAAAAAAAACAAAAGAAAAATCAGCCACACAGAAGTATCTAATATCACAAATTCACTAGCCAACTTACAATTTCACTGTTAAGCTTTTGATTTCCCATGTTCTGCAAGGATAACAGTGTAGGCATCATCTCATATTTCTACAGAGTCCTAATGATAAGTTTCAGATTGCATGAATTTAGATATGAGACATGTGGCTTTATTAAGACTTTAGAATAAATAGTCCCAATATCAAAAATACCACATTAAAATACAGGCCTAAGCAAATTTCATAGCAATTCACTTTAAATACATGCTCCCTGCTTTAATAGTACACAACTGAGATAGCAGAGTGCTCCATTTTCTCATTTAGAAGCCGAGCCTCTGCCATAAAGATGCTTTCCTGTAGGTAACCAGATTGTTTCAGAAGACACAAGAAGTTTTCCAAGTACAACTTTAAAAACCTATGTTGCAAGAATGATAAATACTACTTTTGCTATTCTTATTCCCACTACAGCTTTTCTGTGCAACTGCAGGATGCAGCATTACAAAACTGAAAGATTTTTAAACTGTAATAAGAAAAGAATCCAGTATTGAAGCAAATACTGTGTTTTATGCTTGTTCCTTTTTTACCAAATAGAGTTTAATATGCTAAATACCTGACTCTAAAGAAACAAAGATCACTTTGCTTCCCCCTCCCCATCCCATAAGCAAGAAAGGACTATTAGGTCTTTATTTTGAAGGGATGCTATAAGGTAAGCCTGTGAAATATTTGTGGGATATTACAGCAGAGAGCTAACACATCATCATCATCATGGCTAGGCTTCACGAACAAAGATTTGGGAAGGGCTCTAGCCATGCTTGCTGCAAGCGCACTGGTGGCTAAAAAGGCCGATGCGAGATAGCTTTTTGTAACTGGACTTGCCTAACACAGGCAACATACATAAAATGTCTGCAGATAAGATGAGAAGGACCATAGAAAAAGGCTTTACCTACAGCTTTAGCTGAAAGCTAACACTTAAAGGTTGATCCTCTCCATGTGGTTATCATTTTTCCTATTTGAAAAATGAAACACCTCCATACTTCATCTTTCATTGAGAGTGAAATAGAGCTCATTCCTGTACACAGTGCCAGAGTCCCAACCAGATCCTTCCATCAGTGATCGTTATAGTTTTCCTGCTGCAGACAAAACAGGATAAGTCATTTCCTTGATTCCATCAAACCTGAGTAGCATATAGATGTTTTTAAAAGCCTTTAGATTTCCTCATTCTGTAATATATAAATAACATTGCTTCAATTTATTATATTACATCACGACTTCATACTATTCTACTGAACAGTAATCCTGGGAAATGAAAGTCACAGCTGGACTGGATAGTACACATCCCGCTTGATTAAGGTGCAATGTCTCCTCAGCTTTCCAGCCTTTCCCTCATTCACAAACAGAAACTGTACACTTCTTCATGTGTTGGAACACTTTCCCACACCAAAAGAGCTACCCCATTATCACTGCTCTATCTCAAGTGTCATTTCTGCTCCAGATCTTTGAGATGACCCCTCTTACAGAGATGATCTAACCAGTCATCTTTCCCCTTCTATTTACCTCAGTAGCCCAGTGCTTCCCACACAAAGGCAGGTGCTGAGCTTCACACACCTGAAAACTCAGCTGCTTTTACCAGCTGTACCAATCCAACTATGGAGACATAACCTCTATCTACAAACCTTCTCCTTCCTCCTCATGTCCTTCAACACTTTGTGCAAAACACTGTTGGTCTTTTTTCCCAAAACACATTTTTTGCTAATTTTTTGTTACATTGACTAAATTGGTAATTTTTTTCTAAAACAAAGTATAGCCCCATACTAGCCACTGTGAAGAAAATTAACTCTAGCCCAGCCAAAGCCAGCACACAAATACACACAAAACAAACAAAAAACACACAGCAAAAAACCAACCCAGAATGCTATGATTGACTCTCTCTGGAAAGATAAAACACATTTTGAGTTTTGTGTTAGTTCAATTTTTGCATGCTAATCATATTTAAAGTTACCAGCCCAGTTCTCTGTTTTAGCAGCTATAAAGCTCTCTCCTTTTTCCAAACACTGGAGAGAGTTTTCCTAGCTGGCTTTTAAAAGTCTTATTTTGAAGAAATGTTGGCTACACAGGTCAGGAAATCATTTCTTTAGGCAAGTTCCAAAGTACACCAGAACGGAGATGCTTTGAAAGCCCATCTGCCAGCCGACTTTGTCCTACTTTGAAAACAAACGCAACTCTTTAGAAAGCAAGTACTTAAATATGTTAATCCTTTAAAAAGACATGATTCCTAAATTCAAGGCACTATAAAAGCAAACAGAACCCAAAGTAGTCTTTCTGAATGGTTCAGATAGCTATTTGAATAGGTTGCTTCTAAAATGTATACAGTATGCAAATAACTATTACAGAGACATAACACATGAAAAAACATCTTTTATTCTGTTTTGTTGAACATGTAAATGAGTAACACTTACTTGGATTCAGGAAATGTAGGCAACAATGACATAATCAACTAGCAAATAAGGTATTTTGCAAACAAAGATCAAATTCATTAACTAAAATATTGCAGGCACCAAACCCAACAATTAATTCATTAGGAGGATTAAGGAGGAAACTGATGGCATCTCCAGACATACTGAGAGCATATAACACCCGAATGCTGAACGTTCCACATACAGTTACACACCCAAAACTTCCACCATGGTATGAGAAGTGTCATCTAAATCACCTGGATAAGTACTTGATCACTATATCAACCATCTCAACTTCTAGATATCCACACATTCCACTCATTTGCACAGTCAGGGTTATTTAGTATCTTAAAGATAAATGGCTTAAATAATCTTGTTTATTATATCCTCTGTAAGACTGTTTAAGCTGTTTATAATATCCTCTGTAAGACATCAGTCACAAAACCTAGTATTTCCTTAAAATGTGAAAATACGGTCATTCAATCCTGAAAGAGCACATGTAAGCACACATGATGAGAAAGACTATTTTCATCTTTAAGCTTTTATCTCAAATTCAGGATAAGCTCGATATTATTACTAAAATTATGCCAGAAATTAACACACCATTAAGCCTACTCTTACTTTGGTGCAACTTCTCCTGATGTAAAATGCTGTTGCAAAACCAGAGTCATACACTGAACGACATTTTTACAGATAAAATTCCAGGAGCAGAAGCCACACAAAGTAGGTGCCTTCCCCAGAACTCCTCATTCTAACACAGTAGAGGAAGACAGAATATGTAAGTGGAAGGACAAGTCTGTCAAAGTGAGACGTCACTTCTGTGGCTAGCGGGGTTTGCCATTTTGTTTGTTTTTTTTTTAAAGTCTTTGTGTCTCATTAAAAAAAAATTTTAAAAAGTAACACTCTTAAGTGACCTGTGAATACTTTCTTAGAAGGAGTGACTTACCTCACAAGCTTAACACACAAAGAGACACGGGAGATGGATGGTCTGATTTACTTCCAAGACCAAAAAATTCTCCTGACATTTATTTGGCCTTCTGCAAGACCTTTGGAAGTGCAGCTATAGTTGAAAGCCTCCCTCCTCTCCCCACTTTGGGAGAAGGGGATGTTACTACATCAGAGAAACAATACTGACTGCTTTTTACAAAGCATATATTGTTCCCTTGCATTAGAAGACAATAACTCTATGTCTTTAACTGTAGAGAGTAGAAAGTAATGCATGACTGAATTCAAAGTATCCCAAATCTTGGTGCCAGAGCCTTAAAATGTGACCAAGATGAAAGATAACTAGTGATGCCATCTCACAGTATATACACAGAAGGCAATGAATCCCAGTATCTTAATGCATCTTTAAAGACAAAATATTACATTTACTAATATTTTCAAAGGACCTCCTCCTGCAACATCAACCAAGCTTCTGTTTGTTTTACTTTTACTTTTTGTTTTAAACAGGCTTATACAAGCTCCATTTAACTGCTGATGAATACAGGAAATTAACTCCAACACTTAATACTTTGCTCAAATTGTGACAGGAGTCCAGGTAGGCCAAAAACTCCCCTGTCACAGATCCTCCTACACAGCACAGAACCTTTGTCACTAATGCCTTTCTGTTGTTTAAGGGGGAAAAAACAAGCATGCATTAGACCAGCTCTGATCACCAGATCATGTTCTGAGGATGTGATTAGTGTGAGGAGCTCTAACTTCAAAATACCAGTTCCCAAGATGCTTTTACAAGCGAGATATGCATATGATTAGTTTCTTCCAGAATGCTGAGACAATCACATCCAGACAGCACAGAGCTTTAAAAAAAAACAAACAAAAAAAACCCCCAAAAAACAACAACAACAAAAAACACAAAACAAAACCAACAAAAAAACCAAGCAAAACATTCATCTTGGCAAGATATTCTGGTACCTGCTGTATTCTACTTTGACTAAAAAAAACCCAGAATAATTCACAATTTTCATTGCGGGTCACATGTATGACAAAACGCAGAACTGTACTGGAGTGTACCCCAAATGAGTCAGTCTGAACTTTTGCTTTCTTGCACTATTATTTTATTCCACAGGGAGAAAAGAGAAAGGAGAAAGAATAAAGGTTTCTTCATTTACTCTGAAGCCAAGCCCTGAAGTAGATGCATAAAGTTTCCTGAAGAGACTGCTAACTTAATTGATATCAATATGCTTGTTTCCACCCAACAGTTCCAGGGGCAAGAGAAGCATGTTTTTTAACCTCTTTCTGAATGGCCAATGGCTGACCTAGTTTAGTTTCTACTTGCTATAGCTTTGTGTTTAGTGTTGCCATTCACATCAGGGCTAGCTGGTTGCAATGCAGCACTCTCAAACCGCATCTTGTTCCACACTTAAGAACAGCGTTATATTCTCAATAAGATAATAAAGTGAAAAAATAGATCTCTTATGCAGTTTAGGATTATGTATAGAGCAGTACATCACAGACAGATAACCATTGGGAAGTAGAAAGCTTTTTAGAGGTCTCTGAACACAGCCCTTCCCTTTCACAGAGGGAACAGCTTTCATTTCCTCCATAGTAACACTAGAACTCCCATGAATCAACACGGAAGGTGAGGGAGGTGGGAAGAACCTCTCCAATCAACCAGACTGAATGTACGATCAAACACGTGCTTCATATATGAGCAATATTCTTCACTGAGTAAAATAAAAATGACAAAAATTAACTATTGCATCTGAACATTTGAACACTGTCAAAGAGTTGGTAACTTCTAACTCTGGTATGTTCACTGCCTAGTTAAGGACTCATGATCAGGCTGCATGTTGTTTCAAAGGTATAGCACAAAAAGTATTATGCAAGTCAGCTATTTTTTTTCCTAAAGAGTGTTGTAGTTTTAAAAGACAATATGCAGGAAGTCATTCACAAATTCATCACGTACGGTGTCACTTGAACTCTTGCATCTTTAAGGGATTTGCTAAAATTTCTGCAAATAAGAAGACTTTTATCAAACATCCTTCCCCTGTCTGAAAGCAGTTATTTAAAGAGTTAACAGAAGATATTTAGGTGTATTTGCATTGCTTTGTACTATAATGTTTTCTTATGCAGCACAGTGGTATTTTCCACATGAAACCTCCGAGTCTAAAACAATGTCTAATTATCATAATTTACTAAAACCTGTATTTCAAAACATTTTAGAAGTGGTTTAGGATTACTACTTAGCAGGCAGCCTCTTACCATCACAAGCAGAAAGGAGTTGCAAAACTGCTGCTGGAAAAAAGGAGTTACAGAGTGCAATGCTGCCATCTGCTGGAAGTTGATTGTCTTAATGGTTTAATTTCTGTCTCCAAAGACTGAGTTACATACAAGCTTTTGAGAACTCAAAGCTATTTAGATGCATTTAATCTGAACAATTTGAGGACAAGTAACCAATATTTTTGGATCAAGCATTTGTGCATACAGATACAAGGTCAACTTTATTCAAGTACAGTAGCTACATTTCCCTCTAAAGGGATGACCACCTAGCACTAGGTAATAATCAATATTTCCACGTGTTGCACACAAACCTGCATTGTGCCCTTGCACAAGGTTTGCCCTCTCCACAGTAGACCCCAAAAGTAATGTTTCACGCATAGTGATAACTCTGCAGTTGGACATCCAAGCCTGCAGGTTCCTCTGGCTACACACAAAGGAAAGTTACACATCAGGGTGGACACCATTCCCTCCAGAAGCTTGGCTGGTGCTCCAGGGCTGCACTCAAAGGTGGCGGACTTGTCTGGAGACCTCTGGAATCCATATTTTTAATTTTTTTTTTTTTTTTATTTCTCCACATCTAGTCACAGAATAAAAAGTTGCCCTCGCTTCCAACTGATGGATATGGCCTGCTATAGCTGCCAAAATTCATATCCAGTTTGCCAAGAGACAAGATTTTTCATCTGTGGACTAAACCAAAGTTGTTCACCTAGCAAAAGTCACTAAAGAGAAGGGGAAAAATAAAAGCCCACAAGAACTCACGTGAATGTACCACAATGTCATTTTCACTGTGACCTAGATTAGCTGTGGTAACTAAATTTAGGTAGGCGTACAGAGCTCTCATGTAGCACAGCCTGTCTTGCACAACCATTACCCAGGAAGCAGTTACACATTCATGCCCTCTTCTCTGCTGTTTGATTAGCACTTCTCAGGTAAACAGACCAAGCGTTGTAGTAGGATAGGCTCTTGCAAGTGCATGCCAGATATTTTTGTTCTCGTCTCACCAGTATAAAGCTGAAATAACTCTGCTGAGTGGACATGGATCTCAAATTCTATCAGTGTAAACAAATCAAGTATGTGAGCTGCTGCCCCAAGTTCAGTCCCCCATGGCTTTACCAGATACAGACGGTTAACAGTACATGTCTCATTTGTCTATGCCTTGCACTGGAGAAAGAAGAGAATTATACCACTACTCTATTAGAATAGTAGTTGATAATCACTTTGAAAAGATTATAAGCCATCTAATAGGGAACACTGTACAGAATAAATAGGTCCCTTCTACATACAGGCAGATAAACTCAAATGATGAATGCTATACAGCCTCCCTCTTTGTTACCATCTCTCATTTCTTCAAAAAATCCACTGGCAAAATTCAGCCTCAATCATACCATCTAATTTGGTGCAGCACCACAGTAATTATGATGAATTCACACTGCATCACTTACACTGATAAAAGGAAATTACCAGGAGATTCCAGAAGCATTTTACTGGACTTAATCCCAAGCATAAACTTGTAAGTCCTCCATTGATGTCTGTCAGTTTGATTATGGTACAAATCACATACCAAGAAATACTTCCAACTACGTATTTCAAGACACTTTTAGTTCTCGCAGTAGCACTAAGAAAAGGCAAAAAAGCCTTTGCTTGGAGAATTAAACATTCATCTTCCGCTTCATTTTCTTATAGGATGAAGAAAGTAAAATTTTAGGAAAGAAGTTTCAATGAAAAAATTTAAGGCACAGTACGCTGACATCTTACACTTGAGTTGAAAATTTGTTAAACATGTTACACTGTTTAACACAGACACAAGATGAGAAGTTTATCAGCAAAGCAAGACAAAAACAGCATGCGTGGGAAACAGTCACACTAAGCTACAGCAAAGACTCATTTAGGCTGAGTAGCTCATAAATACCCACTCAGTAAAGAATGAGCAAGAAGCATTTTTGCCAGATCAACACTCATGTTTACAATTCTAAGCCAAGGAACAATAAAGTCAGTAGATTTGATTATACAAGACACAGAAACAGCCTTTTTTTTTTCTTTTTCTGTGCACAGTGCAACGGGCAACACAAGCTTGATGCCACAGCCACCAGTACTACAGGACAAAGGTTTGTAGGTTAGAAGTCACCTCAAGGATCCTTGCAAACCACCGATATAGTCAGAATGATGCATGGTAACTTGAACTGACCACAGACTAGGACTTCCCAGACCATTGGTGGTCCATGAACATCAAGGAAACATCTGCCCAATCAAATGGCCACATGAGATCCAAGCACAGGATGTACAGCACACAGTGAATGGGAACATGAAAAGGCAGGGCCAAGTTCTCCTATGATTTCAATAGATGAAGTTCCACTAACAGTGGTATTTTATTTTTTTAAACCTCCCACAGAAGCTGAGCCAGATGGCTAAATGCTGCTACTACTAATGCTGCTAATACCCCTTCAGGATTATTTATTGAGTGAGACAGCTAAGACCAGTACTTTCATAGTTTGTAATCACTACCAGTTTTTCCCCAGTTTGTCTGTATCAGTTACAATTTTCTTTCAGGATATGACTTGTTAGTCTCCAATGCATGTTGTTCACATCTACTCTTAAGATTATTACTTACCCAATACAAGTACAATTGAATTTAGATGTGGTGTTCTTATTTCAACTGTATCCAAGCCACAATTGTTATTGGAAACTTCTGGTCTAAGTTACTTTCTGAACTGACCCTTAAACTCCACTTTCTTATATTGTCCAGCAGTAATTTAATGGAGTAAGTTACAGGAATTTTCAACCCATTATCCCATGAATTAGCTTCCAGAGAAAACAAAAAACTAAATAAGTAGAAATATTCCATACAAAAATTAACTACAGTAGAAAGTGTATTGCAAACCAGCATTCACTGGAGACATCAAGGAATTGCAATTTTCTAATTAACACACTACACAAGGAAGCAATCTTGAATCAACAGCTCCCCATGAGTCACACGTGATCAGTGCTGCTGGCTGTCCTCCTCAGCTCCTGGCTCTACAGAGGTCACACACCAATAATACCCCATCCGAGTTGCAAAAAGCCTGGTATACAATAAGCCAAGGCAATCTATGCTCAAAAAAGTAATTTAATGATGCCCAAGCAAGGAAATATACTGCATTAATGGTTCATTTGGCTATTTCCCTTGATTTGCCTATCACTTGTGGAAGGGACCTGTTTGATTTCTGAAGGTACTTCTCATTCCAAGTGAAGCAAATGGAAGCCAGATCACTCAGCCACAGTGCTAGGCAAACACATTCGTTATGACTACCTCGGCTACTTTTATTTTTTTCCAGAAGGTAAAAATATTATCATATCAAATGGCATGCAAGAAAAAAACATTGCTTAGGTGGCAGAGTAGGCGATGAGTACTGCCTTATACAGCAGTCAAAGCTACCTATTTAAATCACAAAGAAAATGCAAACTGAGAGATGAGGAAAACGATTAAGTTAAAATTGTCTTCCAGTGCACAATGCCTGTACCAATGACAAAAAAAAAAAAAAAAAAGTTTTCAAACATCAAGTCACAGACATTTATAGTGGAGCATCATGCTGATTAGATCCTCCTACCCATTGTTCACAGAACAGAAAGGCCCCTCCCAAATGATGCCTGTCAGGCCACCAGTCCTCACATGCTTTACTGGTCAGTGTACACAAATACATAGAAAGAACATCATTGTGCCCTTCTCAATTCAGGTGTCATCCAGGAGGACTATTTCCATGTTACTGTTCCAAATTGCTGCTGCTCTTCCCAACAATGGTATTTTGTGCTTCTACTTCCATTTCCTTTATCATGTCTGCATAAGCAGGCCTCACTTTGGTCTGAATTATTTACCCTATAATTTGTGCTTCTGTTTTCAACTAGTATTTACTGCTGAATTATTCCAAAAATCACACATACCAAATATTGCTGTGGGTCATACTTTAAAGTCCCATGCATTTCCTGGTTTCCTTGCAGCCAGACATAAGCTTTCTATTACTTTGTGCCAACCTTTATCCTCCAACAGAACATGAAGCAAATTCACTCGCATCAGTAAAAATGCACCTACTTACATTATATATTAATACTACATTTCAAAAATAGTCACCTCGATTTTGATTCATTGACAGTCTGGCATCTTCCTTCAAAGGCACTCAACTTACAGAGGATATTTCTGCAAGAATAATTCAAATACATTGCATTTTCAATAAGAGGTCTGTTTGCTAGATATCCTTTGCAACACCCAGATGCTTAAAATCGAGCAGAAAAACATCAGCATCAGGTAGGCATCACTAAACAGCTCTAAAAATTTTTCCAAGTGCAAGGAACCTGTCAAAGGACTACAATTACTAGGAACCTACAGACAATGGGGCAAGTACCCCATTTTTCTATTAGAGAAATCTGCCTTCAAACACAAAGACACACTACACTACTTTGAGCACCTCCAATGAAATGCAAGTCTCCAACTCCAGGAAAAAAAACGGATTTTCAAAAATACTATACGTTAAGAACTTGAGAGATAATGACACAACCACATTAAGTATCTCCTTTATCACAATAAATAGCAGTAAGCATTTTCTTGGCTAGCTTACACTGCAGGCACAGAACAGCTAAATGAGAATGACACACAATCAGATACACACATCAGTACCAGCAGTATTTTAAACATATTTAGGCTCTTATAGGTCTTGCAAATAGTTCAGTATTAGGAGTCAAATTTTCAAAGCTATTAAATACATATATAAGCAACTATAAATCTCAATAGGTCTGAACATAGTTGGTTTGTTACTGGCACTGATTTCAATAGGACACAGCCACCAAGTTTAATTGACTTTGCAAGTCTCAAGTAGGAATAAACACTCCTGAGGTGTTAGGGCCAAAAGAGGATTTAGCCACTGAGTTGGCCCAAGCCACTATCACCCAACAGCCATTCTTGTCCACACAGCCCCTCCTAGCCACTCCAGCAAGTGCAACACCTCCTGCCACTCAACAGGGGTTTACAGGAGCACAGTCACAGCTGTATTGAGACAAGGCAACTGGTGTGGACTTCGCACCGCAGGGTAAAACCCTTACAGCACTAGACCAAAGTGGGAGACAAGCTGAACCTCTCAAGAGGCAGTTGGGAGTACAGGGAAATGAATGTGGGGAGGGAAGCATATGGATGGGCTCTTCCCACCCTCCCTAAAATGGTGCCAGCTTCAAGGCAGCCCGTTATCTTTTGAGATATCTTTTGAGGTTGAGTCCCTCTGAGGAAAAAGGTGGGGCAGCTACATAAACTCACATTGTTCACAGCTTTTTAATATTAAATGGCTTTTAAATGTACTGGCACAAGTATGACATGATTTTCCTTAAAGATAGATGCATATCCTTCTTTAAACAGCATGTAAGTAGCTCCTAAACTTAAGATGTATAGCTAACCAACTTTCATCCCCATTTCAACAGGTAGGGTAAATGTAAAACAAATGCAAGCAGTAAAGTCAACTGACTCTGAGACCTTGCAAGTGATTTTGAATGTTCATGTTTGTTGATTGACAGTCTCTCTTCATAAAACCAGAAAACCATCTCAGTCTCTAAGTTACACCATACAGCCACACAACCTTCAGCACAGCTGCCTCAAGAATTTCACACCAAATTTTCAGAAGACAAACATTTTAAAATTACTGCTTTATTCTCTTCCACAGCCTTTATATGTATACATTATTATACATACAGTAAAATTTCTAGAAGTATTTATTCACGCTACCATAAATCTGTTACCCCATGTATAAAGATGTCTGAACTAAAGTAGTCAGTACAGGCTCAATTGCCTACTTCAAGTTAGCATCCCTTTCCCAAAATTTGTAATTACAGACTCTCTGACTATCCCCTTCCATTTCAGCCACTTCCCCAGCTTGTTCTTCCTCTGGGTTTGGTTTAGATTATTTTGCTGTATTTTGAGACTTTTCCAAGGTTTCAAATATTTAGGCTGTACCAAAAATATTTGAACAAACCAAGAGTCTTTTTCCACCTTAAAAGCAGAACCTAACACAGCAAACTCAGCATAAGCAAGAAAATTAAATAGGTACAAAAGGCAGTATGGTTGTCCATTTCCTTCCTTTTCCAAACCAGAAAGCTGAGTTCTCTAACTCTCCCAACACCAGCTTCAAACCCTAGAGAGACCAAGGGGTCTGTTACATTGCCACAGGAAAGTAACCACTCAAAACACACAGAAGAGAAACCTGCCTCTTGAGATCTCTCTTGGCTCAAGCAAAACATAAAGGCCAATTTGCTTTCCACAGCAACTCCATCTGAGGTTGGCTTGACTAGCTAACACTTACTCATTTGTTTTTCACTTACTCATAGGCAGCACATTCATATAGCCATAGCCAGACAGAATGATTTTTTATTTATTTTTTTAAAGCTTCCTTAACTACGTTCTTCTACCTAGCTCCATCTGTCCCCTCTTTACATTTTGTTGTTGTTGTTCCTGTTCCCTCCCTGTAACCTCCCCTTCCCCAGTTTCAGAGAGTGATGCATGAAGCCTTTCTCTTTGTGAGCTTGCTTTTCTACTCCTCTTACAAGTTCTTCCCACTTGTCCTCCTTCTGTCCGCCTGTATCAGCCCCACTGCCCCATTCATCTCTCAGCCCCTCTCTTCCTCAAGGAGGCTTCCATGTGAACATTACCCTTACCTTATTTCTCCCTGCACAGAAATAGCATATTTCTGTTTGGTTTCAAAGAGCTCTTACAGACAGTTTGCAAACACCTACACTTCATTCCTCTCTCCCTAGCTACTGTTTCCAAGCCTAATACTACCTCCATATCGGGGCACCTGCAGCGGGAAGGAGCCACCTGGACTTCAGGCAGACCTGCACTAAAGCTTCTGACACCAGCTATTCTTCAAAATGTTTGTTTAAGAGACTAAATCAGGTCTGCCGCACCGACACGTTGACACGCTACTGAATTCATATAGACTTACAACACATGATACACTCCATTCGCCTCTGTTATTCCAAACACCACTATCAACAGACTTTAGCTTCAGAAAGGTCCTCGAGATGTTACATAAAAAGGACAAAGGTGATGGTGGAACCCGACACAAAACCAAAATGTATCTATACCTCCAGAGGACTTTGTTTTCTAAGCAACCCGGGGAATTTTGGCCTATTGTTCTCTGCTGTGCACAAGGGAGCATTCGGCAAGTGGTTTCTATTTTTAGGATGTCTGGGAATGTTTTGCTTTGGGTTTTCTTTCTCGCTCTGTGGGACCACAGTGCCATCTATTGGAAAAAGCTGTTAAGAGCAGGCTCTTTCTGGCAGTTTACTATTTGCAATAAAATAGCAAAAAAAGAATTTGATTGCTTCGGTTTCATAACAGTTAGGTGGGCCAAGTCTTTATCATAGGCTTTAACAAGCATTTTCTAGGATACGCAAACCCCAATAAGATGGAAAATGCTAGACTGTTACTCTCAAAGAAACTTAAGTTAGACAAACATTTAAGAGCCTAACAAACACCAAAACTGTATTAACATGCCCGAAAAAAGGTTGCCACTCCTAGAAATAAATGTTGAAAGGCCTATTCTGCATGAGCCCATCTTTCCTTCTCCTATATCTCCCAACCCAATCTTGCCTGAGCAAGATCATATAGGGATAAACATAAACCCTAGTCCCTAACCTGATTATTATTAATTCTCCAGAATCAGGCAATAACTACATCTTTGTAATTTCTCCTTCCATCAAAAAGCAGCACACATGTCAGGTTCCTCTGTGTCTAAAAGCAGGCTCTCTTTCCTCCCCTAGTCAGTGAGAACTCATAGCAACCAGAATAAGTTTGCAGAGTAAACACAATCCATGTTCAACACTAAAGGAAGAACATAAATTTTAAGAAGAGGAACCATTTTTAAATAGACCCTGGAAGGATTCCAGAGGAGTTACAGGGATACAGACCTGTGGGCATGCCATCCACACCAGGCAAATTAACAGAGCAATAGAGACGATGGCATAGGCTAGAAGAGGCTGGCCCCTGGATAAACCAGGCAGCATGGAAGACTCACCTCAGGGAAGCCTTTCCACAGCTCATCCAAGACTCTTATCAGTTGACAACAGTCCTCAAGCTGAATCCAGACCTCCTACAGCTATCACCTACAAGGACAGTGATAAGCACTGGGAAGTGGCTCAGAGGGAGAATAAGCTCCAGCAGTTGGCTAAAATGAGGCACAGGTGAACCACCTTACTATCCAGGGAAGAGGAGGGACTACCTCTCAGTAGATCTCATTATCCCGGTTGGCACTTTGCATCCCTCACACACAGGTGGTTTCCAAATTTATAATGTGCCTACATTAAAGATTTAGAAAGAAAGATAGCACTAAAATTCAGGCAGCTGGGAGCTTTCCCATAACGGTGAAAAGGTATCTTTATGCATACATGTATACATATACATTTGTACACGCCGCTGCTAACTAGCATTAAAGCAATAACCAGCAATAAAGGACCAAAAAGCCCAATAAAAACATCAACTTATCATAATAAAAAATATACTTTTTTTCCATAAGCCTAACTGTCAGGAAAAAATTGCAAATGCAACTAACAGGCCGGGTCACTCCAGACCTCACCCCGTCAGAACTGTTGAGGCCACACGAGTGGCACCACGGCTGCCCAGCTCAGCACTGGACAAGGACAGGCTTCCTACGTGCCCTGGAGAAAACCTGCCCAGGCCTGAGCCTTGTCCCCTCCCCAGGCACAGATGTTCTCCCAGGGGCACTGGGGCTTACCTCCTCCTCCCCGCAGCAGCTCCCAGGGAAGGAAATGAGGTAGAGTCGCTGACCTCAACCCAGCATGGCACCCTTCCTCCCCAGGATCTGCAGGACCTCCCTGGCACCAGCCCTGCCATGCGCTGGGGCAGGAGGGGATGCCAGCACGCCCCTGCCCAGGCACCCACTGCCAGCTGCACCACTCGGACAGGGCTTATCTCATCTTACCTCACAGCCCTGCCACCCTCACAAAGCCCTCATGGTTTAGCACTTCATATTGTAAACACCTATTAGATAAATAACATTCTCATTTTACAGGGATTTCTAGTAAAACCCCCTGATTTAGCATGATTTTCAGGGTGAAATGCCCATCTTGGAACGTTTCCCTCAGGGGTCAGGCACAGGAGTCCACCAGGAGGGGCAGGAATGCAAACAAGTGCCACCTCTCAGAGGGATTTTTCTTCCTTTTTACTTTTTTTTTTCCCCCCAGAGTCAAGACAAAAATCATCTTGCAGGGAGAGCAAAAGCCTGGGTAAGGACCAAAGGGGTGAAGGAGATCTTGTAGAGAAGGCCATAGTACGAAGTGCTCCCACTGCATGTCCGGGCTACTCTCTGGCACTGCAGAGGCACATCGCAAAACAGCTCTGGAGGCAACAAACAACATCTGCTTCGTGCACCTTGAACGTGGCAGAAATTGCACAATCGCCTGCCCAGCGCACCAGAGCAAGACTCTAAAAAGCCAGAGTTCCTCCTTGGTAAGACAGCGCAGGAACAGCTGCCTGTTCCTGCAGACACCCAGGAGAAAGGAAGCAGCACTGCTCCCACTCAGTTTCTTGGAAGGTCTCTGTCCAGGGAATGGAGTCCATCACCCTCTGCTAAGGGTTTTGTGGGGTAAAAAACCCCAGTTACACAGAAGGAGCATTTTAATTTTCTAGTATTTCCAGTACCTCTGCAAACACTCCTCTGTACTCTCTATACTCCTCAGCACTGAGACATGGATCTCCTGCACGAAGGAGAAAATGTGAAACTCACTGCAAGCAGAAGAGGGATTTTATTCACCCTTTGATACATCACAGATGTCTCTTGTTGATTTAGACTTCCTTATACCGATATGGTACCCGTTTCAGGCACCGCTGCACCAGCACTGAAATCACTGAATTTGGCGCAAAATGCAGCGGGGACCAAGCAGTAACTAAAACAGAGAACATGGGGTAATTAAAAGCCCTAAAGTGGCACTTCAGGAAATTAACATCTGCAGAACAGATGCTAAAGGGCTGTTCTGGGCAGCGGAGGTACCTCTGGCTGCATGAACTTGAGGGCCTCACTGAACCTTTTTTTTTATATAAATTGCACTGTGAAAGCAGCCAACTGGATGCTAACACAGAGGTGAGTTCACAGCATCCGAGCCTGAGCATCCTCGGTCAGGAAGCTGCCCTTTCCCTCATTGCCCTGCCCCCTTTCTTAAGCGGTGAAACCAGAAAGTACTTGAATTCTTTTCCTTCCTGCTGCGTCCCGCACGTTTGTAAAGTATTACCGATGTAACGAGCAACGACCCGTTACCGCCGAAGGAGGCAAAGCGGGGAGGCGTTGCCACCCTGCAAGCTGCGGCGATCGCACCAGTCGGTGCTTACTCGCCTTCCCTAATAAACAGCAGGGCACAAAAGAACCCTTTATTTCCTGCAGGTTCTAATTGCCCAACGTCTCTTCCCCGGAGCAGGTTGCTCGCCGCGCCCTGACCCCGCACCGGTCCGTGTCTCCACACACAGCGCTGCACACGCTGCCACCACACCCCACCCCGATTCCGGAGGGACCGGCCCCAGCCACTTCCCGGGCGCGGGGGGCCCCCCCCCCCCCCCCCCCCCCCCCCCCCCCCCCCCCCCCCCCCCCCCCCCCCCCCCCCCCCCCCCCCCCCCCCCCCCCCCCCCCCCCCCCCCCCCNGTCCGCAGCGCCGCCGGGCCCCAAAAAAGCCCGTCTCCCCTCCCAAAAAGCTGTGTGCTCCAGGTGAGGCTCGAACTCACAACCTCGGCATTGCTCGGCTTCGTACTGCTGTATAAGTACCGCGCGCTAACCGATTGCGCCACTGGAGCCCTGACACCATCGCCTCCCGAACGCCTTATGAAGGTCCACCGGGGCCCGGCGGGGGAAGGGCGGCGGACACTCCACCCGCACCCTGCTCTGGAGGCGGCCTCGGGCCCCCCGCGCCCCTGCCCGGGCTCGCTCCCGCCGTCCGGGGCCGCATAGCCGC
>VWZG01009029.1:43793-70690 GCA_013396735.1 Grallaria varia
CCCGCCGTCAGGGGCCGCATAGCCGCGGGGAGAAGGCAGCACGGAGCTGGGGGGCGCGGCGCCGCTCGCGGAAGGTGGCGCCCCCGGGGCACGGGAGGAAGGAGAGCGGCGGCGGCGCCCGCACAAACACCCCCGGCCCAGCCCGGCCCCCGCGTGGCAGGACAGGCGGGCGGCCCCGGGGTCGGCGGGCCCAGCCCGGGCCCTGCGCCAGGCGGGGCGGGAGCGCGGCCTCTCCGGGCCGTAGGAGGAGACGCGGGCGGCAGTGTGTGACCCGGGCGGGCCCCAGGCAGTCCCACACCGCTGCCGGCCTAAGCGGCCCCCGCCGCGCTCAGCTCCGGAGGCGATGCAGACAGGCCCCTGCCCCCTGTCGTGCCGGTCCGAGCCTCCTGGCGGCCTTCGGTAGAAGGCACCTCCCGCTGGGTCAGCCGGGTTCAGGCTCAGCCTCAGGCTCTTCTGCAGCCGTGGGGAGATAATGCACCGTCTGTCGTGCTCAGGCCACTGACAAAAGCAGCCGGCTGCTGCCAGGGAATTAAAGGATGGTGTCTGTGTCAGCGCTACCTGCGCGCCCTGGGGCTCTGCAGGCTGCCTGCTGTGCCACACGAGGGACGCCTGGCACCTTCCAAATAAGCGTTTATTCAACACTACACGTTTACTGCCAAAGTATACCTCTAACATGGATTTATTCTGCAGTCAGGTCTGTCTGAGCTTTATGTGGCAAGAAGGTGGCGAACATAATTGGCATCAGAAGATATTTAAATCCAAGCAGTGCTCCAACACTTACACAGTTGAGACAGACACATGCTCTTTTTTCCACCCGTGGTTAGCATTGTTGCCTTACTTACTTCCCCAGGCGGCTCTGTTGGGTTGCTGACAAGTAGGAGTCAGCGTTTTCCTTTCTACAGTGACTTTACTGTGGGCAAAGCAACAAGCTCTGGGAATTTCATTACAGGATGGATGATTGTAGAGAGTGCTACACAGGGCTTGGATTTCCATGGCCTCTGGAAATGAGCTCCGGGTGGCCCAGCTGGGGGATGAGCACTCAGGCAGTTGAAGTAAATCCTGTGGATCTCCCAGGTGCTTCTGGCAGGCTGAGCAGCAGTTGTGTGTAACTCCATTACCTCCTCCCTGCCGTGATGCGTAAATGAGCTGGCATTCCTTGAGGCTGCTTTGGGTGGAGAGGAGCTCCTTCTCACTTGTCAAGAAAGTTGTTCTGCTGTTGGCATTACCTAAAATACATTTCAGTGGTATGCACCACTGATAGGTGCAGTAGCATGCAATTGCTGTATGTGATCTTTGATGATGGTGTCTGGCATGGAGAAAAGAGAAAACTGACAGTTCACTTCTTGAAGAAGTTTTCCATTATCACATAGGTTTAGTTGGCATACCAGAAAACGGCAGCAGCTTTCATTGCCCTTAACAGTGCATCATTATACTGACAAAATGTTCTATACCACACAAAGATTGCTATGAATATAATTTCATCCAAAACAAGGGCTTTTTTGGCAAACACAAGATTGCCAGGAAGACTCAAAGCTGAAGCTGTGAACATACAGAGAAGCTCTTTCTTGCAGATTTAACCTTAGATTCAGGCAAGAAAGAAGAGTCGCTGTCTAATTTTAGTATTTATATGAATGATAAGCACTGCTTGTTGTATGTTAGTCAGCTTTCCCATAAAAGTAAGTGATAATGGTGAAGATTCTAGAAGTTTTAGTGGGATCTTTAATTATTGTATTGACCTATGTGAATCACTTGTTTCTTATGTTTGTCCCCACAGGCTGAGGCCCTTGGTAGTATGCTTATGAATATAGCAGTGAAGTTTGTCCATATGAACTACCGTGTCAGAACGTAACTGTACATGTGTTCAAGGAATAAGTTTGTTATTGATTGGAATTTTGGTTTTCAGCAACTATGTAGGAGGGGTTTTTTAATATAAATAATTTTATTTGTTTAAGTACTTGATTTGTGTTTGTTCTCAAAGATCAAACGGAAAAACAACACAGAAATGACTAAAAATAGGAAGCATATTCAACTGGTTGAAATGAGTTGTTTAATCATATATATGTTTTCTTTTTTAATTTCTTCACAATACTAAAAAAAAGAAAAAAAGAAAGGATAGAAAGCAGAAGTTAAAGCTGTCCTAATGCTGAAGAAAGTTACTTGCTTCCTACTGCTTGCGGAATCTCCAGATTACCACTGCAGTGTAGCTCCATTATTTTAACATCAATGTAGATAAATTAGTCTCAGTATTGCACAGGGTTGGAACAGCCAAGTTGAAATGATACTGAAGGGATTTTTGTCTTCAAATTGCTGGCGTATGCAAACCTCCCCTGGTGAAGATTCTTCAGAATACTTCTTAGCACTAAGGGTGAAAAAAAACAAGGTTTAAGAGACAATTTTCACAATGCTGTTTGCTTTCAAGCCTAGAATGGACACAGCGGAGCAGGCAGTAGCTGCACTTGCTGGCTTTATGGTCTGTTTCCCTCTCCCATTCCGAGAGACTCTAAACCATTCTAGGTCTTTATCACCTTCTTTAGGTGAAAAGAAAATTAGTATAGGAAGTATAGTTAAAAAAAAAAAAAGTATATGATCATATACTTTAATACAGATAAAAACCCTGGCCAATGAACCCTGGCTGTAACACTATTTCTAACTAGAAACCCAATATTTAGCTTTTGGGTTTTGTTAGTATGTTCTTCTTGCTGGACACTAGCTGGTAAATTGAAGTTTCTAATGGGTCTGGTGATTGAGGAAAGCAGAAAAATAGAGTAGGTATTGTCCTAAACTCATTTTTTTTCCACCAACACTTCTTTCCTGCATCCTCAATGTAAAAGATGGATTATACTCATGTAGCAGTTTTGTGCTTCAGTACTCTTGCACTTCTCTGTCAGTCAAAGATGACAAATTGAGTCCTTACCTTTACCTAAAGGGAAGGATCTGAGCCAAAAGGGAGAACAGAACCCCAGCTGCTGAAACAGGCTTTGATGGATGTGAAGAGTCACATGGTGAAGCAGATGAGCAAGAAAAATTCAGGCCCCAGTCAGTTCATGAGGTGTATGCATTTACCTGTGTTTCACAGAGACTGCAACATTGCCTCTCCAATACTCTTCACTGAAGTAGAGTTTCATGGCCCAGTACTTTCACACCATGCAGATAATTTCTTAGCCCCCCTGTTATACGCATGAAGAGGCCATTAACTGCATTTTTCAAAACATATTGATTTGAGAAGGTGCTACCCTGTGATAATAGCCTCAGCGGCATACTAAGGGTGAATTTTGTAAGTGAACGTTGTTACCTCCCTGCGTAGGTCTACCTATCAGGTTTTCATACTTCAGCCACAAAATGGATTTATCAGCTTGCAACCAAGAAGGTTTTCTCTGCAGGTACCTTGTATTCTGCCTAGTGGGAAAAAAAGTGGAGACTAGGGATTAGAGTAGGGGTTGTGGACAATAGCCTGCAGTTAAAACTGGCACATTAATACTGTGGTGAGCAATGATTGGCTCAATCAATTCCAGGATCTGTGGTTTTTCCTAGTGTGACTTTGTATAGTCCTTTGGCTTTCATGCCCAACAAATGAAGTCCTGCTCTGTGATACATGTTACTAATGATAAGGCAAAGCTTTACAAAACTGTGACCATTAAGATATAGTGCCTTCAAGGTCTCAAGTCCCGCCAGGGTGGGTCATAGTTCTTTAAGTGAAAGTGCATTTTAAATATAAGCTCTCTCTCCTTCATAGCTAAATAATGTGCCAGCAGCCTACAGAACAAAAAAATACTAAAACGTACCTATCTGTAATTCCCAAAAAAAGACCTAATGAGTTTGCTGTGTGCAGGTGTCTCACCACAGCCATTCTGTTGGTGGAAATTTCATATGCTTAATAAATAATGTGGTGGTGATGTTTTATAATTGAACAAAATAATAATTACTTTGGGCTTATGTCAGAGGAAATTATTGTCAGTCCTAATATGATTGTACTAATACAGTTGAACTGTAATCCACATGTGGATCTTTTTATCCCAAAATGAATGGATTTTTTTATCAATTACATAATGAGTTTAAACTAAACTGCAGAGAAGTGATAGAGATGAAAGCAAAACAGAACCACCCTTACACATACTTGAATAAGAACATAGTATTACTTCAAACTCACACTGCCTTGCTTTTTTCCATTGTAAAATTACAAAGGTATAAGGTAAAGAACTCCCAAATTTGTACTGTTCAACATGCTGACTCTTCAGTCCCGTTGCTGTACTCCTCATATGTGCAAGCCTTAGATGATACACTACTCAGTTTTCACCAAATCCTGTTGCAACCTTATATCCAGACATATTCACCCACTAAGCACAGTGTAGATATAAGCAGAAGACTAAGCTATGACAAGACCAAAGTGCTAAAACCTTGTGAAGTCTTGGAGTTTTTTGTTTACCACTCATTTCATGTGTTTGAAGTCTGAAAAGATGCTTATACGTTTGCTTTTTAAAAGAATTGGGGGTGGTGGGGAACAGAGTGAGCAGTCCCATAGCAACTGTGTGGATGTTGAACAGAAACTAGTGAGGGAATAAAGATTAATACAGATATGGAATGCCCAGTGCTTCTCAGTTTCTTGTTTGCCTGACAGTTTAATGGCGATACACTGCATTTTTCCAAAGGGCATACACACAGAACCACGTTCAGCTCTCCAACAAGCCCTGGTACAATACTGGCAAAGAATGGATCAAATTAAAATGAGCGTTTGTGGACAACTGCCTTTGGTGTTACAAGTGCAGGAGACATCTATACTTTGGTTAATTGGCAGAAGATCCCAGGGAGGCTTCTGTATTAGAAAGGTGTGAATGCCCAAACTTTGCCCATTTTCCTGTCTGTGTAACAAGGCAATTTTTGTAGAGAGGTAATATACACACCCTAGCGATGCAGGGACGAGAATTAAGAAACCTCCTCTGGGCAAAAAAAAATTTCCAGTTAAAATATATATTTTAAAAACACTAGTCAATTATTAGCTAGGCTGCTGGAGCATTAGTACTCTATGAAGTAACCTTTGGCTGATGGACCTGTCCCCTTTGACACTGATACCTGAAGACACCTCTTCTGCCAGCCAATCCCCTGAGCACTGGGGCTGGAATAACACACAGTTTGCTCACAGAAAGAGCACTCTGCAAACTCTAATATCTCAGTCAAAAGTTTCATAGCTGGTGGAACATGGAGCTTCTTGTGAATGTGAGAAAATGGATAGAAGAGAACAAAACTGCCTTTTTGCCACCTGTTTGCAATAAGCTTATGTAAGTGAATTCTTTTTTTTTTTTTTTTTTACCAAGTTATTTGATATATAAATATTCCTAGCTATAAGAGAAAGCTGCAAAAATACATAACATGGTAAAAATTATTAAGGAACTGTGGTTCCTCATCAGACTGGAGTCAGAACTCTGTTTTGAAGAACAGAAAGTGGCTGAAATCTGTTTTGTAGTGACTTGGCAGAAACTGCAAGGATCAACTTGAATACAAGATACTTGCCCCAATTCAAAGTCTCTTGTAGGCAGTAAGATGGAGTTAATTTTTGTCAGCCTCTTTGACAACAAACTTCTAGAAATCAAAGGAGATGGCTTCATATCCACAAATAATAAGAATTAGATAACTGGTCAGTGCTACTAATTTATGACCTGAAGTAGCTGCTAGAGCTGCTAAGAATCATTCCAGCATCACAGGGGAACCAAAGCTGCAGGAGCAATCAGAACCAGTGGTATATATCACTGAAAAACAAGGTGAAAGGAAGGGTAGGGACACTGAAGGAGCAGGTTTCCAGGGCTGTCAGGAGGGTAGGAAGGCTGAAGAGGCTATGAATCATATTCTGAACAAGATAGTTAATACAAGAGGAAAAATGTGATGTTATGCAGTTGTACACCATCACATCCATATTCTCAGTGTCAAAGCTTCTGAATAAATTCCAATATAAATTGCCCAATATATGGCACTTTCTAGTCAAAACATTAGTAAGGATTTCTTTTGTCAGTGAAGCTGAGGCCAACATATTTTGTCTAAAACCCTGTATACAGAAGGCTTTCATTAGAAAGTATCCTATCTAAAGAATGATTGACTCAGGTTTTATAAAGAAATTAAAAAGCCTTTTTCTTAATTCTAATTAAAAATAGCAATATTGATTTACAATTTTAATCATTAAAAAAAAAAAAAAAAAGGAGAGAATATACCTTTTGCCCTACTCTGAAGTGCTGTCTCTAATGAAAAGCTGAATGGGCAATACTGTAGCAATGATATCAATTTCCACTTAGAGATGCAAAGGTTACTTTTCAAAGCAATGGGTGCAAGACAAACAAAAGGTAAAGGGCACACCCTTACTACCATTTCTGTGTTGAGACTACATTTGTATGTTGAACTGAAGACTGTGAAATGTGAATCACTACAACAGTTCCACAATGAGAACGAATGAGGAAAACATCTTCCCGTTATGGGTGTTTTCATTCCTTTCATTTTCAAAATGGATTAGGAAGCATTTTGTAAAGGATACCCATTTCTAAAGCTTACCAATGACAATAGTAAAATGTTAGTATTTTAGTTTCTTTCCTCATCAGTAGGTTGAACCTTTTTTGTTATTCCTGCACTGTTCTGTAGCATCTACCAGCAGTTCTGTGTAATCCTTAAATAACTTTGGAATCTGACATCTATCAATGGTCTTCTCCAGAAACACTGCGAGAAGCCACAGTGAAACAAGAAACATTTTTTGTAGTAAAAATCCCATAGATACAAAAATTTTAAAAAATCTATTTTTCCAACATAGCATTAATCTATGTAGAAGAGAGGGAAAAAATCTACTGAATGGATTCTGAGTATCTCATCACCTGCCTCTGGTGCTACCTAAATGTTTTCAGGACTTCCCAAAAAGTTTTAGGCAATTTTCCAAGAAGCAACTAATAGATTTCCAACATATTTTTTAACTGCTGAGCAAAGATTTATGAGGTAATCTCAGTGTCTCCTACAGCCTCACTGGAAGGTAACCACCTCAAAAAATTCAAGTAACTTAAAATCCTATGTTTTAAGAGAGAATTAACAGCTAAAAACTAGATCCCCCAGCAAATCAGTAGGACTTTATGGCTTTCAAGCTTTTATTATGTTGTGTTCCATACACTTGAGAGGATCAATATTTTTAAATACCTATTTGAGATTCCAAAAGAAAACCTCAATTTATGAAAGCACTGCTTGTTCAGAGTTTTACCAAAGTCAAGAAAGGATACATCTAATTAAATTGCAGCTCTTGCATAGTGTTTTAATTAATTGTATTAATCTTGCTAGTTTAAATGGTTTTTAACCTCAACAACAAGCAGTTAGAACAAAATCAAGACCCTTGACATAGATGATTTTCAGAAGTACTTCTAAAAGTTCTTGTGAGTTCAGAATATGTTGGTTACCATAAGGAGACCTAAGAACAAAGTTTGAATCACAGTTAACAGTCCTGATTTAGAGGCATTTTTAGCAAAGGCAAACCTGTTACCTTGCCTGTTTATTGGTGTAAATGGTAATCTTTGTGACAGCTGAAGTGCTCATTTAGGCTCTTAAAAGAGCTAGAGATAAGAAAGGGCCTTGGAATCTCATTTTCTGAATTAGCCATAACCACAATTGTAATGTTGTTCCAGCTTTGCAAAACCAGTATAAATAGAAGAGAAATTAGCTGATAATTCCTACTATCAGTATCTGCCAGTATGGGGAGGAATGTGGTTTTACCTTTATTAACTTTTAAAAGAGTTTTACTGTTACATAATCAGCTCAGGTTGAAGAGGGTTTTCCTCTTTCCTGTCTCTTTATCTTCACAATTCAATGTTCTTTCCAGAGTTGGTAGCTATTGTTGTCCCCTTTTCATAACTGGAGGCACTGAAACACCAGGAGGGAGGTAGTTGGCCTCAAATCACACAAGAGGACAGTGATAGAGTGGAGAGATGCATCCAAGGTCTTTTGAGTTCATTCTGGAGGCTGCTTTTCACTCGATATTGTTTCCTTGACTCATTGTCCTAACAGAATCTAAAATAAATATGAAAATAAATAAAAAACATCATGGTTAGGGGTAGCTTTAAAATGTCACTTTCTTTTCTAGGCATCGCTATCAATTAAACGTGATGTTTGTTGGAGGGCCAAATGAAAGGAAGGATTATCATATTGAAGAAGGAGAAGAGGTAACAAACATATTGTTTGTTTATATTTTGCCAATTTAATTGATCTGTAATGATTAAAATGCAGCTGCTTTTGAAGCTACAGCTACAAATTAGCAATGCCAGGCTCAGTGATGTTGTATTTATTAGATCTATTCATAGACTTCAACAGAATCATTCACCAGAACCATACACCATCTGTGCATTTCCTTTGAAACAAGCACATGAGATCAGATCTGTTTTGCTATAATTCATTTCCAGCAGGAAACTAGAGAAAGTGTTCTGACACATCAAAATATCTCATTTCAACATTTCGGAACAAAACTTTGGAAAGGTAACGATATTTTTAAAGTGGTATTTTGTTACAGAGGATGGATCTATATTTCAGAAGTAATTTTGACATTCAAAAATGAAAATTAAATATTTTAATTCACTAGAAAATACTTTTTTTTTTTTCCCCTGGACATTGTGAAAATTATCAGCATTTCAGCTTTCATTCCATTTTGGAAAGGTAAAGAACAGAGTCTTTATATATTTTTCAAATCAGTCCCCTTTCCTTCATATCTTCTGTATGAAGACTAAGCCATCTCACCGCTTTGAGTTGTGAGTAGCCATTATGCCAAATGCAGAATAGAGGAAGAAGGAGTAGGAACCTATCAAAATTGTAACAATTTACACCTACTCTGTTTGCTGTCTTTTCAATGGAATTGCTTGTTTGGCCTGAGGACTTCTCTGAATCCACAGTTGGTTCTAAAAAAACCCTAAGGGAAAGTGGAGGCCTAGCTTAAGAATGTCATGATAGGGGACGATTTGCCTTGCTTCCCAGCAGAATAATTTCATGCAATTCCAATAAAAGTTGGCCACCCAGTTTTAAGTACCTTTGGAAACCCAAACCTAAGCATCTATATAGTTGAAGTCAGAAGTGGGACAAATTCAATAAATTCTTAAAAAGAGAAAGAAATATTCATTTACTAATTGTTGATTTATTTCTCCCAAAACCAATCCCCAAGCATTTCACAACATTAATTTTCTGATATGATTGTGCCGTGCAGGTGTTTGTAGTCATCATAACTGCAAAGCTCTGACAGAGCAGATGCAAAGTTGTCACTGTGTGACTGCTGCCTGCTTTGAATTGCCACCAGGGTCTCACAGACCACCTGTGGCTGTGGGCACAGGCACGTCCATCATGTACCAGGTTACCCATCATGTCCCTTCTCGTGGGCTGCGTAGGGGGAGCTCTGGCAACACCCAGCATCGTGCTGTCAGGTTGCTTGGGCTGGTGAGAAGCAAGCCAGGTCTCAGGGCACTTCATGTATCCATCCTATATTTACAAGGAAATTCCAGAGAAATTTACCTGGGGAAAACAAAACCTGGTTTTGTCAACATGATTAGATCCCTGGGAAGGGGGCATCACAGCTGGAGCATGACTGCTCAGAAAGCACCAAGGAGAATATCTAATCTGTGTGCTGCTGTTATGTATATAGTTAAATATGTCTATTGGATTAAAAAAGAGTAAGTGAAATTTGTTACCAAGGTTTGGCAAAGTATAAAATGAGGTATGTGAAGGTACATGTGGAGATTAATGATATCAAATGATTTTTTTTCTTCCTGTAACTGAACATTTTTGATTTTATACAATTAATTTACTTTCTTGCTCTGAATAATACATTAGAGCTATACATAGAAACAAGCTGAAGTTTAAGTGTTACGATAGTTTGTATGACAAAATTTTTTTTTTTTTGTCCTTTTATTTACAGTCTTGTCTCTCCCTGCATGTCCCAGTTCATACTAAATTATCCTTGGTTCCCAACCCATTCCTGTGCTATTTCTTTTTTTTTTTTAAATCTTTTCCTGCCCTTCCCTTAAAAGGAAAGTTAGATTAATTTAATTGTCCTCATTTTTTTTATGCTGCAAGATGTTCCTCTGTTTGAAAATAACTTGGTTCTACCTTTAATAAACTCTTTATATGACTTTCCAACAATATGAAAATTTAGCCATCTCTATAAAAGCATAATTTTTATTATATTGTTGCATGTTGATGTATCATTACTAATTCAACTGGAAACAAGGTTTTTCAGGTATCAATACATTCTCATTTACATAGAAAACTTCCCACAATTGCTCAGCAACCAAAAATGGAGACACTAAATTCCTATTACGTAGGAGAATTGGCAATACACACAACAGAAGCATTATCTGTTACATAGCAGTTTAGCATATCAGCCACTTTTGTTCACTTTTATGGAAGTAAATTATAGCCATTCATTGCATTTTACCATAGTTTTTTATCAGACACATTTGCACCTTCCTGTGATCTAATTTAGAACCAAGTTTCTCATTAGAGAAGAATTGTGAGGTAGAGAGTATCCTAGTAAAAGGGCATATTCCTAAATTAGACTTGGGATTTAAAAAAGCACCATGCAAAACCATGTTGTGCTCATTATTTTGGCAGGAAAAAGGGTCATTTACAGTTCTGTGTGATAATTTGAAGACAGACTATATAGGCATACTGTTAACAGTCCAAATCACGAATGCAAAAACCCACAAATCCTTGAGGCCAATTTTGCTGATGCTATTCTATGGTAGCATTCTGATAGCAAAGAAGGGTTGGTTTGGAAAGTTAAATTTAAGATTGTTTATATCTGTCCACTTGATTTATGTCTGTTATCACAGAGTTTATGGTGCGTCTTGACACAAACTGTGCTTGTCAGTGCAGTTCACAGCAGCAAAGGGTTCACATGCGGAGATAAGGGCTGGGGAGCATCCTCATGCTCCTGAGCTGTTCTCTGCTGGTGCTGTTAATATGCAGGTGTATCAGGAAGATTGGTTCTGACTGGCTAATTAGGAAACAAAACGGAGGCTTGATTTGGATTCTCTTCAAAGCCTTTTAGAATTGTCTCCTGAGCAGTCGTTTAGGCTAAAATGACAGCTAGTCTAGCACAATTTTTTTTCCTCCTCTCAGCGAGCAGGCATTTCCTAAATAAGTAACTCTTCTATTTTCTTCCTTCTTAGTTTTCTCTGGACTGTTTCACTTCTTTCTTAAACTTCTGTACACTACTTCTTTACCACCTTTCTTCACAGAAGTACTGTCTCATACCTGAGATTGTTTTCCTTTGGATGGGTTTTATAAAGAGCCAAAAGAAGCTGCACCTTACAAGAGAGAAACTACTCAGAGTCTTTGGCTGGACTTTACCACTAGGTCATATTCACTCCTTTTCTTATTTGTGTTACATTCTCTTTGGCTCCCTTCTCCAGCAGAACAGAGATAGAGTCAGCAAACATCTGCTTGGACATTCTCTGACTCTAAATCAGACTCATTCAAAATGAAACTGAATTGCTTTGGGAAATGCGTCTTCTGTTGAAACAGGGCAAAAAGCTGCTGTGAGAACGTACCTGTATAGCTCATACAGACAAAACTTCCTTGCAAGTGTTTGTGCTGTATAGCCAGTGCTGTGAGGTTTTCAAATGAATTATTATTCATTATTTTATACCTCACTTGTCAAGAGAGTTTTGGGCTACATAGACTAGTGACTACAATTCTTGTGTAGTCAAATTCATGAGGCCACCAAAAGCTTCTGTGGCAACCTGACATGATCACAGAATCATTGAAGTTGGAAAGGACCTCCATGATCATCGAGTCCAGCCTTTGACCAATCACCACCTTGTCAACTAGACGTTGGCACTCAGTCCATATTCAGTTGCTTCTGACCACCTCCAGGAATGGTGACTCCACCACCTCCCTGGGCAGCCCATTTCAATGCTTGACAACCCTTTCCATCATGAATTTTTCACTTGAGCCTCCCCTGGGGCAGCTTGAGGGTGTGTTCTCCTGGGCTAAACCCTTCACAGCTATGGGGTAACAGGTGCAGTCCAGCTACCAGAGAACAGTCCTCAACATACCTTTGTCTCTTGAATTCTTCATCATACAGCAGCTTTTGTGACACGAAGAGTTTCACTGTTGACACAGCTCACAGGCTTCATGGTGCATTTACTGCATTTTTCCTTACTTGTAAAATCTGAGGGTAGGAAAAAAAAACCCTTCTGATATTTTAAGTTCATCACATAGTTTGCAAAGAAATAAAGTGAAAACAGAAGGGGACCATATATTTCGGAGGAAGTTAATGACAGACAAACCCCACAATCATAACAAAGCCTATAGTAAAAGAATTTCAGAGTTTATTTACTGCATCGTGTAGGCTGCCTTGGGGGAAAGTGAGATATGCTAACAGCTAAATCTAGGACCATAGAAGTAGTTAGGCTGCTGTCTCTTTACCCACTTCAGTTTACCGCTTAAACACAATGAATCTCAAGTAGCCGATTTTGATTTCTTAACAATTTACGTTCTGATGTTGAGTCTATATAAACACTGCAGTTCCATGCAGAGAAATTCAAATTAGCCTTTTATCTACCACCTGCAACACATTTGCATTGGCATATATTCCACTTGGCTTTAAAAGTCCCATTTCTCATTGTGCTGTATTTTACCCCAAGTTTCTGCTCTCAGCACCCAGAGACCATGTTTCCTATGAATAGAGCTACCTAAGTATTGACACAGCCCCACAGATCAGAGCTCTTACACTGCAGTCCTTAAGAGGACTATCAGAACAGAAGTACCTCTTCAGCTTCTCCTAGCATATTTACAGTCTGACTGAGATATAGTATAGCATCACACTCTGAAACATGATATAGATTTGAGGTCACATCTGCCACAGCTCATCTGAGTTTTCTAACCTGAGTTTTGATTTCTCTTTCTCTCCCTCTCACAGACACCAAAAGTAAGACTTGGCTCCAGTTCCTGACAAATTACCTGCTTAAATGAAGTCTGACCCCTTCTAGTGTATGCTGCTGTCTAGTCCGAATGCTTTTGAGAAATTCTTCCCTATCAGATCAATTTGCCCTTTGCATTTTATGAGGGTAGTGGATGTCTGAAAATGGGGGGACGAGGGGCTAGATGAGCATTCTAGTAGGCAGTTTTGTGGTGCTTATATCCCAAATAAATCTGAGAACATGAGTCACAACAAAGAAAAATATTTTTGCCTCTACCTTTAAAACCCCCCACATTTTTCTGGTGATGATTCTTGGAATACTTTAATAAGAAGCAAAGCTTCCATTACAAAGTAGTGAGAGTGATGATCCTTTTGCGTCAGCAGGAGAATGTGTCCTCAGGAATAAGTTTGCTGCATAAGATTGTTGGGATGAGTTTTGGCTACGATTCAGCTTTCACAGATGACATGTAAATGAATAGAGGGGGGGGAAAAACCCACTCCGAAACCTCTCAACATAGTTTTCTCTACCTTCCTCATCCGTTTTCCTTCCAGACTTCAGATGGCTGAAAAACCCTTGTGATGAGAGATAGAGAAAGTTGTTTTTCTGTGCTTAAATAGATCAGTCACCACTGAAGTCTGTAGAACACCCAGGCTCTACTCCCACATCAGAATTTGATTTGCCCTGCAAATTAATTTAGTACTTAGCAATATGACAAGCAATACAAGCCAGGATATGCCACATCAGAGCCTAATCCCAGAAGTGGATGAGCAATCCCAAATTTCACTTTCAGAAGCAGGCAGTTCTCAAAGTACACTGCAAATTGCAAGTCTCTTTAGAGGTCTGTAAATAAGCTGTCAGCTATAAAAGCCCTCACAGAGCTCTGGGCTCCTATGTTTAGGCAGAGTTTGATATCAAAGATGTACCTAAATTAAATTACATACATTGCTGTACATAAAATAGACTTGGGGTTTTTTTAAAAAATTAGCAAACACAGATCAACCACAAATACTGTATTCTTTCCCTACCGGATGCTTCCTTCTTTAGTCCGCTAGGGTACACATACCTGGATGAAGGAACAATTCCCATCATGTTAATATTGTGGGAGTGATAGTGCTCTTTTTAAGGTGGTATCCACACATTCTACTACCCTGTTGAAATTAATTCCTACCAAGCCAAGCAGATTCAGAGATGCTTCCACTGATGAAAAGAGTGAACTCCCACCTCTGTGCATCTTCCCCTGTTACCTTCAGAAATGCCGGCCTAATTTATTGTATGTGTATTCATAATTGAATGAAATATCCCTGCACAGACTTGAGAGTGATTCAGCACTGGCCTTGCTACCTTCTCCTTTAGCTTAACACAATAATACTGGGTTTGAAGTGTGATCAAGAAGGGTGAAGCAGACTAAGGAAGAGAATTTAAGGAAAATTAAATTAATCAAAAAACAAACTCTCTGTCTTAAAGTGTTTTCAGTTTCGTTTTCATAGGTATATCTGCATATTTAATGAATATATCGAGCAAAGTTATGAGATAATGTTACATTTAGGGTAAAGAAGCACTTCTAAGTGGCTTATAAGTTCTAGAGGAAAGGTGAGAATTATTAGGGGAGGTATTTTTAGTGAAATCATAATGAGAAGGTGCCACATAATAAGCAGGCAAACTAAACAAAAGGCAAAAGTCTTGGAAAATGAAAGGAAGAAAGGAAGATGTAATAATAAACAAATAAGCCCACTTAGGAAGAAAAAGGATAAAAAGACTGGTAAGCAATCTTTGTTTTTTCCTTGAGATAATTTTTCACTCAGAAAGACAAATTCATGCCCAATTATGACCCATATGCAGTAGCAATATACCAGTCTAGGCTTTTCTACAGGGACGGATATATATTTCATCTAACAACTGACTCTGTCATTAATAAGATGCTTATGAAGTGGAAACATTGCACTTAGAGAATGGGTACCAGATTATTCCAGTAAGAACAGAACAATTGGGAAAGCTTTTATTTTCGGGTGGCATGAACCTATTGATTTACTATCCCATCTATATAAGCATTTTTATTTGTGCATATACATAGATATACACCAAAACTTTTTTACTCAGGTCTTGATTTTTTTTTTCCAGAAGAGACTTCGAAAAACATTAGATTAGCCCAGAAGACAAAGCTAAGTCAGCATGTAGAAAACATAACTTTCCAGCAAAAAAAGACAGTACTGTATTGCCAAACTGTCCTCTGAAAGGCATGGACTGTAACTAAATATTAAATAGTTGACAGTTTTCTTGATAAAAGTTCAGGTTATATCATAAGAAAAGCAGTAGATTCAGTAATTACTGCCACTTGTACTAAGCACAGTTATATCAGATTTATGGATGACTGAAGCACTCAGGCAATTTAAAAAAAAAGTAATTTTGAAGAATAGACTTTAATTTACAGTGGAAGTTCCTATTTAAATTCAGTCAGAAAAACACTTTCATTGACAATGTGAAGCCCACATCATTCCTCTTTTCCCACTGCAAACAGTTCTTTTAGTTCATGATTTAATGTTCATAATCTTTCCTTATAACTGTGATGCTTGACCTGTGAACTGGTTAGCCCCTGTCCCCTCTCAAGCCTTTCATTTCCAGAAAGGTTGCTCAGCTGCGTGATTCATGTCACAAACAGGATAAACTCTGCCTCTGTCTTCCTTTCCCTCATCTGCACATCCTATGCACGTGTTCAGTAATAGCTCCCTCAGTTGTTACAGGGAAGGCAACACTCCCAAGCTCAAGATTTCCAAAGTGCTCTTTCAGTTTCAGCATTACCAGTGCCATATTACCCATGGCTGGTGTGATAATACGTCAAGATCACATGGTCTTAGATGAGTCTTCTTTGAAATGAAGGAGAGGTCATTTCCCCGCTCAAATCACTGTCATACAATGAGCAGTAAAGCCCTGCCCCATGTCCTCTGTTAATAAGGGCTGCTCTAGCATTTTGTACTGTTATTTGGTAACACCAAAGAAAATGACAAGAAAAGAACACAGGAAATGGAGTTCAAGGAGGATAAAGTAGCCTGGCACTGTGGCCATCTAGACAAGTCTTATAATTTATCTGTGGTGACGTCCCTGGCACAAGGTGAACTTTTCACTCGTGTAAAAGCTCTCAGTGTGAGCTCTTTTCCAGCAGCTCTTCAATTCTCCCTATTGTTTTGTTCCCTTGGCAGCATATTTATTCTTTCTCATGTTCACAGAGGTGTTTTTTCAGTTCCAGGGGGTATATATTAATATTTCAGAACTCTTTTGGAAGTAAACTTGATTAAAAAATTGATTTAAGCTTTTCTAGTTTTGGAAAAGGTTCAGTTCAAGGTGTTTGTATATTTCAGCTGTTTCTTCTTTCCCCTATTTATTTTATATTTTGCTATAAATAAGGGGTTTCTTCGTTATAGTCCTAGCTTTGAATCAGGTTTCAGACTTTTTCAGCTGCACTAGCAATTATATGACTTAATCTGTTTGGTTTCTAGATTTGGTAAACCAGACACGGAAAGCATATAAAAACATGGCAGAAAAGTTGACTTTTTGAAGCGTTATTGCTCTGTACTCTATAAAAATGAGGCAAAATGTTGCCATTATTTCTAGTCAAAGATACCTGTTTACAGATCATAGCACAGTTCTGTCACGAAACATGAGGATAGATATGAGCACCTCAGAGCCTCCACGAAACAGAGCTGTTTCTAGTCTGAAAACAGCTGTGGAAAGGTCACTGAAGACAGAATTATGGGTTTAGTGGTTCTGTCCTTATACATTGAATTTAACCCTTTCCCATTCACAGTAGGAAGAGCAGCAGCTGTTGCTGGGCTTCAAAGATACCCACAAAAATAAAGCAGAACAGCTTCCAAATGGGCAATTCTTCCCAAATGAGAAAGCTCCATTAAAAAAAAAACTGGAAAAGCATACCAAAAAAACTGTGCATGCCTATCTGGAGCTTATTTGGAAAAGTGACATTTAATTTGACTAAATGAAGACCCCGCTACATCTGAAATTAAGCTTTATGTATCCTGTAATTAAGAGATGCCTGAAACACAACACTGAGCCCCGCAAAAAGTAATTCCAAGGGTAAAATCAGTGCAGTGGAATTCCAGTAGGTTCACAGAATAGCCCTACATGCAGCTACAGACCTCTTGGATAGATTGTAATTTCTTAGTAAATAATGGCAGTAATACATATTTAGTAACATTTGCAAAAGCAACAAGTGTTGGTAGTCTGTTATTGTTAGATAAAATCTGCAAATATTTGCAATTACAGATTCAATGTATTTATACATTTATCCTTTATATACATAATATGAAGTACAGAATGTTTTGGAGTATCTGCCTTAATATTATTATTCTGTTCCTTCAGCTTTTTTACCAGGTTCAAGGAGATATGTGTTTGAAGATAATTGAAAATGGGAAACAAAAGGACGTTGTCATTCGTGAAGGGGAGGTAAAACAGGATTGTGTTTCTGTTACAGTTGTACATAAGTATGTTAAATTAATATTTTATGTAGTATTTAGAAATCTGTTTATCCCTGCTGTGCAAGCGATGGCATCAGGATTTGAAAAAAAAAAAAAAAAACAACCAACAAACAACAAACCAACAAAAAACCAAACTTGAATGGAGTATAGAAAAGTCCATGTAATTAACAGCAAACTATAATACACTGAGTTCAACATTTCACTATTTCAGTATCAGATAGTCAGGAATATACTGACAGAAGTTCTTATTCCCCTGAATGCCTTGAAATCTGCCATGTGGATTCAAGCAGATCAGTTTTATTTACACATTGCCAGGTACACACTGCTCACCCACTCATACACACCACTAAGCAAGCTGCCTAAACTTAGAAATTTAAATGATTCGGCTATTTTCAGCCTTCTTTAGTCCTCACAGGTAGCCTTTACAACCATCACAATAGGAGAACAGTTTTAAAGGAGATATTCATGGATAAAATGTATCCAATTTTTCCTTATAGTAAACTTGCTAAAGCATAGTTTGCAGTGCTTTCACTGAGAGCATGACTAAATGCTTTACTTGATGTTACTACAAGTTAGATACACTACAACTGCCCCTCACTGCTATTAACACAATGTTGAACTGCACTCAACTCCTTAAAAGGATTATTAGATCTAGTGGGGACAGCCTTTAAAATGGAAGACATTTATTACACCCAACTGCTTGAGTTGTTAAAAGTATTACAACTCTTTCAATGAAGAAACAAAACTGTGTTTTCAAACTGTGAGATTCTCATAATACACCTCACGCTGAAGAAGCACACCCAGCTGGGATCTTGGCATGTACCACAAGCATTAATGAAAAGGAGCACACAATATCCTTAGTGGAAAGGCTGACACTAGTACTGGTGAGGCGCTGTCATTAGCTCTGCTTTGTAGACAGAGAAACTGTAATAAGTAGCCCGACCTTGGCAAAGACATCTGTAGTGCTGAAGAATACAGGCTTACCACCCTCCTACACAGTCAGATAGCTGCTAAAAAAGGGCTTCTTCTCAAGCTTCAGTAATAGACTTCTCCCAACCACGTTGTCTATTCACTTTGTCGCTTGCATGAGTAAATAGTCTCTCATGTTTGTTAATTATTTCTGGAGAAAGTAACACTCTTCCTCGTGCAATCACAGGTGCTCCCTGTGTTGGAAGGATACACGTGTCTTATCAGTTTAGGCATTTTCTTGAGCTGACAAAAATCTTGCTTTTTATTTCCATTTCAGTTAGTCAGGAATTGTACTGTATTTATAAATTCCAGATGAGTAATTGGTTAGATTTTAATTTCAATTGTGTCCAGCAATGGTGATCAAATCAGGAGAGAATCTGACTGCCATAAAGTCAGTGCTGATTGCAAGTCACTGTGTCATCATTCACAGAGAAAGCAAGGAGTGTCTGCAGGGCTTGGGTTTTAAAATGGGTGAAGCTGCAAAGAAGCAACACAAAATCCACAAAGAGTAGGGTAGAAGGAAAAGTGGGGAAAGAAGCTGAGGATTTTGAAGGTTGGGGGACAGGGGAAGGACAATGTGAAAAGCAAAGACTTCCTGCACTGATTCTTTCTCATTTCTTTGAACAGATGTTCCTCCTACCTGCCAGGATACCTCATTCTCCTCAGAGATATGCAAACACTGTGGGTCTTGTGATTGAACGGGAAAGACTGAAAACAGAAATAGATGGGCTAAGGTGAAGTATAAACTGTTGACTAGTATGTTAGGATTCATAATATAAACTCATTTCTCATGTCAATAAAATAATGTATTTTACTTTCCTGATAATTTATCAGATTCACCCTGGCAATTTTGTACTAAATCTATCCACACATCTATTTATTTATACACACAAACAGAGATCTCATTTAGCATTTGATTTAGTTAAACAAGGAACATGTTGAAATATCTTAATTGCATGTTCTGATTATGGCTAACTATTTGTGTACTGACTACTGCTATCACCTTAAGTTTAAAAAAAAACATCTCAGAGCTCTCTAACAACCCAAAATCAATAAAGATTTTTTTATTAATTCTGGCAAGCAGAATATTAATTACTTTGTAAGCACTGAAAGGAAAAACATGAAGAGCAGCTTTGTTGGCAAGTGTGTGCAAAGCTGGAGACAAAAGTCAATTTTCTTACCACTAGACCCTCTACATTGTACACACCTCTGCCTAGCTTTTATTGCCTTATGAAAACATCGCATAAGTGAGTGGTTTACTTTGTGTTCTAGTGGAAGCAGGATTAAGCTTTGTCTCATGGTTGTACAGAATTCACAAGTCTAAGAAGGCAAGTCACAGCAGTAGCATGAGCCCACCTAGAAAAGCTGTTTCAGTATTAACCAGATATGACTGGCCAAGTAGGGTTTACATCTTATTCATGTAATTTGAAGGATTTAAAACTGTGGTGATACCTGTAATGTACTGTTCCTGTCCTTTCACCTACAGTTTTGATTGTTCTATGCATAATGTCAGCAGCAAGATTGCAAATATGCAGAGCTAAAAAGACATGCCTTTTCATTCAAACAAAAAAAGCCTACAGAAAGAAATAAGAAACTAAGAAAGAGACCATTCAAAAAAACCTCTAACCTATTAAATTCCAAGCTAAAGACAAGTCCAGTTCATTTAAAGCATCGTTTATCTATGCAGTTGTTCCTTTTTTTCCTTTTATTACAGGTCTGTGGATTGTGAGGACTTACATTATTGAAAAGATATTTTGAGCTAGAAACAATTGGCCAGTGATTCAGATAACAATGTTTATTATTAATGCAATAAGAACACAAGGAGCTTTAAGTAACTTAAAATAACCTATTGTGTACATGAAGTCTATGAATGGCATGAGTTAGAGAAATGGTGAATACGTTTTTAGGGATTCCAGGCAGGGCTAGAGATTTGCACTCCAATGTAGGCATGCTCCTGTGGAGAAATTAAACAACAAGCTAGCAGATGGTTTGCAGCTGGAAATTGACAAAGCACATTCTCAACTGAAAGTAACAATCAAGTGTCTGAAAAAAGAATAACTTAGAGGTTTTTGGTGCCTGTGTTTTCACACTGATATGATGAAAAAAAGACACCTGAAGTTTGGGAAGGGAACAATCTTGTCATGCTTTTGAACCTACATTGTCTCTGTGTCCTCCTGGGAGAGATGGAAATTTACAACCAGAACCTCTAATCTTCCCAATTTTTTTCACTCCCAGCCACCTGCAGCAAAGACTGTAGAAGAAAAACTCATAATGAACTTGAAGTATGCTGACTCAAGGTCTAATATTATGTTACTGTTCCATTATTTATCATGCCTACAATACTTAGTCATAAATCAGAGCCCCCAGCATGCTGATTACTGTACAAGTGAAGAATAAGTAGCCTGCCCCAGTATTTCAGCCTAAGTAATGATTACATGCCTTGTACTGCAAGAAAAATGATCTAGCATATCTTAATCCTATGGCAAAAAAATCCAAAAAAACCTAAATTTGATGTTATTCATGTTGTTGGATACTTTTCACCTTCCCAGATGCAAAGCGTTTTACAAAAAAAAGACATTTATAGCATCTCCCTTCTCTTTAGGTTCTCTGTGTTCAAAGTTTGTGCTCATAGCACAGTTTTTTTTAGCACGTTGGATAATGTTACTCTCTTCAGCTTAGCCTATTCTTGCAAAACTTGAGGAGCCAGGGAGCTCTTAGAGAATTTCTAGACAATATGTATATAGATACACAAGACAGACATGAACATAAAAATATGCACAGGATAATTTTGTAAGTATTGTTTCCCTCTTCTGAAACACATTCCACTAACTTTAACACAAAAAGACACACAGGACCTCTTTAAAACCAGTCACAATATGAGTGACAGAACTAGAGTCCATCACTCCTTGCCAGCCTATGCAGTCTTTTTAAAATCTGAATATAAATTTTCTATTTGTCATTCCATAGATTACATCTGATGACCTGTTGATCTCACCACGATTTATATATTTGTTAAGACATAAAATAATGCAAGTGAAACACTTAAGTTCCTCCTCAGAGAGGTAAGATAAACACTATGCAGCCAAAACCCATCTATTTTTCACAAATACATCCATAAACCACCTTGTTTTCTTACCAGCCCATGCATCAGCATTAAGCAAGCTGACTCTCTTTAATACGAGCATTTATCTCATAGCTGCATGGAAGCAATTCCTGAAAATGGTATTTGGGGCCAGTTATTTTTGTTGTAACAAGGTGAAAGTCACTGGTTGCAATAGATTATGGCACCAATAATTTCCAGGATTAAATCTGGAAAGTTTGCTGAAGCAATTTGGTGACTTATCTCTGATTCCTCAACAAAACTACATGGCACTCCATAGAAGTCTGAGCACCTCACCCACCAAGTCACCTAACCAGGGAAACAGAAAGCTTCCCTAAATAACCATTCTACAGAATAAAGTACACTGGGCTTGAGAATAACACACTCTTACCCAACATCAAGTAGCTATTTTCTTCAAAAGACTGAAACTGCCTGATCATTAAATTAATAAAAGAATTGACTAATGTGTTTACTTTGGCAGATACTATGTTGGAGAGTCAACTAATGTCCTCTTTGAGAAATGGTTTCACTGTGAAGATCTCGGCACTCAACTTATACCAATAATTCAAGAGTAAGCTTTTTTCTTTGCAAATTAAAACAATAGTTAAAATTATCTTGTAGGTCTTCATCAGTCTGTGACTTACATAGTTAATTTTCTGTTTATGCTGCATTTTACATAGACTTGTTAAAAGTTAATTACTGTTCTGCAAACTTTAAATCATATCTTGTATGCCCCAAACTCACCAAATCAGATTTAAAAAAAAAATAAAAAATTCTTTTTTTGATCTGTAACATACTCTTTTAAACCAGTAAGAGCACACTGCTCCCAAGTGCAAAAAGAATTAAATGAAAAATTAACACTGATTGATGCTGGGTTAACTAGGTAAAACACTAAATTGCCTTAGGGCTTCTTTCACTCTTGCTTTAACCTAGGTACTTTCAATTGATATTATTTGTGAACAACCAGCACTATGGCAAATTTGGTAGAGAGCTCCTTTCTAGGAAGTGTGTGAATGTCATTGGTTAACTAATCAATTTGTTAAATGGTTGCTAAAGGTGAACAATGGAATTTTTTAATGACATGAATTTTATAGAACTTTCAGATGAACACTGTCAATAAAATAGGTATTGTCCTGTTGCATACATGTGATAGTAGCTGAGGATCTGGCACATGTATTCACAGCACAAAACCTGATGGGCGGTGTTACTTTCTAGTCTTTTTTAACCTACAGAGTATGACCTTTTACTTATGTTTAAATGTTCCTTATTCCAGGTTTTTCAATTCAAGGCAATATAAAACTGGAAAACCAAATCCAGGTAATGCAAATTAATTTCAGAATTAGAACAATTGCCAATTGAACAGTAATGTTTCTCACCACATAAAATTATTAAGATTCTATTTTTCTTTCTGATGGTGTAAATTTCTTTCATTATCCCAATCACAAATAAAATCCACCTACATGATTATCTACAACATCTTGATTGCTCATGTGATGCCATCATAATGACCTTCGTGTGAAGCCTTCGTATCTCTATCCTTGCATGCATTTCTAGTCTTATGCTAACAAAATTTCATTTCTGACTGTGCATAGTGAGATTTTGCCCAGTTGAATCTATACATTCTATACCTATTTGTACTTTACCTGTAGCTACACGCTGGGAGCTACTCTTGCAAAACCTAGAGAAAGACAAAAGCTTGTAGTTCCTGTAGGGTTTCATCCATTTAACATTTGATTTCTGTGCTGTCTCCAATTTTTTATTTTGCCTCTGTGGATAGTGATTACAACTTCCACACTGGAGCAAATACTCCAGTTGTAACTGCTCAATTCTGTTGGACAGAGAGAATAACAAGAAAACCAATCTATTAGTTTTGGCTTTAGGAATTGGATCTCTCAAACATGATGGTTGTTTTCTGCCTGTCAACTGAGATCTCTATTGCGAGGATACTTGCAACAGCACCTTCTGTGGGAAACTTGTTTTGCTGAAATTTTACAATCCTGTTGGCCCACAGCACATGCACGATCCATTGCTATTGACTAACAAACTGTGCACAAAATACTACCCTCATGTCTTCTCTATGTACTAAAGACTATGCTATGCTACTTTCTGTAGCTGCAGGAACAGTTTCTATGGACTATTTGTAAGTGTTCTAGTTAGGTGCAACCTAGTCAGTTCTACTGCAAGATCTACCTGGAAAAACATTGCCAAGTTCTTAATTGACACGTGGAAAATCAGCGTAAAAACAGCAGAAGCTGCCTGTGGGATCTCCAGGAGAGCCTGACATTCCCATTTCGAGAGTTCCTACACCAGTTGGCCAAATGCTAACGAGTTCAGGCAATACCATTGCTCAGCTATGTTTGTTTTTTCAAATCTGTCAGCTCTCTCATCTATGCAGACAGATGACTGGGGGACGTTCTGCACCAACCAAGAAACTGATAACTAGGTGCACTGAATGTGCACACATGCACAGCTGTAATACCCAGCTATGCTACTCTGAAAACTACATGATTAACTTGAATGTCATCCTCCAGTCACACCCATAATTTAAACTCCATCGCTCTTGTTAGAAGATAAATTTTAGTTTCCCTCTCTGAGAACTTTTTGGAACCAGCTGTCCTTAATCTCCACATTAATTCCCAAATGTTTTAAGTAAGATGATTCTTATGAATTACCCTAATAGAGACAAAAGTTCTAATGAAACATTTATCCCATTTCTCAGCTTGATAGTCACTGCCTGCCGTCTCAATCAATAATGGAACAAAGCTCTTACTCAAATCCTAAAACAGGGAAAGGCTGTTTTTTGCATGAACATTACCCTTCCTAAAAATTGTTAACTAAAATATGGCTGACAAAATGAAAAGTTCACAGTACACTCCTCTGTATGGGGTAGCAACCTTAAAGCCCTTGCAATCAGGAAATGGTAAACCAGTCAGAAACCCTTCCTGCAAAACTTTGCAGCTGAACCAGCTTTTGGCATTGGTTCTTTAATTAGTGAATGTACTTCTCAGAAAAAGGCTCTGTGTTTCTTATAATAAAATGCTGTTGTCTCCAAGATGTTACTTTTATTTTTATGCACCATCAAAATGTGTTTATTTTAATTTGAGCACTCCACCTGTATTCAGGTGGTTTGTTTGGGGTTTTTTTGCAGGGGGAGGTTGGGGCGGGGGGGGTTAGGTAGGGCAGGTATGGTCTATCACTGTGTGTTCATACAGTGTTTAGCAGAAGAAATAAAATTTCAGATGAATCCTCTAGATGCTGCTGTAATAAAAAAGATATCCCACATACTATCCTTGTTCAGTACAGTGATTTCCAATAAGCATCCCTCATCAGGCTAAGAGTTTATCTCACTAACAAATTAATTATATCAGTGCATAAAGAAAATAACATTAAAGATTTATGATGTTGATATTTTGGCAGAAGATTAGAGCTGAAAAAAAACAACTCTTGACAATCAATCAGAAGCTATGATACGTCTTGACACCTTTTCTTAAATACAGAATTCTGAGAAACTGATTTTGATAAATTCAGTACAGGAGTTCTTTGCGTATAATTTATTAAAGAACTGTAAAAAAAGGCAAAAAAGCATGACTCTTCCATGAAACTGAAGAAAATGTAGTTCATAGTTCAGTACATCATTGTCAGAGGAGAATGGATTCTCCCCTTGGATTAGCTGCTATGTCAAGACAAGAAATATTTTAAATTCTCTTGTCTTAATTTTTGCTGCAAGCAAAAGGCAGTCAGCAAAGTCACATGGAAGGCTTTTGGCCAGGGGAATGGCTCCCTTTTTGCAATTTTCAGGTCTTGTGGGCAATAAGCAGCTCAACATCTCAGTGATATCTTACACATGAGGAAAATAACCCACATTTTTAGTTACAGAAGTTTTAGCATGTAATTTCTGTAACTGTCAGTGAAACTTGTGTTTAAAAAAAAAATTGAAATAAATTTTTAAAAAAATCAAATGAAGTTTGACTGAGAAACGAGCAAGCTGGTAATGTGTTCCCTCTGGAAGTATACCCAACTGACAAAGAAATAATGCTCTGGATTTATTCCCTCAGCATCTCTCTTCTTTTTTCTTCTTTTTTTCCAAGAAGTAGAATTCAGCAACCATCATGATACTTGTAACATATGACAAGCTACAACCAGTTTCTCATGATGCTTCACTCAAGACACATTTTAACATTATTTGAACTTGCCTATGCAGAGAACTGAGATTCAGCTTTTCATTCAGTTTTTCTTCTGAAAATCCACGATCCCCTCAGTTTAAAAGCACCAGCTGAAGTGCTCTCAAGATTCCTCTCTCCATAAGCCTGTACGAGTGCCTCACCTTCTTAGAGAAATGAAATAAAATTGAAAAAATAATCTTGAAAGAAATCCTTGATTGCATCTCACTCTAGAGGAAGGATATAAATGGAATCAATCAAGCTCCAATTGCTTTTAAAAAAATACCACATAAACTCCCCCAAATCTAAGTCCAGACTTTTCCCTGATTTATTTATGATTTCTGGCTTAGCCAACAACAGGGCAAGTCCTTCTGAAAGCAGGGTAATCAGCATGTTTGAAAAGACAGCAGAAGAGGGACTCAAGTGCCATCAGGTAAAATACAATCACAAACATGTATTGCATACAATCCTCACTGGAGGCATCTTCCCTGAAACTGTTTTGTGCCTCTTTTGTCTCCATGTGTAGAAATAAAATTTGAGAGCACTCTCAACACCTTCTATCAATAAGACTGAATATATTTAGGATATAGTCTATACATGGAACTCTCAAGATGGGTTCCTTTGGTGTACTACATAGTTTTTGACATAAGGAATCACAGTTCTCAAAACAACTCTTCCTACTTTGAGTTGAATCAAACTGATAGCAAGATTCTTTCCGTCCCAATTTTCTAGTCAAGAGGACAAGAGACAGTTCAGGCAGAGAAAACTTAGTTCTAATAAACACTGATGGCTGAATATTCTTTGTAAAAGTAACCAGAAGCTCGAAAGCTTATCCTGCTGTGCTCTGAAGTAATCCCAGCTTCTTTTAAATGAAACTTGATGGGAAAAAAAAGTGCAAGAAAAAAATTTTCCCAAGTTAAACATGTTTAAAAATGAACTTTATGAACACTGATAGTATAGGTAAAATGCCAGGTTTATGTTTATCCAAACTATTCTACTTCTAATTATCAATGAAATTTTATTTCATATAAAAGTTTTATTGTCGGTGAACATACATACATATATATATATAAAACAAAAAAAAAAACAGGCTCGTAGTGACTTCACTAGCAACACTTTCATTTATTCTCAGTGTACCCACGGTAAGTTACAATGTGGAACTTAGAATCTAGTCAGTACTGTTAGAATACAACTTAGTTCTATGCTTGTGATTCAGAGCAGACAAACCTTAAGGAACTGAATGAGTATGGAAAATCAGCTGCTTTCTTCA
>VWZG01009029.1:70713-88759 GCA_013396735.1 Grallaria varia
TGGAGCAGGGATACCAAACAACCTAGGGCATGGTCTGTAAATGTTTTGTGGTTTCAGTAGAGCTATTAAGCCAGTTATAAGAGTGAGCTCAGCGCTATAACGGTCAGCTTCTGTACTGTCATCCTCTGTAGCTAATCCAGTCCAACTCTGTAGACAGTATTTGGCCTTCAGTCTTGTTGCACTGGGGTACAAAAAGAAGCAGATCTTTATTCTTCAACTTTTTCTTATTTTCAGTTAACTGGCTGGTTAAATAACTGGGAAAATACTAATTCAATCGTAACTACCACAGAAAACTAAAAATATGGAAATAGAAATTGTCTTCATTTACACTAGAGCAAATACAGGGGTATGCTTTTGAACTTAAAATTACTGTATAAATATCTGTGCCTTTCTGTTTCAAGTGCATTGAAATAATTCTAAAGATACTGTCATGGGAGGGGCGTTGTTAAATAAGAATGATAATTTTGGAAATAAGTTTTATTTGCTATACTTATGTTTAGAAAGTTAACTATTTGATTCTCTTTTCTTTCATCTTTTGAGGACTTCCAATATACCTAGATAGATCACTCCTTTTCTGTAATATGTTACCTCTTTCTGCTTTGAGTACTTGTATTAAAGGAAAACAGCATATAAACCTTTAGATATTAAGGACTATTCCTCTAGGGAATTTATTTGGCAAACAGCCACCAGGACGTCTGCAGGACACGACAGTATTCAAAAAGATACAGAGAGTTAATCACTTTAAACTGTCTAGACCCATCATAATTGTACAATTCTCCAAAACACCACCTCTGTAATGCTTTCAACAACTCGAATGTGCGCTCTTTTTTTTCGTATGTTTCATCCTCATTGCTCTCTTCTGGCACATAAATACACTATTCATCTTTATCTTCTCATACCTATATCCTATAAGTAACTTCCAAGTCTCTTCTGAAACCCATCTAAACTGCAAAGGGTATTGTAGGTAGAAGAAGAGAATAGAATCACCCAATATAACCCTCCAATGCTAATAAACATGCAACCTCTCACTGGCTTCATCCATTTTCCCTCCCCTTATTATTAATGCCTCTTCATGCCACACCAATCCCTAATGAGTACAGAGTTCATAAGATGAACTGTTGAGACAGACCAGCCTAAGTCCGCAATATTTAATACACAAGTAAAGTAGGATTGCAGTGCTGGAATATGGCTGCTATAATTTTACATATGAAAACTTCTACTAAACTTTTTAACCCCAAACTACAATGAATCATCCAAAACCCAGGACTGCAGGCGGCGCATTCTCCAGAGCCAGGAATGCTCCAAGAGGTTTGTTAGGCTCCCAAAACCCAAAACTGCTAAAGACAACAGTCAGCAAAAAAAAAAAACCAAGAAAATCTCCCATAAGTCTACTTCTGCCACAATATTCTCAGCTGAACCTCCTCAAATACAGGCAGACTATAAATTCTGGTCTCTGGGAGCTCTCCTAATGTTTCACCACGTGAACCAACCCACTATGCACCTTTAGTGCATAATGTAACAAACTTATCAAGGAAATAGGAAGAAATGCCTTATAAATTTTTCCTTTCTGTTCAGACTTCTGTGGAAAAAAAAATTATATTTAAGGGCTCTAAAGCTCAGCAGATATGTCTTCTCTAACAGGGTAGTTTCTTTCTTCCTTACCCTCTTAAATGCTCCCCAGACAGCCACATGTGAAACAGAAGACTCACTAATGGAGTCAGTCTGACATTATCACCAGTGTTTCTAAGGCTATTTCCTAGTAATAGCACATGCATGTACAAATCCTTGCCTTACAAATGTGGTGGGGTCTCAGCACTTGTCATAATGAAGTATCCTGTTCCTCCTCTATGGAAACTGAAGTTACACACAAAGGGAATTAATGAAGTGTCCATAGTTATGGAAGGCAGATTCAGAAACAAAATTAAGATTTCTGATTTTAGGATTGGAAAAATGGTCAGTATTTCTCAATACAGTTTTTCAATAACCCAGCTAGATCATAAAGAACTTTTAAACAGAATTATGGCTTAAATATTGAAAATTTTTTGTTCTAATTTATTTCCTTCCTTCTGGTTGATGATATCTTCTTTTGAACAGGCTATATTTCTTTATTATGAAAGTATTTTTCAAGGCTTTCCTCATCAAACTTCGTTTCAATTAGGCAAAAAAATTTGTCATTCACTTTCCAGCATAGATTTAATGACACGAAGAAAAATGTGCCTAGAAATAATTACAGGGACAAGTCATAAATTAGCAGTCACACCAATTCTCAGGGCATGCTACAAAAACAAATAGTTACACAGGGAAATGTATAATTACACCAAGTGAGTGCTGTATTTTCAGCTAAATGTTTCTGCATCTGTACTCAGCAACAGTGAAATGAACCAATGACCCCAAAGTAATCAGTCACTGTCAGTGCTTTCACTCTGGATTTTAATATGCTTTTTTCAAACTCAGTTGTCTGAAATTACATCCCTTGTTTCCCAGGTTTTATTTGCAGAGGTATTAAAGTCCTACTACTCTCATTGGCATTTCTGTTAACATGGAGAATAAAGCAGGTTGTTTTCACAGAAATTAGGTAGGTACATATGGGAAAAACATCCCAGGGTATGTATTATGGCATTGGCAATTAAATGTGAAATGCTGTAAAACTCTCACATTAGAATTACTCATTATGATATAGCATTTAAGAGAGGAAAGCTATAATTAGAAAGTATACAAAAATAAATTAATACATTATTTTAAAATAACTCATGAGCTCTTTATCCCTAGTCTGGACCACTGGAAAAACAAAGAGGGTGCCATGGCTCAACTTTGGAAAAGGATATCTTTTGCTTTTACAGGGGGAGACATCATCCTTGCATAGAGGTGCGGCCTTCTACATGGAGGGACAGATGGTTTCTGAGGCAGAACAGTGCCTTAGGATGGAGAGGCTTTCATAATTAGTAAGAGTATATAGGTTGATTTAAAAATTTGAAGATTGTTCCATCTAGAAGGTGCTGTCCGTAAGTAAAGGACAGCACATCACTGAAGAATATAGTTTTTCATAAAGCCAACATAATCACTTTGACAGTTGATCTTATTTCATTATATCTCACATGCTTTATTGCTCTTTTCCTTTGCACAAATTCCGAAGGAACAAGGTTTGCAAGAGAGCTATGGAAAAGCTTGGGAATAGTAGGGCTAAGAGACACTCAGAGAAGGAGATGGTCAGATTGTTTTACAAGACAGTTTACACACATCACAGGGGTCGGGGAGGAGGACCTTCCATGTAACGTGTGAGTTTGGATAAGCAAATGCAGCCACCTATACCTGATAGGTCAACGTCAATACTCTTTTACATGTCCTCTCTATTGCTACCAGAAGTACAGTACTCCCAGCAAGCTCAGACTCTCCCTTAGATGGTCTCTCTGTTGAGGCTGTAACTACCTGTGCATTCACTTGCTGTTTTCTTGCAAGCAGTTCTCTCCTTTTCTGCCCTTTTTCATATTCTCCGTCTCAGTACAGTCTCTATTGCTTAACTGAAATCAACTTCCTCTAAAGCCTGTAATTACCTTTTTTAAAATACTTACAAACTCATTCAGTAAACATGATGTATTTTTCAGCTTAACATGATATCATCACATTCTAATTTAAACCAGAAAAGAGCTATAAATCCCATAAAGAACACATCACTGTGTCATGAATTTTTAATAGTAATGACCTAGAGAAATGGACTTTAGTATTGAACTATTTAAATGGATGTCCAGAATATGTAAGAAAATATTAGATTTGATCTTCCACTTAGTGTTATATTACTTGAAAAAACATGCACAAGACTTTAGCTGATTAGCTTAGAATTACAGTCTTCTTGCATTTTGCTGGTGTATTTTTACTTTTACCATCATTATACATGTTGTCTCCTTGTCTCACAGCATTGCTAGAATAGAACACTAGTAAGAGACTTACACTTCCTGAGATACTGTTGGAAGCTAATGTAGAGGCTGAGCAGAAATATAAGCAACAATACCTAAACATTAATCTCATAGGAAACATTCAGTTCCTTTTGGAAGCTCCAGGCTTCCCCTAGGGCACCAGCAGCTTTAAGAATCACGTAAGAGAGCAGTATTAGGGTTAAAAAAAGAGTCAAGTAGTCAAGATAACGTCACACGTATGTCACGTACCTCATCACCACAGCACTCTCTTACTTGTTCGGCAGTAAGAGGTAATCAAATCATCATACTGGATTGCACTAACGCTTAATTTCATGCAGACGCAGTTTTCAAAGGCCACTATCCTGGGAAAAGTGTCGTTAATATCAAAAATAGTATTAAGCCAAAAATTCGTCACAGGCCATGGTCTGCTGACAAGACAAGTGTCAAAAAGCCAGCTCTTGAACTGAGGACTAAGTCTAAATGAACAAAAGTCCGCCTTCATCTGGAAGCAAATGTAACTGTTAGAAATTGCCTGTATATCACAAGCAAGAAAGGATAGTGCACCATAGTAATTGCAGGAGGTATTACACTCTGCATTGGCCCCAAGTACGCACAGGCCACTGTATCATGTTGCCCCTGTTAATCAGGGCATCTGGAGTCAGAGAAAGAGGAAAACTAGCAAAATTATGTTTATCGAGAATAAGTGGCAGAAGTTAAGCTACAAACTGAGAAGTTGACAGTTACTTCTCATTGTTAGATTTGTGTCGCTTCATGGTCAGAACACAAACAAGTACTTTGGCTTTTTTGTACCCCAAATTCCTTGCAACTCACAGGGAGCATTCATAGTTCTGCTTGCCCAAAACACCACCATGCCATTCCTTGAGACTCATCTTTTTGCTATCCATTCTGCAGCTTATGAAGTCTCAACTTGTTAGCTTCATGCTGGGATTCTTGACCGCTGGAGAAGACATAACCCTTGAGCTGCGCAGGATACTCATAACACCTCAGTATTTATCAAATAAATAAAAAAAAAAAAAAGAATGCACCAAAACCTCCCACACCTATCTCAACTAGGACATGCATTTTAGTAGAAAGCCCTGTCAGAAAGTTACCAACAGGTAACTTTCTTGTACTCCAAAACTACAAGAGACTTTTCTAAATTCAAGAGTTCTAAGTTTCATTCTGATAACAAAACCAATCAACCAACCAAAAAAACCCCAATTGGTAAAGATTTCTACTATTAATGGAACAAAATATTTTAAAATATTGTGGAATACTAATTGCACTGAGTACCTTCTGCTAAAATTTCTGGTAAATTTTCTTTTCCTCCCTACTGAGTGTGAGTATATATCATAATATTTTGACCTTTATTTTGTATTTCTCTCTAAAAAACTCCACAATTTTCCAATGCAGCTCAGTTGACCATATCCATAATTTAAGGGCAAGGTGTGTGTTTCTAATTACCTCCAAAACATGTTTGATGAAAATTAAGAAAAAAAAATCCAAACAAACAAGACAACCAGACATATTGCAGTATGGAAAAATAAATCACCAATTACCTTAACACTGCATCTTAGTGTTATCAAACAATAAGAGATAGGATGTTCAAGAGTAGATCTTGTTAATATTATAAGCAAAAAAAAAAAAAACAACCCACAAACAAACAAAAGAAAACCCCACCAAAAAAAACCCCCAAAACTTTAAAACAAAAAATATCTTCTTTTGCTGCAGATTTCTTTAGATGGCTTTCAGTATTTCCTGGAAGAGGTTTTGCCAAGAGAAACTATTTGAAGAAACTCATTGATTTCTCCCAGTTATTTTAATATCACAGAGTGGGTGAGGCTGGATGGAACCACAGTGTGTCATCTGGTCCAACCTCCCAGTATAATGGAGAAGAAATTTGAATGGAAAAAACTGTTTCTACAACAAAAGGGTTAGCATTCCACACAGATTATCTGGAGATAGGTGTACTCAGTACTTACTATAATCCCATGAACAGCAATAACTTCTTCAGTACACTGCTATCCTGGGGGGATGCACTGACCTTCCCACACATTGTTCAAAGACTGCATACAAAACGGCCTTTCAAAACAGTGCAGAGCAGTGAAATGCATCTTTAGAACAGAACCAATATTGCATGATGAATACAGTCATACTTAAAAAAGACACATTCTATTACTAAGACTAAGATTTGGCTGTGAGTTTATAACCTCAATACATTTGGGAGAAAACCATCTAGTGAGTTTTTCCAGTGCCTAGTTGGCATTACCACTTGAAATTACTCTACGGGTGTTCCCCCATGGGTTCTCAGAATGAACTACTTAGGACCACCAAGGCAATTGCACTGTCTCTGCACTTCACTGGGAGCTGGTAAAATAACTAAAGCTCATTTCATATAGCAGCAACGTGCAGTACAAATTTTGAATTTTACCAGCTACACTGAAATGCATGCAGTCCTCCAGCTATTTTAAATCAAATAATTTATGAAGGAGAATTACTGAAAATTAAATCAGCTACAACTCCAGGAACACCACAAAAAGTACATTTTATTAAATTTTAGGTTGTAATAACCTGTTTGCTTCACTGTGGTCAATATATTTAAAAACATGTAGGGAGAAGAAACATAAAAGCCAGTACTAACTATGTGAGAGATGTAGAGTAAGCTGGTTCTATAGGCCTAACTCCACTTATACGGGGATATGATACAAGCAGAGGCTCAGAGATGATACACCATATTTTACCAGTGCAAAAGCTGGTCTGAAAGAGAACAAAGAATATGCTGGCCAAAACTAGTCTATTGTAACTGTTTGAATACACAGTTCTGACAACATCTTTGAAGAAACCACACCATAAAGATCCACAAATAACACAGGCATCTTACAGTCTTGAGTAAGTCCTCATAATGACCTGATTACTATTACAACTGACTTTTGTCTCGATGGTGTCTGTAAATTGAACCCTTCAAGTAAAATGTTTGCAAAGATCAGGGGAAGTAAGTATCACTGATATCTCTCTGCCTTTCTTACAGATGAACTCCTGAAAGAAACACCTTTCCCACTAAATTCCACCTCTGTTATGAAGCCGTTTTCGTTCCCAGGCTGGTTAAATGATCATCGTGGTGAAATAAAACAGAAGAAATCCTTGAGTATGTTTGGAGATAATTTTGAAACAGAGGTAGGGGGGTCAAATTTCTTTAAAAAGAGAGGAATATGTTTAAAGTTACAGATAATAGGTGCCTGCTGTTCAGACCAAGTGAATCCAGGCCTGAGAACAATATATCCTCAGCAGAGAAGGTTATGCACCGTGGAAGAACTCAGTTCTAGCCTGCCCTGCCCTTCAGAAGTACTTGTCTTTGCCCATTGCTTTGATTAGCTTAGGGCAGAGACTTCCTAAATTCCATTCAAGGAATCAACCTGAACCTTATTTCCATTCATTTCCTTTGGGATTAAAACAGCTCCTTTATTCCATTCCCCTGCCCACTCTCTCCCTCCTCCCCCGCCCCCCATATTTTCCAGATCAGAAGCACCCGAATGATTCAAATACTACTCAAGTGTGCTCAGCTTCACCACGTGTTTGAACAGCATTCATGGTGCCGAGTCTAATATGGGTGTGCCAATACACTGTTTTTTCTCCCCCTCAATCTACATAAAGTGCAAACAAGGACAACTGGACAGCACCAGAGAGCCTGGGGTGTGCTAAAATATTGCACTTCTCAGTTCATTCAACCACAGTCTAGTTTGGGTGTAAACGAAGCTGTCGCCATTTGATATCTGTGCTGTATCCATGATGTTTACAGAACATACTCTTCCCCTTAACTACTTGGAATCACACTCTAAAGAATCCAATACATATGACAGCAAAGTGACAGAGTGTGGGACTGTCAGGAAGAACACAGAAATGGCAGATAATGAGAAAGATAAAGTCTAGTCTTCAGCTTTTTTTAATTTAACAGAAGAAACTTTTCTACTTCAACAGGCTCTTGACAGGGCCCAGAGTTCATGAGCAGGAAGTGCCTGTTCCAAGAACAGAAGTAGGAACCATATAGATACAAAACTGAGAGTAGGAAGAGGCAGAAGGAATAGATAAGCGAGGATGCAGAGAAGCATAAGGAGTGGCAGGTGTGATCAGTTCCCTTTTTATCAGTAGGAATCGATATGAGAATACCAAATAAAGTGTGAATTTTAATGTCTGTAAAAATAACGTCATCTTCTATGATTATTCTCCGGTAAAAATAGAATATTTTAAATGCTGTTGGAAGATGGATATGGACACTTTGGTCACTGGGATGAATCCATTACTTTTCTTCCCTTTTTTTTTTAAAAGGTTATAGCTTATGGACCAGGAACAACTGAGAAAAGTAAAAAGGATTCGGATATCTGGATATGGCAGCTGGTATGTGGCAATTCATACTTGTTAACTGATGAGTTCATGTTTCAGTTTAGACTGAACAGTAGTAAAACCTTCTAGCAACAAAAACTAGAATGGTTACCTTCCTTCTCATAGAAAACATCAGCCATAGGCATCACCCTCAGCTTTAAACTGTAAGGAAAAATAGCTAAAAAGTACTGACACCATAAAAACTGCCTCTTTTTCCTCATCTTGCTTGTTGAGGACAGAGATACTGGCATCTATCCTTGCTGGGGATTTTAATATGCCCTGCCTCGGATATATCCTGTAAAGTAATCAGGATGCCTCTAGGCAATAAAACAACATTACGTATTAGTTCTGCCTTGAAACCTTTGCCCTTATACTGAAGTCAAACTGGAATCAAGTAGAATAAGCTAATAAAAAATTCTGACAACTTGTTAATACTAACTCAGAGTGGTAGGTGATCCAGATGTCCTTTATTCAACTAGCTTCTAGAAAACTTGCAGCCCAAGTAAAAGAGTTTTTGCTTACACAGGTCAGGCTAACTTGAGAAGCAGGTATTTCTACCAGTTCCTGTCCTGTTCTGTTGAAATTCACAGGAACTATTAAATACTAATTGAAGCCATAATAATCTTGAAAGACATTTGTTTATACTGTAGCTTACAGCAGCCTATGCAGTGAAGATTTTGTGACTGCCAGGAACCTGCCTCCTCTGCTAGACAAGATAGTAAGTAGTTCATTCCATTGTGGATGGACTCCTATTAACAATTTCAGTCAGGTCTCTGCTTTTTAAGAATTAAAAAAATATCAGGAATCAGAAAACTGTAAGAGGAGCTTGAAGTACTCTAGAAAAGATTGCCTGTGATTTTTGGAGCTGTACCAACTTGTAGGCTACCAGGTTAGATACCTCAACAGTCAGGCAACAGGTTGCTTCTTTGTGATGGGACCAATGAACCATGATGCATGTTTTTATTGATACTAATAGTGTTTGACAGGGAAGATCAACTAAACATTTAGCTAGGCCTCACGAAACAAAGCATGTTTGAGGTGCTTTTTCTGTGGGAAAGATTTCCATACTTGCAGCATTTTCTTTCCACTAGTGACAGGACACAGAAAATTAAAAGCTGTTCTTTCCCTTTAGGAGGGCACATCAACTGTTACCATGGATGGTAAAGCCCTGACTCTCTCTGCTGGCGACAGCCTGCTTGTCCATGCCCAGTCTACGTGAGTAGAGATGAACAGTGGTTCAATGTATGATTTCCCAGCTTCCAGCAACATAAATTCTACGTATTTAGTCCACAGCAGGCTGGACATCACTGATGCAGAAACACAGCATCTGTGAATGCAGCATTTGCAATAATCTCCATTATTCCTCAGGGCAAAAGTGTTTTCAGGAGGAAAAGCCAGACAGTGATTCTAGTTCACCTCTTATGATTAAAGCTGGGGAAAACAAAAAATTATAAGCACTACCTAGAGAAAGCAGCATGCAAAAGACCACGCATAAATATAGATGGCATGAATACACCAACTGGTACTCAGGGCAAGTCCTTTCAGCATCAGACCAGGCTTAATCAATATCAATGCAGGAAGATTTGGGGTTCAAGCTAAGAACACAGCTCTCTTACTGGAGTAGGATGCATATGGCTGTTTCATAATCATGATACACATAAAGGAAAAAGACAGTGAAAATAGCTTCCAGAGAGAACAGAAAGAAAGATGTGGAGAGTGGCAGAAGCTGATAAAGTGTCCACTGTGAAGATGATGAAGGATGATGGATACTCACTGCAGCAGGTCATAGGCAGATTATGAAAACAGCCTTCTTTCCTGCAGGAAAAATCTAATAAATAGTAGTGCTGACTTCTGCACCTTTTGTACAGCCCTGAAAACATTTGCTGAAAGAGCTGAAACCATCCAGCTGTACACAGAACTGTTCTCTGCACCTGTGATTCCAACATCAACCATCTCTCCCCTTCACCTTTACTTCCATCACTTCTGTAAAATCACTTTAATTAATTCCCAGCCCTGCACTCCATTCAATGAGCATGTGTTTTCAAAGTCATGGCACAATGCTTGTGCACAGTTCATATTGTATTAAGACGTTTGTCAGACCTGTACAGCTAACACATTTTACTGCATGCACACTGATCTCTGTCCATCTCTGCAACTGGCACAGATTCAGCTAATACAAAGTGATGAGCACAAGAAGAAAAAACTTATTAAATTTGTAGGCACTAATCTCATTAAAATAATAATGGTGCCAAGGTGATTCTATTCCAGTCATGTCACTGAGATCAGAGTAGATGCCTTCCTCCTTGGTTCATCCATAAGTAGATAAACATTCTTTCCCAGCATGTCACAATGTTCAGCTTGTATTAGTGATGGTGAAGAGTAATTCCCTGAAATATCACAAGATATACCAATATGGAAAGAGAACAAATGTAATCAGAACAGACCCTGTTTTTTTTCCCCTCCTTTTCAGTACTGTCAATGTTTTAATTGTTGGTTTGAGTGTGTGGTTTCCTTCTATACACGTTGGATCATGTCTCTTTTCCTTCTTGTAGGTATTGCTGGAAAAGAGCAGAAGAATGTGTTGCTCTCTGCCTCGCTCAGGATCCAAAACGCAAGCAGCCTTATACCTAGCTCCTGTGTCAGTTGACTTCGATGATGACTAAGTTTTAACCTACTTGTCTTTTCTTAATGATCTTTTAGGCAGAATCCCTGGAAATTCAAATAGTCTAACAAAACCATTACACTGAATTGAGTCTAGTGCTTTGCCTAGTTAAAATCTATTCCCCCAAATACTTAAACTTTTAGGAAATCTTACAATCACTATTTTTTAGGAACTTCTGTTCTGTTTGGTTTTATCTGAAAGGAAGTGAAAACAGATCCAAGTAGCAGGATTACTGATCTAATAACATTTATGATATTATCTAGAAGAAGTTAGAGGCTTTTCAAATGCAAGTTTCTGCCACAAGATATAGAAAAGGAGATCTAACAGATACTCTTATACCTGCAGATAACAGTCTGCATTTCTATGTATAGGTTTTGTAATTTGTAATAAATTAACTACAAAATTAGTTACCCAGCCCGCAGAAGGGGAGCTCTAATTGGCAGATCTTCACGGATCTTCTGAGATCTTTGGCTAAAAGTTTGGTTTATTTTTTTGCAAATGCCCTATCTGCTGCACTGCCTGAGGACCTCAATATGAAAGAGAGGAAGGTGCATTAGTGAAGGTGGCAACAGCACCTGCAACAGCATCAGGCATTACTTACACTAGTATTGTACTTGCTTCAGGTGCAACTTATTACCAGTTTCTATTAACTACTGCTGCTTTTTGAACAATGAAATTTTCTTGCAAAAATAATAAATTTCAAATTATCTTGTCCTACTTTGATTCCAGTAACTCTCCAGAGCAGTTTTTCTTTGTTTTGGGATTTTTCTAATTGTTTTCTGATCTTGATAATGTGAAGGACATGTTGTTTATGAATTACACATTGGAGAAAATAAAAAGGTTAGCATTTCTTGAAAATTTTTAATTCTAATTTAGTTCAGAAAAATACTTCTTTAATACCTCACTGATAAAGCTCATTAAACTGAGATGTACTATGTGTTTTATTCATGTATTCATTCTTCTGATAAGAAAGATTCAGATGGCTTGGCTTTAATCTATAACTTAGATTTAATATCTGCAGTTTTCCTAGCAAAGCACACAGCAAAACTTTGCTACAACCTTCTAATAACAGGGGACCTAATTTGAGAACTTGAACCTTGTCTTAAGGTTATTATCGGTGTGAGATCTCACACAAGAAAAGGAGCCATAACATTCCCTTGGAACAAGGGAGGAATTTTTCTGATTACCTTTGGTATTGGTGTGTCTAAATGCCTGCAGAATTGACTACTTCTCAAGTGAAGGTCCACGACTGAGGGACATAGGGTACAAAAGTGTTATGTTTTTAGTCCACCACTTAGAGGGTAACCACAGAAATATTTCCATATTTCACACTGAGTTATAAGTGAATAAAACACAGCAACATGTACAAATCCTGTGTAATCAACAGCTCTTCATCCACCCAGAAACACTGAGCACCACGGAACTTTCAGAATTAAAAATAAGGCATCTCTAGATTAGATAACTCTCATGATGTAAAATGAAGGCTCTACTCAAACTGTATTTGTAATGAAGTCCTTTTATAACAGCTTGTGCTTAAACACCTAAATTCTATCTAAGTGTCATATTAAGTGCCCCAAATCATAGCAAGAACCAGACCGGGAGCATTAAGCCAGAGCTCCATCACTCACAATTTTGCCACAGCCTTCAATCAGGAACCAGGACTGAGCAGGTCATGAATTAATTTCTGCTGAGTACCTGCTGTCATTGAAAAATTAGGTAAAATATGTTAAGTCCCATAAGTATGCCAAAGAATCAGATCAAACCCACATGAAGTAGCAGTAAAAGAGAATTTTATCTTCTAGCATCTCTTCTTATAATTACTTCAGCTGTTCTAGTGTTCCATTTCGTCTTTCCCCACTCTCACTTCCACAGTTCAATACTTATTTGTAGCCAGAGCACAAAGGAGAGCATAGAGAGAACTTTTCATTTTCTTCTTTAAAGGTACTTAACTATTGTGATTTAGAAAGCTGCAACTTCCCTTTTCCAAGTCTTCAAAGAGGTCCAGAGGGTTCCTCATAAGTCAGGGAATTTTTTTCTGGTGCTTTTCTCTTATGCCACATTATATGTGTTGTAAACTTCCCCAACACCAGTACATTTACAATTAGATGTACTCATGCTTACAGGGAAGTTGGCCACATGCAGGTTTGGTTCCTGAAATCCTTTAGCTGTTAAGTGCTCTTTCTGTGTATGTGCAGTCAGGTCAGTAGATACTTTGGCACGAAGTTGTTGGAATCAAGGTCTGGAGACTCCAATGCCAATCTTATCTCATTAAAAAGGATTTCCTGCTAAGGTCAGTGGCAAAGCCTTAGTTAGGCATGCTGCTTGCAGAGTACCCTAACGCACTCCTACTGACATTGTGCTTGTTCATGCCTGTCTGTGAAACACACCTGCACAAAATCATGTCCTACAGAATCACAGAATTATTTGCCTTCAAAAAGACCTCCAAGCTCATCAAGTTCAGCCTTTGACCAATGACCGCCATGTCAACTAGACCATGGCACCTGGTACCACATTCAATCATTTTTTGAACACCTCCAGAAACAGTGACTCCACCACCTCCCTGGGCAGCCCAGGCCAATGCTTAACAAGCCTTTCTGTGAAGAATTTCTCCCTGATGTCCACATGAATCTCTCTGGCACAGCTTGTCCTCCTGTTCTATTGCTAGTTGCCTGTGAGAAGAGGCTGACTTCCTTTCAGACAGTTGTGAAATGTGATGAGGGAGCTGGCAGAAGGGCTTGCCAAGCCGCTCTCCATCATCTTCCAACAGTCCTGGCTCACTGGGGAGGTCCCATATGATTGGAAATTGGCAAATGTCACCCCAATCCACAAAAAGGGCTGCAAGGCTGACCCTGGCAACTACAGGCCTGTCAGCCTGACCTCAGTGCCTGCCAGCGTTATGGAGCAGATCATCTTGAGTGCAATCACACAGCACCTTCAGGATGGACAAGGGATCAGACCCAGCCAGCATGGGTTTAGAAGGGGCAGGTCCTGCCTAACCAACCTGATCTCCTTTTATGATCAGGTGACCCACCTGGTGGATGAGAGGAAGGCTGTGGATGTGGTCTATCTAGACTTCAGCAAAGCCTTTGATATTGTCTCCCATGTTATACTCCTGGAAAAGCTGGCAGCCCATGGCTTGGACAAGTGTACTCTCTGCTGGATTAAGAGCTGGCTGGAGGGCTGGGCCCAGAGAGTGCTGGTGAACGGGGCTGCATCCCGCTGGCGGCCGGTCACCAGTGGTGTCCCCCAGGGGTCAGTGTTGGGTCCAGTCCTGTTTAACATCTTTACTGACGATTTAGATGAGGGGATTGAGACCATCATCAGCAAATTTGCTGATGACACCAAGTCGGGAGGGAGTGTTGACCTGCTGGAGGGCAGGAGGGCTCTGCAGAGGGATCTGGATAGATTGGAGAGATGGGCTGATTCCAATGGGATGAAGTTCAATAAGGCCAAGTGCCAGGTCCTGCACTTTGGCCACAACAATCCCATGCAGCGCTACAGGCTGGGGACAGAGTGGCTGGAGAGCAGCCAGTCACAAAGGGACCTGGGGGGACTGAGTGACAGGAAGCTCAACATGAGCCAGCAGTGTGCCCAGGTGGCCAAGAAGGCCAATGGTATCCTGTCCTGTATCAAAAATAGCGTGGCCAGCAGGACCAGGGAAGTGATCCTTCCCCTGGACTCTGCGTTGCTGAGGCCACACCTTGAGTATTGTGTTCAGTTCTGGGCCCCTCAGTTCAGGAAAGATATTGAGGTGCTGGAGCGACTCCAGAGAAGAGCAACAAGGCTGGTGAAGGGACCAGAACACAAGTCCTGTGGGAGAGGCTGAGGGAGCTGGGGTTGTTTAGTCTGGAGAAGAGAAGGCTTAGAGGTGACCTCGTCACTCTCTATAACTACCTGAAGGGAGGTTATAGCCAGGTGGGGGTTGGTCTCTTCTCCCAGGCAGTCAGCAATAGGACAAGGGGGCACGGGCTTAAGCTGTGCCAGGGGAAATTTAAGTTGGATATTAGAAAAAAATTCTTTACAGAGAGAGTAATCAGGCATTGGAATGGCCTGCCCAGAGAGGTGGGGGATTCACCGTCCCTGGAGGTTTTTAAACTGAGATTGGACATGGCACTGAGTGCCATGATCTAGTAAACTGACTAGAGTTGGACCAAGGGTTGGACTTGATGATCTCTGAGGTCTTTTCCAACCCAATCAATTCTAAGATGATTCTATGATAAGGCCTCCCCTGAGCCTCCTTTTCTCCACCAACCCCACCTGCTCCTCATATGACTTACAAATAGCATATTTCATATGACTTACAGAAATAAATTAGTGTTTTTCTTTACAGCTCTTTTCATATAAGGGTCATCTGCACCCTGATTTGGATACTCATTTTCTATCTGAATCATATAGATGTTGGACCACCTCATACTTAATAAACTTAATCATTTTGTCAGGATTGTACTGACCTTACTAGCACAGTATTGCATAGACAGTCCATCTGCTGCTGAATCTCCAAGACTCAAAAGTAAAACCTTTATACAAATATATATTCCAAGTAGTATTATAACAAAGGCCAGACACGAAGCCATACCTGCATCATACTTTGTAAATTATTACCTTTAAACACATTCAGGATTATCCAGAAGCACAAGCTCAAGCTGACTTAAATACTTAGAAATGCATACAAAGGAGTTTGAGTCCACCTACAAGCATCCACAGAGAGTTATTCCAAGGCTGAATCTCTCTGATCCCAGAAGTCAGCAAGTTTTCCCCTTCAATTCAAATGGGAAAAGATGATACAAGCCCAATCCTGCTAATTGTTAATTAAAGCAGCAAGAGATACTGTGGTTTTTCAATGCCTTTAAAATGTTTAATCCTGATGAGATCGCTGGTAACCTTTGTAAAGAGAAGGCTAAATGACACCTTTTAAGCTATGGATCTATTTTGATTTTGAGCATTACAGCATTTAAATTATATAAAAGAGTGATATTAGCATTATTGTAAATATTTCAAACTAAGCAAGTAACTTACATCTTGTAGTCAGTCTTTCAGTCCATGTAAATTAGCAATATAGATCAAATATATTAAAAAGTATCCTATTGCCACTAGGCGTTGAGGTATTTAATGTTCTTATTTTGAGCTATTCTGACCTCTTACATGAATTATGGAAATAAGGTGGTATGTCTCACTGTGTTCCTCCTTATTAAGGTCTCACATTTCAACACTTAACAAAAATAAGTTGATTAGCAAGGTTACATCAGCACCCATTCAAAACAAATAATATTGCTTGAAATAACTTAAAAATTACATAATCCTGGTACAGTAAATAAAGCTTCAGTCTTCACCAGCCCTTTCTAGCATCCTGAAATAAAATCTACAAAAAGTATGTTCATGCAAGACATGTATGTTTATGGCTGTGAGAGAATTACAGAAGGAAACAGCAACTCTCACAGATTATGTAGCAAACATATCAGAGATGAACATCAGAGCTCAAGATTGTCCAATTAAAAACCAAACCCAAAATAAAAGACAGAACAGTTGAGACAACATAATGATCTAATGCCAGCTACATTTCAGCTAATGATATATAAATGTACCGCTTGTAAAAGCCAACAGAGGAACCCTTCTTCTGCTGTAGTAAACTTTGTCCTCAGACCCACGCAGCATTTACTCACACCTGTAAACCAACCTTACCTTATTGCATGAATATGACAAATGCTCGCACTCTGTTGTAGTTTTAGAATTTGTCAGAATTTTTTCTTTCCCTACCAGCAGTTTGGGAGCTGACACGTTCCCCACCTCAGCTATCGAAACAAAGAGTCTCAGCTAATCACCCAAATTCCAGCCTAATGCCTAGGAGGGGCAGGGGGTGGGAGAGGGTTTTTTTTCCCCTCTGCTCCTTCGGCGGCAGCTTCGGGGAAGGAAACACCTCAGAGGGACTCCTGTGGGTTTGGCCTCTTCCCTGCCTCCCGTTCCTGGCCTGGTGTGCCCCTGTGCTTCGGATGGACATTCACCATCACCTTGGAGTTGCTGCAGTTTTCCTGAGGCACTGACAGCACCGACGTGGGAGCGCCCGGCCCAACCCCCACCTCTGCCCATCCCGAGCCAGCGCCTTTCAGATGGAGGACAAAGGAGGGAGAGACCACATTGCCTGCGGGAGAAGGTTCACTCTGTCCCTACAGAGACTCATTTCTTTAGAGGTTTTGGTTACAGAGTTATTTGTTCTGTTCTGGTGTTTTGGATATATATATATTTAGTGGTTAAGAACTGTTATCTTCTCTTCTACACATTTCCCAAATTAAGATTTTGTTTTACATTTAAAAGAGGCGTGGTCAGTTTGAGAAAGGAAGTCTAAATTGTTTTAGTTCACTCTAAACTAAGACACACTGACCCTAAGATTAGCTGAATTGGTTAAATCTTGGTGTTAATAATATCAAGGTCACTGATTCAGTCCCCTGTATGGTCCATTCACTTCAGAGTTGGACTAAATGATCCTTGTGGGTCTTTTCCAACTCAGAATATTCTGTGTTGTTAAAAACATTTATTGTACTGATTTCAGCTCTCCAGCCACATCTAATAGAACAGATGCAGAGAAAGCAACCCTCCCACCATCATTGCATATAAAGAAAGGAAGAAAAATTACTTAAGTTATTCAACAAATTCCTACATAACTAGCTTCTATTCATAATAGACACATTCCAGGGCTTTGGAGTTTTTTATTTTATTTTCAGTTAATAATCCAGAGTGCACTTGAATTAACACTTCAGACTCATGAAGGACCTTACCTCCTGGTCTGCTTCTGACTGAGGACACAAGTACTTGTAGTGCTACTCTTCAATATCCAACTATGTAGAATAACACCTGATTGGACCTCAAGTAAAACTGTTGATTTCAAAGTAATAATGAAGAAGACACAGTTGATATCCCTCCCTTCAGCTCAAAGTAAATACCTGATCTATCGGTCTCAGCACTGTCTGGTACAGAAAGGTCTTGTGCCAGTAATATTTTCAATGATTGTCCAGAAGGGGCGAAAGTGCATAAAAACTCTTCCTTTTTATGTCACTGGAATTTTGATTGAAGCTTGCTATTTAGGGTGATTTTTTTTTTTTTT
>VWZG01009029.1:88782-150717 GCA_013396735.1 Grallaria varia
TTTTTTTTTTTTTTACACACACTCAAAGTCAAATAGTTTTTGTTCCAGAAATAAGCCCTTAAATTGTGAAGTCATTAGGGAAATCAGTCCCAATGCACCCATGAGATTCCCTTCTGCAGGCAGCTCCCCTGTTGGAGGTCTACAAATCAGAACAATTCTTTCTAAACTGCTATTGCTCTAGGTTAAATATATCTCCAAGATCTTGGGCCTGGTAGTTCTGTGTAAGTTGCATCAGAACCACATACTGAAAAATTTGAACACTATTTTGTGTTTTTAGACTTGTTGAATAGGCACATGTATATGGCCATTACAGTGCTAAATAAAAAATGATGTCCCTTGTTTTGCAGAAAAATTACTCTGAAACTGGAGCAAAAATATTTAAGTTCTAAAACCACTTCATTATATAATCTTATAAGCCCCAGAAAAAGATGTAATTACTATGACAAAGTAAACTAAGCATAAGCATGTTTGGAGCTTCAGTGAGGAATTTCAATACATCTTCATTATGTCAGAGAAAAGTAGGACTTCTGCAGTGCTGTACAACTACAGCAAAAATATTATTTAAACATGTTTTAATGTATTTCCTCTTGAAGAAAACTAGCTTGTTTAGAAGGCACACAGGTGATAAAGTTTGTGTTTGTCATTCATAGCAGACAAACTTCCATATGATGTTGCTTCCGTAAGTTCAAACCCTATGCTTTATGGTTTGAAAACAAATTTTACAACTCAAATGTGCAAAGCAACTAAACCACAAGCTGATGTGTAGAACTGAAAATTGGAATCTTCAGCATGTAATTTCCAAATACTACAGAGCTATGATACTGAAGTATCTGCACCTTAGCCAGCTTTTTGTTAATTATCTGTTCTTCCAAGAAGGCCCCAGGGCAGCATCTGAATTCCATGCAGAAGGGAAATTTGGGCACCTCCAAAGAGGCTCCCCAATAACTGCTGGGCTGAGCAGAGAGCTGCACACACAATGCAGCCATCCACAGCTGAACCACAAGGAAACACCTGGAGGGTTATCTATACACCACTCTGATGCACTCAGGATGCTCAAAGAGCCACAAGGCCCTGTGCTTTTTCCAAAAGCCAAGCAAAGCTCATTCTGTTCATGTAAATCACAGCCAGAGATCTATGACCTCATTTTACCCAGCAGTCCCAGGAAAAGCACAGTTTCACAAGAAGCAGAAGCCCCAGGAACATCTCCCACCTCTGCACAGGGGAAGGAAGTCAAACCCAAGTCTTTGCTGTCCTGCAGGAACATCCCAGTCACAGGGTCTGGTCTTAGAGGGATTTCCACCCCCAATTAGTACATCTTGACTGAGCCACGCAAGAAGCACCAGAGTTTTTCTAGTGAGCCAGAGGATAATTCCTACTCCCCAAATACAGTCACAGATAGCATTACTCTATAAAACAGAAGCAAGTACTGACAGCACATATCATTACAAAATCACTGTTCCCAGGCAGTTATTTACCCAAACACATTTGTGACCCAAGCTGTCTATGACACCTTGGCATACATTGTAAAAAGAAGGTGAACAACATATTTTAAGTAGGGAAAAAAAACCAGTACCAGATTGTCAAACCACAAATAGATCAGCTTTGTTTATGGCAATCTGAGAAAAACGTTAACAGTTACTGATTGTTTTCTGATATTGATGACTAAAACCCCTCATGGTTCAAACCATGCTTTATTATTGAGCGGCAAATAAACATTCAGTGTGCAGATCTGCTCATCAGACAATTGCTTGTTATTCTCTCCAAGAGGAAAATGGCAGATATTGAATGAAACCAAGTGAAAGCTTCACAAAAGGGACAAGAATATGTTTAATTATTTATCTACCAAATCCTACTAAATTAGCTTATATTTAAACCAATACAGAAAACTGTATTCAAGCGCTGAAACCAGGAATCAGATTGCCATATGCCATCAGGCCTCAAGTTTAAAATGAAAAATCAACCAACTCTGGCTTCTATTTCCAATATGGATGACAATGTCCAGCTGCCTAAAGCTATTTCTTCCATTTTTTGGATATAAGCAAGGCAATTTACACCCAATTCTTCACTGAAATAATTTGTCAGTACTTACATCCTTGCCATTTCAGATGCAGCTGCCCTTATTTATGCCAGTTTGTTAATAGAATCTGGCTGCTACACTACAATATTGCAAATGTTCCTTTGCTGCATCATGCATTGCTCCAAATATCCTTGCATAGTTGCATAATTTATATTGCATATATGCACACACATTACACACAAACACACACATATATATGCCATCTGAGTATTTTTACGCAGTAATTAGTTGTATCTTGCCCATGCTGGTGAAATTGTGCCAAACAGACCGTGTGCTTGGAGGTTTGTAACACGACTAGCCCATTACTGGCAGTCAGAGACAGATAGTAAAGGTCATTTTTGTTTATGTCAGACACAGGATGTTTCAGAAGCTTTTATGGAGCAGCTACATCTGTGCTCTCTGTGGGTTGGACCCACTCCATACCTACTGCTAGAGGACAGAAAAAGCAGATCAGAAAAGAGGGAAGCACAATCCTGGGCTTCACTGGAAGCCAGTTGCACTAAATGCTCCCCCTAACCCAGCCTTTTCACAGCATCCCAGGCAATGGGGCTGTGCAGCTCACAGACATTCCTCATGGGTGGCCAAAGGCTCTTCTTTATTGTCTGTTTTAATCTAATAGAAAGGTTTCTTGGCATTTATTTCCTCTATAGCAAAATTAACTTTACTTGCAAAGCCTCCTCCCCCTCAGAGGGAAAGAAGATGTAGGCTCAGAAGCTCAAATCCGCAATGATATTTAAGTGCCTGAGGAACTGTGCCAGAGTGTCTGGCACTGGAAGCTAAACAGACTCAATTTTAAAAGGGAACATAGTGAATGGAGAGACAGTCTGAAAACTCAGGAGAATGAAGTACTCCTGTTATCTACTATGGGGGGAGCTGTTAAGTGGCAAAGCCAACTTCTTTGCTGTTCTTGCTCATCAGTGTGATTTAACCTACTTGAAGTGCCATCTCCCCCTCCATGTTTGAGACAGACCTTTGCTGCAGCTGGCACCAAACTAGTCACAGATGCTACTTCCAGGACAGTAACATCAGTATAGTGGGAACTGGACAGAGATAAATACAGTTTGTACGAACACATGAACAGTCATCTTCAAGTACCTTGTCCTGCAGGACTAATAAAAATAATCTTTGTGAGAACTACTAATACCCATCTTGCTTAAAAACAGGGCCCATAGATACAATAGAAAATATTCTTTAAGACCTGTGTTACTGATTATTTTACCCAGCCTATGTTTTTTGTCATTAAAGTGCTATTTTTCTTTTTTTTTTTCCCTTAATATTTTGCAGTGGAATCACTGTATTAATTTCCTTGCATGCCTATCGTGGAACAAACATTAATCTCAGCAGTACTTGTATAAATATACAGCTAAAGGAATTACCCTGATCCCATAGCACTGCAACAGAGGACAATTTGGCTCCATGTCTACATAGCATTATACCTAAAGCCTGACACTGATGGTGGAGCTGCATCAGCACATGAAGGTTGCTTAACACAAAGTACACTCTAATATTGCACTTTGAAACTGCAGCTTATAGTTTAACTAATAATGTACCTTATTCAAGATAATAGAACAAAACTTTTGGTGCTTTAAACACTACTATTACAGATGAGTTAGTCTTTCCAGAAATGCTAAAAACCCAGAAATTATTAGCTGCCTTCTGATGAAAAGGAACGGTTTCCCAATGTTGATGTCAACATCTAGATACCGGGAGAAGACAGCAATGGAGAGCAATAAGAACATCTAAAAATTAAACCACCAAATTAAAAAAAAGTCAATTAAACAACTTCTTTTTCATTCAATGATTTTGAACTTCAACTAAAAATTAAGTGTAGTCCAAAGAAATCCATAAAACTAGCTTGTCAATCATCCAAAAAAAAAAAAAAAACCAAACCCTGACCCACAAGAGTTACGTTTTCAAACTGAAAGATTATTATTTTCTATTATTTAGATTTCACCCTGCTCCAGCAAAGATTACAGCTGCTCAGAGCAGACTCTACAGGAGAGCAATGGAAAGCATTCAAATGCCAGTAATGTCTCTATATTGGTATTCCTAAAAGCCTTATGTGCAGAAGCTTTTAGGTTTAGTTTTTTAGTGTGTTTTTGTTTGTTTGTTTAGTTTGGATGGGGTTTGGTTTTGGGGGTTTTTTTTGTTGTTTGTTTTTTTTTTTTAATGCTTCACATGAAAATATTTTAGGGGACTAGGAGGTAAAAAGATTTCTTCAATTCACTGTATTGCTTTCTCAAGTAAATGCACACTATTAGAATCTGACATCGATTTATCTGACTTGATGGGAGGTTGGAAAACATATGCTAGAACAGACTAGTATCAGTTCTTGTGCCTGTGCTTTAAAGACATGCAAGCCTCCTTTCACTCTAGATTCTGTTGTGTTTAGGGAAATAATAAGCATAATTTATCTGCCATAAGGTGCTCACTGAAGAGGTTTATGCTGTGAGGATTTCCATGGCAACTATTAAAGTGACATAAGATATAAGCGTTTGCTTTTGAAATGGAAAGCCCAGAGGCAGAATTAGTTATGGTAATAATACCACATAAACCACCTAAACGGAGATCTTTTGTTCAGGACCAAGTAAAGTAAGTTCTCTTTTCCTCTCTGGGAACCTGCTTTCCTAATTTAAGAAAACACAAACAAAACACTTATGTTTTCTGTCAAATATTGTACATGAAAAAAATAATGCAATTACATATGCACATATTATTGAAATAATTACTTCCTTAAATTACCTAGTATGCAATACATCAGGCAGTCCATAGGAAGTGTAGATGAAGAAGATTTTACCATGGTCAACCTAAAGAGGCACAAAACCAGATCTTGTAGAGCATTTCCACGTCTGCTGAAATGCACTTGGAAAGAAATTCCAAAGAGATGACAAACACTCAACAGTCAATAAAAGATCTTAAAAGTAAGTACTCACCAGTATATTGAAGCTTCTACAACAAATTGAAGTTTTTTTAGCATAACAGATCAGCAAAAAAAAAAAAAAAAATCAACCTAAATTATTAAACATTGCTCCAGAGTGAAGGGGAAGAAAAAACAATCTGATATCTGCCTCAGCAAACAGAGACCTGAAGCAGCCAGATCCTTCATACCTGTTTGCCTTTCCTACAGGTGTGGTCTTCATTTTCCCAGGCACAAGTCAGGGGCAGGAAGTAACCACCTGCATCCAATCCCATCCTGTAGACCCGTTAGAGTTCACAACCAGTCAGCATAAGTGCAATCCAAGGTTAATTTGTAATGGAATGGGGCAAATAGGAAACAAGTGGTAAAACCACTTGACCGCAACTAACTCTTTTCAACCCTTGTCTTTATGGTGGTTGCTTGATCCAGCTGAATGTATACATCCCACAGAGATGATGACTGATATTTTTACTCATCAGTTAAGGTCATAATTTAAAAGCTCTCCTACTCCAGTATAGTGCAGTTGATATAGAACTTAAAAAATACAGTTTACGCAATTATCTGAGAGAATTTTATTACAACTCCAATAAAACTCCGCAGAACACCTAGTTTTTATATTTTCTTTAATTCTTATATCTATTTCAGGCCTCCACTAAAACTGCATAACATTAATTTATTCAAGAAAGCTTAATAATCTCCTGTTGGAAATTTTGTCTATTAAGTTGATATTATTGTCACTTTGGGGAAGGCCTGAACAGATGTCCTTTTTTTCCTATAAGGGTTGGTTTTTAAGAGCTGTGCTTGCAGAGGCAGTTTCTTACAGTATAAGTGCCTGGAAACAAATGTTGTCTGTGATACAGCATCTCATCTTCTTATCTTCTGACTGGTCAAACAATGACAAAACTGTATTGTTCATTTTAAAGGACATTTAAGGTGGAGAAACGTATCAAAGAAGAGCAATGAGTCAGGCTGCCAGCAGCTACATCGGCTGGAAGAAGCCACGTACAACCAGGCTCCACATCAGTTCCCTTTACAATTCCACTCTGCCTATTTTTAGCACTGAAAGATACTTTAACTTTTACTCTCTTGAGAAAAAGGCAGATGGCAATACTTAAAGGGACTTAAAACCTTAAACTAAACTGTCCTGGGACTAAAGCAATAGGCAGAAAAATCTTTGCTATGGTTGCCCTTCCAATGGGATGAAGAGAAGGATGAGCTGAGCTACAGAAGAACAAAAGCGGTTAATGCACAACTTCCTATACCTGCTGATCAACTACTGTCTTTCAAGTAGGAATTGGCCATGAAAACAGTTCCATTGCCAGAACTGAGTGGGGTGGGGATATTTATTCCTACTGTCACCTGCAGCCAATATCACTGTCTCTCAACCTGGACAATGGAGAACGGCATGTTCTCCCTTTCTTTCTTTGCTCCAGCTGAGTTCAACAGGTGCCTTTCCTGACCAAGGATGAAAATACTGAGTTCCTGAACATGGTATGTGTAAGTTTTTCACTGCATTCACTACCACAGTGGTAGCATGAGGATAAGACCTAGTGTGGTCCCTTATGGCTTGGACAGACCGTCCTTGTTCTGCATGCTCAAAGGAGTTTTCTTTAGGATTCCCTGTTCTCTGGGAAAAAAGCTACTCCTCTCTCTGCTTAGGCTTATGCCATTGCTGGAGACCAGGAAGGTCAGTTGGACAGAGGGCAAATCCCGCTCTATTTGAGTCATCAGTAGAGCAAATACTCTGTGCTGTAGGCTCCCATGATCAGGAAGACACTGCAAAAACTTATATGGTGACAATCTGTTTCCCTGAGGCTTGTAGGCTGAACAGTAAGCTAGAGGAAGGGAGCTGCACAACAAACAAAGAAAGGCATCTGACAAAAGCCTCATTAGCCCTCCCTTTCCTTCACCCCATAGCATGTTTGTTTCTTCTCAGAGGTAGCATTTCCTAAGGTCTGTTTGCTCAGTACTTATCCTAAGTATCCAGCTGTGAGAAACAAAGGCTGCACAGTCCTCTGAGTTATTGTGTTAAAACTTGGCTTCTCTAATCATTATATGATGTGAATATTTAGGTGCCTGACTGAGAAAAGACATCTAGAGTAGAACAGAGATGACTAAGAGAAAGATTCCTGCCACTTTAATTGCTTTTGTACCAAAATATTGCCTCTTGATGTGTAAACATCGAATTAGCAATATTTTCAGGGTAAGCAGTGATATAGCAATCAAGTAATTCCTTCCAGCAACAATTATGTGCTCTCCATCCTACTACATTTTCCTCAATAGTTGTCACACTGCACATTGAGTATACTTAGAACCATTCCCATGCCATAGCCTCTATTAAATTCCAATTATTCTATCCCATTGTACTAACTTCATAACTTTGAAGCTGATCAGCACTTGTGTTTCCAGCTTGTAGAGAGAAATGTATGCCTTGACTATAACATGGGAAGTCGGTGATTCAAAATGTTACTTCAAGACTGGTGTTTGTACACTGGTGGCGCTCTCACACATTCCATTGGAAACTGCAATTGTAATCCAGCATCATCCAAACCAGTTTCAAAACAATCCTAATATTTCTTAGCATTAAAAAATTGCTTTAAGATAAAGCAATTTTGGTTTTTTTTCCTCATATTTCTGCTGTAATCAGATCAGTTTCTGCAATATTACTGTCCTGTCACTACCTCGCACCTTAATATCCTTCGTAGTCTGCGTATGTACTTTGTCAGCAGTTTAGACATTATTTGGGGTTCTTAATTCCCACTGCAAAGAGGAAACGACACACACTTTGGAACTGTGAGCGAGACACAAGTTCATTCAGTAAGCTACCTTGGGTTACTCTGTGTGTCAGGGTGCATCTCTCCTGCTGAACAGTCAAGTGCTGGAAGCAAAACTGAGAGCAGTTCAAAGTCTCATCCCACAGCTCTGTTCTGAGGTGATCCAGCCAGTGTCCTTCAAAACTGGGGAGTACTTTGAGGAAAGATCACTCCTAAGGATTGCTTCCTGCGGGATGAATGAGGTTACAGGCTTGTCTCCCTCCAGTCTTTGCCATCCTCTGGCATTACCCTACCATGGCATACCACCATACCACATCCCAGACCTGAAGACATGTGGTGCAAGCTCCTCAGGTGTCCTGTGTACTCTCAGTAAACACACTAGTTGGAACTTCATATTTACATTTCGTTTTCACTTCAAAAAAAGATTGCAATGTTATCCACAGCTCATTTCCTACTTCCCCCAGAACCATAGAACTGTACCTTTATCTGCTTTCTACCAGGCTGTGCAATAGCATAGCAATGTTTGAATGGATACTTACGATGAAAATGTTGTTTCAGTGGGTACTGGGGATGTGTTATTCCCTGTTCTCTGAGTTCAGTCAGCAAAAACTCCTCAATGGATGTCAACAGTCAGTCACAATTTTCATCTGTATAAATGGGAGCAGGATCTGACAGCCATACAAATTAGATCTGTTCCACTGCAACCATCTGTAATTCAATCTCAAAAATATTAATCAGGTTTATCTGACATGATTTTTCCTCCATCATCAGATCATAATGTTTATTGCTTCTTGGTCTGTTACCATGTTACACTAGATTTTTATTCTCCTTAATATCTTTGTCTTTACTTTAAGAAGGATTGAGTTAGATTTATTGGACAACGTTTTTTAGTGATCAATACCACATTACCTTCTCTTTAATCATTCTGGTCTTTCTTTGTGCTGCTACCATTATTCAACATGTTTAGGTTTAGCAGTACATTTCAGTATTTTAACTCCCTCTACACTCAGAGGTTAGTAGATCACGCACCATCCTGGTTTCTATGCTAGTTTCTTAGAGTTTAATTTTATTATCCTGAATTCTCAGGCCTTATTCTGAAGTAAGATTACGTCTCATTTTTCCCAACAATGACAAGGGCAAGAGTACTTCTCTCCCTCTCACCTCCCTCCTTTAAAAAAAGTTTTGATATCTTTAAGCAGTTAATTTCTGCTGGAATTCAGAAAAACACTATCTGTTTTGAGATCTGATAGAAATTATTATACTACAAAATCTTTTTGAAAACCTGTTGATGCTTCAGTTTTTCTATGGTAAAACACTGCAGTTGCACTATCACATCATTTTACCTTACTGTCTTCTCCAGGGATGACTTCAGGTCCCATGTTTTTCTGTGGATTTGTTCTGGTGTACTTTATATTATTTCTCCTAAAATTAATAAACCACATAAACCTAAGAATTAGAGTGCTGCCCCACGCACCTCAAACTGTGTCAAAACACTTGTATAGTCCAGTACTTTCTTGATACATTTCCAGAAAGTTCTAAAAGAGTGAAATTCAGTGGGGACAACTAAACAACACGGAATGCACTTAAGCACAAACAAATCAACTGCATAAAAACATGGACAACAGCTAGCTATGTGAATATTCTACTGGAAAACACTTGGAGGTTATTGCAGATCACAAGATGAAAATGGATTACCAGCAGGGTTTTCGAAAGGAAAGAATACACTGTACCAAGACGCACAAATAAAATCCTGAAGGAATTCCTTTCAGTCTATGAGAGCCTCACAAGGCTGCAGGTAAATACTTGCTTCCAGCCGTAAGTACCACATCTCAGCAGGAAGGTTGGCAATACATCGTTCTGCCTCCTCGCCCCTGCCAAACGGTCTCCAAGTCAGCCTAGGTTTTTTTCATTAATATGCAACATCTAAATACATTTTCTACTAAGATGGAAGAGATTCTGGCTCATGAGTCTTCATATAAAGCAGAGAGCACCTTCCAAAGATTCTCACTGTATCACTTTTGTTTTGTTTTTTAAACTTAAAAATTTCCTTTTCGATTTTAAAAACTTGTCAATGTCAGTTTTTGGAGAAAAAAAATTAACTAAACACAGGCTAATTCTCCACATGAGTGTTGATTTTAAGTATGGCTGTCAAAATCTGAAAGGCTGTGATTAGTAAAGCAGTCTCTTTGTTTCAGGTGCTTATTCCATTTGTCATTCTTGAAACGAGACCTCAAAATAGAAAGACTTGACCTACTCATCCCCTGATAAAGATACCAAGGAAGTCATAACAGACAAGAAGAGAGTGATTTCTACCCAACATTTCCAAGCAAAAATCAAGAATCACAAATTAAAATTATCTCAGAGTGGCCAAAGGGCAACCAGTGTTAATGCTGAATTATAATGAAGTTTCTGCAAAAGTTTTCTAATTTTGGTACTGCAGCTTCAGAAGTCATACTGTTTGTTTCCCAGAAGAACATTTAGGCTTCTTCTTAAAGGAATTCTAGAACCTTTTGAACTCTAGCCAAGACTCTTCATATTATGCCACTGCTCTGCAAATATTAAGGGTGCTTAGATTTTAAGATTTTAAAATATTTTGGGTCATGTTAATTTAACATACAGCAAGAGGTAAATTATCTAATTTTGGCCTCACTATTTGGTGCAGCTTTTTGTTTAAGTAAATCTAAAGTAATGCCAGGTAAAGTTAGAGAAATTGGTACTAATTTTAATAGCAGGAAGTTGTATCAAAATACATTTCCAAAACAAAGGATGCATTTGCAAAGTTTGGTTGTATCATGTACCATAGCTTTGATCTCAGATGGAATCAGTTGCCTTCTGCAAAAATTTAACAGTTTACCCCTTAAATGTCAATGTTACTACTTTCATACACTAAAAATCTTATGACAAAACTGATTTTAAAAATCCTATTTTGAAAAAATTAAAAACTATTTCAGTTTCATTGTTACTCATCTACTTTAACGAGATTTCATTTACAAACCTTACAGCATTATCTCAAGAGCTGGAGACATCTAGAAAGCAGGAAATATGCTGGAATTCGTTCCTCCCTTCCTCCCTGTCTCTCTGCCAAATATTATATGACTGAAGAGAAGCTGGCAATCCTAGTTATCAGAATTAAAATGACAAATTAGGCGTCTAGGGTTCAAGACTGTAATCTAACCAAGCTGTTGCTCTTTCCCTTTCCTCATGTTTATAACAGCATCTATACTCTCAGTCCTCAGAGTGAGTAGCAAAGGTGAAGAAATGAGACAATTTTTCCTTCTTCTGCTCATCTGTGAGGCCTCTCACCAAACTGCCCTCCTGAAGCTCAGTGCACGTAGCATGTGAAGCCCACTTTGACAAGACATGCGCCACTGCCTTGGTTTTTTGATGGAAATAAGAGAAGAAATTTTTAAATTGCACTGAAGGAGGAGGATTACAGAAGGCACTCTTTCTAGCTGCTGCCAGCTTTGTAGGAATTGGCTTAGTAAAAGAAAGACAAGTGCATGAAATGTTTCATCATTGAGCCCTCCTGCCTTTTCCTTATCAGTAATTAGCATGAGTAGCAGAATGTGTGCACCTCCTCAATGGAAGTAATTACTGTGTAGAGCGCCAGAAGTTTTCAAACCAAAACTTAAAAGACATCCAAATTACATATGCCTTCTGCAGAATTTCTAGAGGACATTTTTTTAACTCTCTCCTTCAAAAAAAAAAGAATTTAACCATATATTTTTCTTACCACAGAGATAAAAGACAATACTTACTAGGCAGCCTTCAAGGCTGGATCAAAATTCCTGTACTATCACAATGAACTATCATAGAAACAACAGATATCCAGCGCTGCTGTCCAGATCTTAAAGCAATTTTTATATCATTGATAAGTTAGGCTTTCCAAGCACACTTTTGTCCTATCTTTCATAACTTATCTTTTATATTCAGGCAGGAAAACACTGCAGTCTCTGAAAGGAAGAAAATAAGAAATTTGTAATGAGGCAAGAAATTGAAAACAGCTCTAAAGATGCCTTTAGGTTAAAGGCAAAACTCTCCCATTTCTCCTATCCCCCACCTTGCCTCCTCCCAATTAAATATGATAATTTTGCCTTCTCGTGACAGACCTGCGTTTTCAAGTTATACAAACCCTGTTCAGTCTTGGGCAGAAAACGTCACTGAGATCACTGTGAGGCAAGTCTTGCCTTTCATGGGACTCCTGATGTCACTGAAGTACACCCAACAGTCCTATTTTCATGTTTGTCACTTATTTGTGAAAGGAAACCAGAAACATTTTCAATGGAAATAGTTCATGATGTTCAAGTTCGGACAGAAATAAAAAGAACAAGCACAGACTGAAGATAATGTGTGAAGAAGGGAATTAAAATAAGTAACAGTGATGAAGAAAGACGGACAAAAACCCCCACACTGCAAATAATTACATTTGTGTAACAGAGGCTTTACTACTGGTTGCTACAGGACCAAAAGGCATAACATTGAAGAGAGCAATTATTACTGGTAAATATAGAAGAAAATCATACTGGCAAAACTATGAATAGGTGTTCCATTTCCAGTAACTGGAAAAGTGCAGCTAGATGTTTAAGAGGGATGTAAGTTTCCAAGCCCTAGACACTCGCATGGGATGCCCCAGTGGCATCCCAGCAGGTAGGTGACTGTCCTATTTTGGTAGCCATGTTCAGCATGTACCCAAATTAACAGCATCGTAGAGAACACATTTCCTCTGCAGTCTTCTAGGGAAGTTTCAGAAACAGATGAGAACGTGGTACCAAAATGCAGCCAAATATATCTTATGTTAAATTAGACAGAATATTTTAAAATAGTCTAAGACTAAGGAGACTCCTTAAAGCCATAGAAAGAGTTGTTCAACACCATATGCCAGAGAAACACACTAATAAATCCATCATTTCACCTGTGATTCAGGATCACGGATTTGGATGATGAAGAACGTTGGTTTTGATAGCATGTTTTGCACTCAGCAAGGAATGGTAAAGCAAGAGAACTTACCATTCTTTGCCCCCAGAATATGCGTGCTACATGCTGAAAGAGAGCTTCAGAGACGAGGTCTATCAATATTGTCATAGGACACAACTCACAGATTTCAACTTGCTGGTGGTCTCTATCATCATAAACAAAATAAAACACCTTTTGAAAAGGGCCAAAAAAGCTACATAATTCATTCCTATTGAGGTCTTTGAGGAAAGTGTCTCAGTATCATTGAACAAAGACCAGATTAACAAAGATCAAGAATTTTCCCGTATTTGCAAGTGGGAACAGTTTTTAGGGTAAGCTATGACTGGACAGTCATGGTAGATGATCAGGTTTGTTGGCCTGGGTCTTCTGGCTTCAGAGTACAATTAATTTGTAAATATAATTTGAGACATGAGCCATTTGCAAAATTACTCATCTGCCTCCTCTTGGATGACCACACAAATTACGGTTTTATTTTACTCTGTAATTAAATTGGTTAACTGGAAACTGAGTGACTCAGACTTTCTACAAAAAATTTTATCACACTATTTGTTACTAATATTTTTCCCTCCAATTCCTCTTCAAAGAGTTTGACATGACTGTGTTTAGTGGATTCTTTGGCTTTTAGTTTTGTTCATGGAAAAAGGTACATGGATTAGATCTCCTCTTCAATCAGCCAGCGCTTTCTAATGATATTTCCCAGGTAACATGAACAGCTATATGAATTCTTAGTCTTTCTGTCTTTCTGCACGTTCCACTAAGTCTGTAAAGGTCTCCTTAAATACATTCATTTTCTGGAATGGGCTCATTCCATTAATCACACAGACAGATGGGCTCATGTTTTGTTCTGTTGATCTACCTGAAACTGCTTTCTTTGGCTTTCATAGCAAGACATTCATTATTGCTAATGTTTGGGTAATAGCAGATATGCCAGGCTTGTGTAGCACCCAAGTGCCTCCTGGAAAAATAGCATAGTCCTGCAAGAATCTCTGTCTGCAACATGAGTGCCTTCCCTGAGATCCTTCCAGCCTTTTTTTTTTCCAGCTGATGTCTGAAAAAAATTAAATTAAGATTCTGGGTATCGGGCCACATAATTTCTGAAAATGCTTCTTCCTAAAAGTATTGTATGTTTGCAGCACTCATTAGCAAGTGCCTGCATAAATGTGCATGCATAGCCTCAACCAGCTATCTTAGTCAGCCTGTCTGACTCTAAAGGTGACAGTTAACTTCAGCTGGAGAATCTGGAGACTCCAAATGTATAATATGCAGGTACAATTTAGGACAGGCCAGATGGAAGCTTTAATAACTATGAACACTGGGACAGCATATCTCTGCTCCCCAGTTCTCTGCCAAGTGTTTGTAGAGACCAAATCTATACACTGTTTGTCACAAATAAGTGTTTGAGGTCACTCCAAGCATTGTCAGATCATAGTGCAGCCTGGGTGGGGGGGGGAGAGGAAGTGGTGCAGGGGGTGCACCACCACACTGTCTCAGGGGAAAAAAAATAAGAGATGGGGAAAAACAATCATTTTGATATTAGCAAAGCTGGCTATCCATCTCTGGGAGGGATGAACTCTGTAAGTCACTTGCTAACTGTCATGTTTCTGAGGAATCAAACAGTAAATAACAAGACCATATGGAGAGATGTCTCTTGGTGGAGCCTGTAGGAGCGGCACACCCAGTATTAGGTTACCTCAGAAGCAAGGGGCTGCAAACAATCACAGCCTGTTAGCTTTTAGTTGAAAGGAATGCTCTTTAAGTCAAAGTTGCTTCTTAGCCAGCCTTCTCACTCTTAAACATCAATCATTTTACCGCCACACTCCTTCCACTGCCAGCATCATAGGCTATAAATTGTTTCAGTGTGTGTGGCACATTTTGTAAGTGTTGGAAGTTACTGTTCTGGATTCCAAGCAGACAGTAGCTGTTCCTTCAGCAAGAACTACTATCAAGGGACTTTACCTTGTCATACAGTGTGCTGGAGGGAATTTCGCATGCTGTCCTATAAAGATGCGCTGCACTTCCTGAAAGGGCAAAGAGTTCCCTCCTAAGTGAGCAAAAACAGTGACAGTAGATAAGATTACTCCGCAGATAAGACAAGCCAGGCTTGCCTTCTCTTAAAACAGAGAGATATCAGAAAGACCCAGGGAACTTGAGAATAGGATTTTAAAAATAAATCTTCAGACTTACCTTCAACGCATGACAATTTTACAGTATCCCATAAAAGATGTCCTTCCTTTCAATGAGAAGTTTATAGAAAGAGAGTATATCTTTTATGAGAGCAACACAGATAAACTCTGTGTACTTTTCAAAGTCACACACTCAAGGTAGTGATTTCCTGTCCTCAGAATAAATGTAGGGTCCTACTCTCAGTTCCTTCCATCCACATTCTATTTGACTAGTCACACACAAAAACTACCAGGCGTGCCAGACACAGCTCTTACCTGCTGTCCATGTTACACGCCTGTGACCCTAGAACATCATTTCATTGGGAGCAACAGCAGAGGCCATGCTGGCATGTCATTGCTTCTAGTGGCACATCAGAGGCACAGCACACCATAACACAACCCTGTGCGAGATGAGAGAGGCAAGCCTTCTTGTCAGAGGAAACCCCAGCTAGCTCATCACAGGAGGGCAGCATCCCATGACATCGCTCACGACGCCAGTACCACACAAATATGAGAGAGAAGAGGATCCGCAGCACCATCTGTTTTCATCTACCGTTCCACTCTTGTGTACTGAATTACAAATGTAGACAGAGCCCAAGGGAACTAATTAGTTCCCTCCAGAAGAGAGCTGGGGAGTAAATTAACATCTCTACAAGCGTGTATAATCAGAGAACCAGCAACCAGGTCAGGAAGCTGTGTTAAATGACAGCACAGATATACCTTTTGTCATCGCTTTTTACAATGATATCCACCAGTCCTGAATGGAAACAGCAACTCACAGCTGTCAGTAACACTGAACTAACCATTTGCTTAAAAAGAAGATATACTACATTCTCTTTTTCTTTCTTACCTACCCCTCCAACATCAATAAAGAGATATAAAAATTTAGTCAGGTCTCTGAATGCTATGAATGGGATACACAGGCACAAGTAACAAGCAATAGGACAAGAGGATATAGCCTCAAGTTGTGCCAGCGGAGGTTTAGGTCAGATATTATGAGAAATTTCTGCACCAAAAGTGTTATCAAGCACTGGAACAGGCTGCCCAGGGAAGTGGAGTCTCCACCTCTGGAGGTATTTAAAAGCTGTGTATATGTGGCACTTAGGGACATCATTTAGGGCTGGACTTGACAGTGTTGGGTTAATGGTTGGCCTCGATAATTTTTCAAACCTAAATGACTATGATTTTAAGTGATAAGCAACGAAGGACAAGTGAGGCGTCAGAGATGTGGGGTTTCTTAGGGAAAAAAAAAGTTAGAAGTAGAAAAATGACAGTTTTACTTAGCACTTTCCATGAGAACATTTAAAATGTCTGTTGAATTTTATTGATTTTGTAAATTAGAAGCAAAATCCCAGTAAAAATTGTGTCTGGACCCAAACTGCTGAAGTATAGCAATGTATAACCAAAACAGTCTGGGTCTTCGTGCATGTTTATCTGTCCACCTGATGTACAGGTCCAAGAAAGGAGGTCCAAGAGCATGTCCCTTACAAGCTTTATATCCCCTGGATCTTCAGGTAATCATGTTTACAACAGCAAATGCAGCAATCTCTATCTCACAACTATTGTTATAAGCAACAAAACAATGTTGTGGATGAATATTTTTAGTACAGAAGAACACTGTATTGAGCCAGATTAACTTCTGCATTTTTTCCTACTGTTTAGAAGGTTTGAAAACTTTGCGCTATGTAGTAGTTGTTTTCTTCATTATAGCAAAGTTTCATTTACAACACACAGAGAAAACAAATTTCCCAGAGAGCTAACGCCACTAATTTGTTTCTTATATTTCTACTGTTTAGAGTCCACAAGAGCACTCCTAATCTAGGAGAACAGTTTCCCCCAAATCTCATTTTATTTAGCTTACTGTCTGATAAGCAAGATTATTACATTATTTTTCAGGTTGAGACATTTACCACACATTTACATTTTCAAAATACTTCACTTTTTAGAAAGAGAAGCATATAATCCACAAGGTGCAAAAGCTTGATGTATGCTCAATATAAAGACCCTTGGGAGATAAGTTACAGTAACAAATACCCCTCAATATAAACACATAAACCCACTAATAAGAACTGTAATATATTGAAGTATGAACTGAAGTAGTCACATAATTATTACATATATGACAGGCAGAGACAGTCTTGCCATACATTCTTAGAAAGGAGTGATAATTTCTACTTGTTCTTAGGCCAAAGAGGGAACTGGCTTCTGAATTTGAGGTTTTTCCAAGGCTGAGTGATTTATTTTTTCCCTACCAGGCACTGAAAGCCTTTTTTAGATTTAGCTCTACTTCTTGATGAAATCCCATCTCAGAAACAAAAAGGCACAGCAATAAGCCTGCTGTAAGGGAAGTTAACTAAACAATTAGATACCTGAAAGCCTCTGCTTGATCGATATATTGATGTGTTTTATAATGTTGAAGTGTTTCATAAAACCTGAGGAAAGGTGAAGGACTCAGTTTGTCTCCACAAAATGGCAGGCACTCTTGTGAACTATTTACACCAAATTTTGAGCAAAACTAGTGGGAGTTAAAGACTCCTACCAGCTCCAAGAAAAGCTCAGCATCTTGCAGTAAACTGCAAATGAGCAAGAGGATAAAATATCTTCCTTACACTGTATTTCAGTGTTTTTAGATCAGTTAAATATAGCCATACTGGATAGATAGGATAAGAAATACATGTTACCTTTGCCAGTGGTATGAAGACAGTTTGGCAGCAACCAAGAGTAATATTTTTGTACACGAACTTTTGTAAAAAAAATTGCTTATTCTAGAGGAACAGTAGACACATTACACAGACATACATGTAGCCACCAGCATCTCTGTACTTTCTTATCTGTGTGACTCATCTCTCAAAATAGAAGATATTTTATGCCTGTGAGATCTGTGGACTTTCTACTCTGAATTTTCATCTAGGATGCCAAATACAATTAGAGTCAAACATATGATGGCTGTTTCTGAGACCATGAAGGTCCAGTCAACTGATCACTGACTTTTAGCCAATTGTTTTCACTGGAGTTGTTGTGCCTTTTATGTCTTTCCTGAGCAGATCAAGCTGTTATCAACCTGAGTAACACACCCGTGGTCAGGGCCCTCAGTGATGTAGCACAGTTTATAGGGTGTCTGTGTAGAAATAGATGTGAAGGCATGATTGTAGCCATGAACAATTTCCAAATCTAGGGCCCTAATTTTCCTCTCTGTGTTTGCATGAGTCACAGCTTATCCCACTCTGGAGTTGATGATTTATTTATTTCTGTAAGGTACTACACATAATACACGTAAGTATAAGAAAATGACAAATCATGTAGGAAAAGAAGGATAATACGAAAATGCACAGATTTTCCATCCATTTCCTTACTGGCACGGTTTAACCCCAGCCAGTAATTAAGCATTGGCACAGGCACTTGCTCACTTCCTCCCAATGGAACGGGGGAAAGAATCAGAAATGTGAGAAAACTCACTGGTTGAGATAAAGACAGTTTAATAGGGAAAGCAAAGGTCCCATGCACAAGCGAAGCAAAACAAGGAATTAATTCACTTCCCATGAGAAGGCAGGTGTTAACCATCTCCAGGAAAGCTTGCCCTCATCACATATAGTGGTTACTTGAGAAGACAAAATGCCATAATTGTAAACATCTTCCTTTCCTTCTTCTTCCCACAGCTTTATACACTGAGCATGGCGTCCTTGGTCAGTTGGGGTCAGCTGTCCTGGTGTGTCCCCTCTCAACTCCTTGTGTCCCTCCCTGGTGGGGTGGGGCGAAGAGCAGAAAAGGTCTTGACTCTCAGTAATGAAAACATCCCTGTGATGTCAATGCTGTCTTCAGTACAACTCCAAAATACAGTTCCATACCAGCTACTTTGAGGAAAATTAACTCTATCCCCGTCAAAACCAGCACACATATATTTAAATGATTAAAAGGAAGATGAAGTGTCAGCCTTCTCCATCTGCCTTTCTACCCGTGAATAAACATCTTCACCTCTTTGGACAAATCGGGGTTGGTTTTCAGTTGGTCAAATTCTTCGGGTTTTTTTGCAGCAGCAATTACCCTTAAAATAAAAATCCATTCTTAGAATCCTACAAATATTGAACTGTTTATTTTCCATTTCTGTTGATTAAAGTATGAGCTCATTTTTTATTCTGCCTCTTTCATACTCTTAATAAACTCATGCCCTGTGGTACTGGTGACTTTTACAAATCAACGTCTCAACTACCCATCAATCTTTACACAGAGCATTAATGTTTTATTGTTCTTGTTCTGGTAGAAATGGTTTTTCCCTTCCTCTGCTGATTTTTTTTTAATCAAAAGTAATTTACAGCACTCTTCACCAATATGAGCCTTTGCCAATTCTAAATACATCATATGTGTGTTCTTTGCCACTTGGTCAGATAAGAAATTTGACTTATATGCTTTGCTGGCTTTAAATCAAGCCATAAAAGGTAATAAATAAAAAGACCCTGCAGGAATTTCCTCAACCATTTATATATAAAGAAAAATATTATTTTAGTCCCTTAACCAAACACTTTGGAAATTATTAAGTTGATAATGAGTAACTTAAAAGCTGTTCAGAAACAACAGAGATCAACACAAACACCTGCCTGGCTTTCATCTGTTATCTATTCTACAAGAAGCAGTTCTGAAGTTCTCCAAGACTTCACTTAACAGGTGATCGGCTTTGCCAAGCATTTACCAAATAACTGGCATAAACCTCACTTGCAATTCTCTGCTGTGCAATAGAGATGAGATTATTTCCTTTCTAACACACTGTTTTGTGTCTCGTAAGATCCTTGGATAGTGACAACCTTCTACTATAGGCACTGTATAGTATTTTTTCATTGCTTTCAGTAGGAATGATAGTAAAATTATAAAAATAATATCTGTCCAGAAGTAATTTATAGCTATTTGCTACATGCTCAGACAATAATTTCTAAGTCTTTTTTTACATTACTCCAACCCAAAAGTCAGCTGGTTATACCTATCTGTGAAACTGAATGTGCTTTATAACATTTTTAATGCTTAAACCTCAAACCAGTATTTGTTAAATTTTCTAAACTTAATATTTAAATTTGTGTATAGCTGAAATTTTTTCTGTCTTGGAAGTCTTTCAGAGCTGAAAAAAAGAATGTTTTTCATCTCTTGGCAGAGACCTTGTAAAAATGTCTTTTTCTGTCCATATCCCTGCTGTTTGAGAAATAGGCTGATGAGATCACAGACAGTAAGTGCTTCTCCCTTCAGACCCTGTTTCCAAAAAGCTTCAGTCTGCAGAAGAGAGAGTTTCTTCTGGCAGTGTGTAATCCTTGAATTTTGAACAAGCTTGACATTTATACTATATAATTAGGAGTAGCAGTTATGTTGCTATGCTGCTTTTCCCATATGGCACAAAAATCCAGCATCAGAGACTGAAAGTTCATGACACCATTATGCATTCAATAACCCACCTTCACTAAAATACAATTTTCCCTTCTCATTTGTGTTAGATAGTTACCAATTTTTATTACACGGAGCAATGCCAGATGGAGCAGTGGATGAACTAGAGTGCAAAGGTGCGTGGGAGGACGATTGGTGCAGGGGGGTGAGTTATCAGCTCACAAGGTGCAGCATGAGAGCACAGATTAGGCACATGACAGAAAACTGCATTTGAAAAAGAAAAAAAAACAAGGCAAGTAAAAAAAAAATAATAAAAAAGGCCAGCCTACACTGTAGTTCTTTTTTTGGCTGTGCAGTCTTTTTCTGAACTGCAGGCCCCTTAAAGTGTTTGTTTCAACAGAAATGGAAAGCAAAACCACAGCTGAGGTTGTAAGACCCATAGATCTATTTGCTGCCTCAAGATCCATACCAGTATAAATTACACATTAGAAGCAAAGAAAGTACAGGCCCCATATCACTAAAAGTCATCATAAGGAAACATTTGAAAGAATCTGCATGAAACTAAGGGGACCTTCCACCTGACTTATCTAGTTGCCTGCTCTGTGGTATATTAGAATATATTTCTTTACTTGCAAAACTCTCCACAGGTTTGCTCTGAAGATGGTTATACATAATACTAATATTCAAATATCTAGTATTGCATCCAGGCATGCTAAACCACGTGACAGATGCCAATATCCCTTAGAAAGAACGTTCTTATGAGCAAGAATATATATATTAGGGCTTGTCTGTGCATAGAAAAATTGCTTTATTCATATCTGTTATTATTGATGAAATCACAGCACTATAGTAGACTAATTACAAGATGAGAAACAAATTAAATTATTCCAGTGCAATTTCATTCAAATAATACTTCACCAGGAATAACTGAGTTGGAGGAAAAGATAAAAAAATCATACCCAGGCAAAACTTTTGTGCCAGGAGAAAAACTGTGGGTAGACCAAACCTTTGGTATATAGTACTTATGAAGTCTAATCAGTTGGGATTTAATTTTTTCCTTTTTTTTTTAATTAATGGAAGTAAATGCATCTGAATCAAGACCTTGGTGCTAAAAGTCACCCTCATCTTTGAGAAGGCCATCTTCAGATCTCACTGATATGTGAAGATGCTGTTAAAGGAGGATAATGATTTTCAGTAAGGGGTTATATACTGTCAGTATCAGAAGGACTTTTACAAGGTTGTTCTTTAATAGTGCCTGCCTACCATCTATCAGTATTTGGCAGCTTCAATGCTGAAGCAAATGCTTTGGAGTCTGCTGGTAACTCCAGAGACAAGGTAGCACAGCTAAATGTATAAATAATTAGGGAAATTCAAGTAGTAGCACCGAGCTTTTTGAAACTGATAGAGGGGTAACTAAAAAGTGAGTATCTGATGGATAATGGGAAAGCAAACTTAAGGACACCTGTAGTTTGCTGCAATATACAGGGCCAGGAAGCTCACACAGAGATCCAGACCAGCTGAAGCCCTTAAAGGAAGGAAGGTGAACGTTCTGAGATCCTCAGGGAGCCTTTGCACAGACAAACAAACATGGCAGTGAACGTGTCACAGCCCAGAAACACAGGGCTCAGTCGGGTGCAAATTCATGGAACCAAATGCTGGCAAAGGTCTTGTGCTCTACAGACCACTTTGTGTCTGACAATTCCAGAGACTTGCCCATGCCTCACCCTTGTTGCTCTCTCCCCCAAAAAGGAGGAAAAGGGAATTATGGCATTTTGTCTAATGGCTATTCTGGGGTGCTCTGGTAGGAGGGAGCACTCTAAAGAAAAAAAAGCCAACCTGTCAAGTCTCTTATGCTGATTAGTGCTCAGAGTCTCACAGGGCAGAAGAAAAGAGGCTTGCAAAATCTGCATTAGTCAACATCTAATTTAGAGAGGGAGCTAGAAAAATCAATGGAATTATGGGTGGAATGAATAGCAGAAAAGAGAAAATAGACTACAACAAGCAATCAGGGAGCTAGCAGTTGGAAAAGCACATTATACTACTTTCCCCACAGTGGTCTGAGGGGGGACTCTCCATGGAAGTACTGGAATGATCAGAAGGGTGTAGAGACGCTGCACAAACACGGCAAATGAAAAAGAAAACACACAATTATTTCTCTCTTGGGCACCTGTAGAAAACAAACTAAAACAGAACAGCAGGGAACAAATAAAAAAAAGACGCAAAATTGCCTGTGAAAGCCATGATGACCTCAGACTGTGACTAGCCTCGGAGAGCACCTGCTGTGTGAATTGCTTGGGCTTTTATTAAAAATTCAATTAATGTAAACAGTAGTAATAACAGAACAAAAACTCAACAGTGGTTATGTAGAGCCAAAACACAGTCCAATAATCCTGCTTCCTTTCTCAAGCAAAAGCCTAATAAAACCAACAAAGTCTGCTTGGACAGGAAGGGCTCAGGGTGTAGCAAAGCAGGAGAGGGTGTGCAAGTGGTTGGTCACTGCATTTGGAGGCCACAGGCTTCAAGCCCATGTCCAGTCCAAAAACACACAAGTGAACAAAAAGCCACCTCTCGCTCTGAGGCAATTTGTTATTGAAATGCGGTGAGCGGAGCTGCGTATCCTGGACTGTCACATACCCAGCTGCTGCAAGAATTCACTGCATTTCGGCAGCAGGAAGGTAGAGATATCCCAGACTGCAGCCAGGGCCCAACATCTTCTGGCAGGTCCTTAACAGAAGGGGCAGGCAATGCATCTCTGCCTTCACTCACATTCTGGAGTCTCTCTCCTTCTCTACAGACATTCAGCTGAGACAGGTCTTCCTGAAATAACCGCTTTCTTTTTTGGTCTCCTGCGCATAGAGCTCTGAAACAGGATGTCAGAGGAGGCAGAAACGTCACAGAGGAAACTATGTCACAAGATAAAGTGACGTGGTTTACTTTATAAAGTAAACTTTGGATTAAAATAGGACTGGGAAAAAAAAAAACCTCACTCTCTAAGGCTCCAAGAAAAACACAAGCTCCTCTTTGCCCTCTCCACAAAATGCACGCAAACAAACAATTCAAAATCTAACCTAACTTTACTCTGGCCATGAGCACAGGAGGAGGAATGTACCAGACTCATCTAACCAAGTAACAGGTCAGACACCTGCCGAATTGTGTTGTCCAGCAGTAGAAGGTGATCAGAACAGTGCAAGAAGTTCCTCAAAGGAAAATCGGTGAAGATTTCAAGCTATCCATAATGTTTTGGGTTTGGTTTGCTTTTTAATTTGGTTTCTTTTTTTTCAAAAATGTAAATATTAGTTGCTGGTTGCAATGCATACTTGTCCAAAAAAATAGATGCTTTTATCTTTCCCATTCATCATCTAAACAAACTAATTTAAGGCAGAGAAGCAATTAAAATGCAAAATAAAACAAAACAGAGATAGAGTTCTTTGCGTTCACAGCTCTCAATCTTGGCTGGAGTTAAGTTTACATATTCTTGCACAGGTATGATTGAAGGAAAAAACCCTCCCACGTTATAGTTAAAAAAACTGCATAAAATCATAAAGCTCACAAAACTGGGAACAGCATTTTTCAGTCTATGTGTTGCTCCAGATAAAGTATTCAATAGAAAATAAGATCAAAAATCACCCATGCCATAAAAGCGCAAGACATAAATATTATTTTTACTTTACACTATGGCTTCTGCCCCTATTCACAATCTCCTTTAAATGATAAATAAAGTTTTAATATCTCTCACAGAAGCTTGAACTAATTTTTTTGTTTTAAAGGCCAAACGGGCTCATGAGGCAAAGCACCAACCCCACCCAGTACCTCCACTGCCAACCCTGCAGGTAGAGCTTCCAGAAAATCTGGATGAATTTCATACTGCTTGGCACTGGTACCCTTTCCAGAGCCCATGAAGACAGGACAGTTTATTTAGAGCCTGTGGGAGGCAGCCTGACTCCAGCCCCAAATTGGTGCTTTCTGCTTCAAGGGTTCCCAGCATACGAAAGAAAAGGTTGTCTCCCTGTCCTCCTCCCGACCCAGGCACACATTAAGAATAAGAATTTAAAAAAGAAGCCTAAAAAAGAGCCCAATTCCATTGGATTATCATTTGCTTTCTATGATACTTCTATTTTTATAATTTAATTTCCCTATGCATTGCAACTTTGCAATGCATGTGATGAAACTGAAACCTTAACAGAAGTCACTTTGGCCGCTGGCACCCCATCTCTCACAACCAAACATGTTTCAATTAAGAGGACAATTTGACATTCAAAAACTTCCATTGGGATTTATGTGCACAAAATTAATCTTATCAATTTGTGTCATGTGGGCCCTTTTGTAACTTCCTGTGCTAATTAGGGTCACTCCTTTATTGTCAGCACTGAGAGAAGGGGAATAATGTGACAAAATTAGCTGGTTTTCACACATCTTAACACTTGCTCTTCCTAATACTCCAAAGTAATATATTTCTTCACTAACTACTTCTAACTCAGTGGTATTGGAAGAAGAAAGAACATTAAGAATACTTTTTTTTTCTGAGTGCCATCCCATAGATATTTTTACATCTTCTACAAAAACACAAATGCATGCTTCTGCAATGACCAACCAAAACAGTTAAGAATGCAATTTGGCATCTACATTTTTCCCAACATTAATTTTAAATGTCTGATCAGTAAATATAAATATAAGCTGAAGACAATTCTGAAGTTCTTGTTGCATTTTTGCATCCAGGATTTTGGTCTGCCAATCACACATTTCAGTTGGATTGTAAATGTGCTTCATCTAGCCTGATGTCATCCAAAGCGAGCTGTGAGTAAATTGAAAAAGGTTTTTTTTACATGTTTGAGAAATCTCGTGTAAGCTGTAACTTTCTTGCATGTGTGGAAGTTGCATCCAGAATTACCATAACACTTTGTATCTAAAATATAATGAGACAACAGATCATTTTGCTGAATCTCAAAAAGTCTCAAGAATTAAAACCATACAGAAGCACTGATCTCTAGGTTGCTTTTTGTATCTAAAATATAATGAGACAACAGATCATTTTGCTGAATCTCAAAAAGTCTCAAGAATTAAAGCCATACAGAAGCACTGATCTCTAACTTGCTTAGGGGCACAGCATGGACCCTGCACGATTAACATTGCACAACAAATATCACAGAGAGCTAATTCCCACCTGAAAATCATCATAGGCAAGATGCTGGAAAAAGACTTTATAAGGGTTCCTAGTCTGTAATTTATAAAGGTTCCTATGAAAGATTCTCACAAAACCTTATCATGATCATTAATTAGCTGGATATTGAAAGATGCAAAATGGAGTGGCCCAGAGCACAAATAAAACATAGGTCTAGGAAGAAAGGGCAGGCAAGTTGTTGATTTCTATACACTACTTTCCCACATGAAGGTGGATGTAAAGAACCACGTGACGGGGCGCAGCACTGTTTACGTGTGGTCAATAGTCTGTATGTTGTGGCTCATCTCATGTGCAGTTTCATGAGTCTTTGTCAATACAGGCCCTCTGGACTCCCAGAACGGGCAGCAAAGAGGATAAAATATTGGGTACTCCCTCTGATGAAGAAACCAAAGAACCTCTGTCCCTGCCTTTTCACAGCTATTAAGCTCCAAAACTAACACACTTTGGGGGTTCCAAATTAGGGAGCTGTAGAAAACTTTTGTAAAGACAAAAATCATAATTTTCTTATTCTCTTCTTCAAAGCAGGGGTCTTAAATCACATTATATGACAAAAATCAACATGTAAATTTTTTCTATTTAATTTTTTTTTTCTATTTAAGAATTTCTTCTGATTTCCTAACAGCTGTGATAGATAATTCTAACCCCTAATCCTTCACATTAGAGATAAAATTAATAAGAAATATTGTGATAAATACTCTGAAAACAATATTATTCTTATTTCCTCTGCCAACTCAAGAAAAGGGGGTATTCCAGTAGACAACACACCTGAAATTAATGCATAAGAACATACTATTTTACAAGGTATAGACATGCCTCTAAAAGTCATTTCTACTAGATATCAGCTTCTAGACATATCTAGACTTCCTACAGAACTTAAGTCCATGCTGCAGTTCATAGTTAAATTGAAACATTTGGAGATAAGACTATATCTAGGCAAACAGTGTCTATTACTGGGGAAGTTTGACCCGGGGCAAAACCAAAAGAAGGCAACACCGTGCAGAGCTTCCCTGGACCAGCAAAGGTTTCCCTCACAACAGGGGAGAAAAAATGGCAAAAAAAAACGAAAGGAAGGAGAGAAAACTTAAAAGCTTCAGTCCACAAGGGGAACAAATATATATATATATATATTTACTTACAGAGGAGGAAAAGGGAACTTTGCACTACATGCACACAACACAAATACAGGGAAAGAGAGGTAACACAGTAGGTACTATATATACACCAAGGAAGACAGATAAGGCACTGTATTACCCAAATACAGAAGTGTCCAGCCCCGAGCTGCGATCCTTCTCCCACCCCACCTGCCCAACGAGAGACTGACCCGGCCGGAGAAAAGACTGCACCAAAGGAAGTGTCCAAAGACAGCATGTCCCAGAACTTCCTCCCTCACCCTTATATCCCACATGATGTGAGATATCAGGGAATACCTCTTATTAGTCAATGTATGTCACCTGACTCATTTCCCAGGAAGGCCTAAAAAAACAACAAACCTATCCAAAGCCTAAAATTTAAACTACCACAGTTACCCAACAGAAAAAAAATTTAAAGTGAATGGTTTAGAAAGGTTCCCAGGGAATTAAATATTCAAATGTGAAAACAACCCCAGATTTAATTAGTGACAACTTAAAAATATGTTGCAACACAAAACATTTTATCTTGGAGAACATTCTGGTACATCTGGTGAGGGAGCTCAAGGAGTCTTTTTTTCTCTCTTATGTGGCTTCTTAGCTACAGAGTTCCTTCCTTCTGATACAGCTGTTGATGTCACTTTTAGAAAGGAAGTACTGAAGAGAGACATACCAAGACTAATGGAAGTTAGAGTAATTCAAGAGCAAGTCAGATGCCTAAATGCTTTGTCAAGTGGGACTCCAATGACTACACTGTACTTGTTGACTAACAAACACTGATCCCAAATAAAGGAAACCATTTGTAGATGTTGGGCCAGCTCTCACTGGATGAGACTGAATGAAAACAAGAACAAAATTTACCTATGGTTTTGCTGGAGGCTAAAAAGCAGTACAACCAGGGTCTGCATTCTATGGCAATGCTTTATAGAGCAGGTATTTCACTAGTCATTTCTCTCAACAGTTTGAAGGGGTCCATCATACTCACTATAACTGATAACTTGCATATAAACATATCACATCTTGAAACTTCACTGCACTTCCTCTACAGCTCACCTCACAGACTCTTGGCTAGAAAACAGCTGACTTTGCCAGCAGGTGTGGGCAGTAGGTTTTGAGCAACAACAGCAACAGTGACGACGATGATGATGAAGCCAGGAAAACTCCAGAACTGCAGCAATGATTAAGAGGACAAGTGGACATTATGTAGTTTTGATAATTCTTGACTTTGTGTTTGGCAGTGGAATTGCTCTGAGCACCTTTTGTGCCTTTATAGGAATAAGTGGAGATCAAACATCACATACCTGCTCAGCATAATGTCACTGATTCCTTACTGTTGATTAGTCTGTTGTTTCATATGCAGTGCAACCGGAAAAGAGAACAATGGATTTCCAAAGAAATTCCAGCAGTTTTAATCTGCTCACGTTGCCTCTGAACAGGACAGGGAGTATTGTACGTTTTGCTGTCATCACATTAGATTGGTTATTTAAAGTGGTTCATCTGCACCAACACTTGAATAAAATATCAATGCACTTCTGAACCTCCATGTCATTGCCATGAAAGCTTTTCATTATGATAAATGATAAATAGAAATTACATACCTAACGAGTAAGATATAACAGCATAAAATTTCAATTTGTTCTTGATTACTTTTCTGCTTTTAGGCATTTTCTTCAGTATTTTCTGCATTTTCAACTGCAGCCACTAGCTGGAAGGAAAACAGTCCGAAGAGCTATAAAGTGCTAATAGGCATTGTTCTTTGTTCATTGTTACACACATTGACTGCTTCTTTCCTCTTTTTCTGTTCATTGTGATTGGCACTGGGGAAAGTATTACAAAAACGTGGTGTTGTAGTCATTTCTTCCATGCTTCAATTGCCTTTACACACCTAAACAATGTGCCTGAATAAGTATGCACTTCTTTTAAAGTCCAGGGTTTGTAAATAGATGGGGAGAAAAAAATTAAAAAATAAAGCTACACCTATTCTCAGAATTTGGAATTAGCTTCACTTAATTTAGTATGTACTCAGCTAATGCTTTGTTTGATTTTCTCTGACATTAAGACATTAAGGTTTCAGATGAAATCTGAGTTGCCCAAACTTGCAGTCAGGTCAGCACAAACAAGAGTGTAGTCACTAGAGAGAGACAGCAGCACGTCCGAAGGGTGGTACATATCCCAGAGAAGTAGACCTATCTCCTTAGACTGCTTCTGTCCACCTACTGATTGCAGTGGAAATGTAGCATGACGCAGTTGTTGACACAGAGACCTTAGCTAGATTGCTGACAGTAAGGTAGGGTGAATGAAAGTGTAAATGTTATTACCTCTGAAGACCCAGCCTCGGAGGGACTCAGGTTTCATTGAACAGGGTATTAGAGACCAGATCAGTGATTGTTGGGTCAGAACCGCCTTGTGGGTTGTGCCTCTGTGTGTGTGTGTGTGTGAGTGTGCAGGGGGAAGGGATGGGCCGAACCTCACAGAGGTGGGGCGGCATCATATGGCAAGTCCTGGAGCCCACACAGGGACGTGCCAGAGCAGCTGCCAGTCACAAACATCCTGGGGAAACTATAACACCCCACAGCTCCTGGAGCCCCTGACCCAGCTCGGATTGGCAGGGACTGGGAACACAGCCCCTCACCCTGGTCTGGGACCCCAGAGTGGCCAGGGGGCCAAAGATCCCACCTGGAGAGTTTGGCCACAGGGACCAGAGCAGATAAAACCAAAGGCATGGGGGTGCCATGTGTCACAGCCCTGCCACCTGGACGTGTGAGAGCTGCTCTGCCCCAAGGTTCAGTGGTAGCTCTATGACCTGTCTCTCCCTCTTTCTCCTTCTCTCTTCTTGCTCCTTTTGCTTCTCTTTCTTTAGACCTTTCTTGATGCTTTGGGTGGCTTTGGGCTGGAGAAATTGGATTTGACTTAAGTGTTGTGGATCAGTATGTGCTGGGTCAGTATTGTGATGGAAAGTTGTGTCTAGCTTGTGTGGTGCCCTTTTGCCAAGTTCCCTTATTTTATCCTCTAAATTATCAATAAAAATACCTTTTGGGAACCAGTCTGTGGCTTATTATCTTGATGCTATCTCAAGGTATTAAAGAACCCTACAATTATATATTTTAAAGTAGAAGTCCTGGCTAAGCCTCTGAGCCTGCAGTTCCAGGGCTGGAGTGTTACACAGGGGTGGAAAAATCTTTTTAGAAGAATTAAGTGCTATAAAAAATTAAAACTCTTAACAATGAACCACTGTAGGTAAGGGAAATCTAACCAACTGTCTCTGCCCCAAATACTTTTCAATCTTTCTTTGACAAATCCAGATGCAGAAAATTAAATATGTCTCTCAGGAAGCCAACAAGGGTGTTGCAAATAATTCAGAATTTCGTTTAGGTAACTGACGTATGAGATGAAAAAAAAGGTACTATAAATGGGTTTTGAGAAGCACTTTCAATGAAGTGGCCACGTTGGACAGTGCTTTGAGCAACCTGATTCATTGGGAGATGTCCCTGTCCAGGGCAGGGGGTTTGGAACAAGATGATCTCTAAGGTCTCTTCCAACCCAAACCACTCTATGATTCTGATTCTTTGCTTGATATACAAAATAAAAGGCTGGTCCAAGCACAGGCATATATTAAAAGAGGCATTGAGGTATGAAGCACAAGACAGAATAATGAAATGAGAGCATATGTGAACAGATGGAGCACTGGCAGAAAAAAGAGGAGCAGGGGTTTGAAGTTATGGGACTACTCCAAACTGACACTCAAATATGAAGATCAGAAACTGGCTTCTCATACTGTAAATTCTGTCTTGTTTACCATAAAAGAAATTTTTTAAAAATCACTTTTCCATTACTTATCCTAATCCAGAATCAAGTCAATTTCCTTAATCCAAATTTGCTCCACTTTGTATCCAGTGTAGAATGAACAAACCACACCTTGAATAAACAGATTGTGAGAAGTCAGTTCTGAGTCCATTGTATGCATTAATACCTAATCTCTCGAAAATGGTTAAATAGCAATACCAGTTTCTCTTAAGAAGCACATATCACTCCATCAGCTTTGAATCATGCAGAAAATAAAACAGGAGTGTGTTTTTACTAGTATCACTAGCTGATCCAGCAAGGGTTTCACAGGATTTTCCTAAAGAAGCATTCAGTTCTGTTAGCATCGATTAACCTGGTGTAAGTCAGTATTTACCTGGCATTAAATGAGAATTCTCATATGCTTCCTTTAAAGATCACTGAGTTTAAATTTTTCATCGGGCTGAACTCTTCTTGCCTTCATAAACATTAGAAATCATTTGTCAGCTCTTCCTTTACTGACAGGCGACACTGAAAAGTCAATGGAGCAATGTCAAACCATATCAGTTATGAAGCTGGCCAAGGTTCAAAGGCACTTTAAAATTTCTAAGCTATCACAGAGCAGGCAATAGTTGTGCAGCTGAAAGCATTACCACAAAAAACAGTATAGGTAGGAGAAAAATTATTAATGTCACCTGCTTATTCAGGACCTGAATAAGTCCACTTAATGGCTGAGAAAGGTAAGAAGAACTTCAAACTTCTAGGTGTTCTTCAAACAATCATGGAAAAATAATTTAACTCAGGTTTGTTTGGGTTTTTTTCCCCTTTTTCTTTTTAATAAGGATTTCTGCCTTAAGGCATTGTTGTAAAATTGGTTCCTTAATATTCTGCTAGAAAGTGGAAACAGATCACCAGTAATTCTTAGGAGAGTGCCTTATTGTGGATATATACAGAATCATCCAGCTTCAATTTTCATCTAAAAATTCCAGAAGGAAAGGCTATGCCATATTGTTAAAAAAGGCTGATCTGGTCCTTTTCCAGTTGAATGAAATCTATCTTGTGCTGCTCTCATGACATTAGAGTCAGGCCCAATGCTTTAAAGGGAGAAGCTATTTAAAAATCTTGATTAAAGCACATTGGGTTTTTATGGTTCATTTCATTCCCTGCACATGTTCAGAGCCACAGCTGAGTTCCTTAAGCCCTTAATTTGTGTGTGGAATTATCCCCTTCCTTTTGGGCTAAAGCTCTATAATATGAAATTTCATCTCATGGTATTTTTGGTAGCCACTCAGCAGAGAGAACCAAGCGCTGTTTTCATTTGCTGTATCTTGTACGCTACACAGAGGCATGAAGTTAACCCAAGTGCAACTGATGGCATGGAATACTCTGATATTTCAAGACGTGTTTTAAACTGTTAAGAATTCCTCCAGTATGCCATCCCTGCGTTTTTGGGTGTTGGCTGGTACAGAATAAGAAGCAGTGAGCATCATTCCAAGAAGTTTGGTAACCCCTGATCTGGTTTATGGCAATTCTTGTATCCTACAAGAGTTCTCTGCCAAACATCTGTCCAAAGTAATTTTTCTCACTGAAAGGGTATTTATTCTTAATAGGCTAAGAGTGTTTCTTCTCCGTAGTTTGGCAGAACTGTAAAATTAAAAATCGTTCAACCTATTTGGCATGAAGTGGTTTTCCTGAGCTTATAGATGACTACCATACATTCTGAATCAAGACTGTCATAACAGCTTCAGCTGTACTTCAGGATATGCCTACACGTCCTGCATTTTTTCCCTGCAAGGGGACAGATCAGCTACATTAATAGGTTCTGATCAATAAATTTGGGAATTTGCAACATTTATTAGACTAAAACAGTAATGGAAAATATTGGTGTCAATTTTTTCAGGGGTTTATAGCCAATACTTGGCACAGGTTGCCAATCACACCGGTACCCGGCAATATCACTGCCTTAAACATCCAGTATGTCACACCTCAAACATCCAGACTCAGAGTGCCTGTGCAAACAATCAAAAAGCAGATGATCCACCTGTTCCTAAAGCAAATTCCTGTGTGAACCTAACCAGACAATGCCTCAAGAAAGTTTTTCTAATTTAGCCCTGCTTTGAGTGTGGATTGGAGCAGATGCTCTCCAGCGGTCCTTTCCAAACTGTTCTCTGTGATCCTTGGACATGATCTCCCTTCGACAAGCTGTTTACTGTTGACTTTGCCACTTACATCCTTTCAGTAATGAAACCCTGAAGCAGTCCTGAGGCAATTTGCATGTACCAAGAAGACAGACAAATCCTCATCTGGAATAGGCATCAGGAGGGTTTTCAATATCTCCTCAAAGTACAGGGTAGAAGGAAGATTTTGGAAAATATGTTTTCAGGGTACCTGTTCATTTTAACAATTGAAAGTGTCATAGATAACAAAAATACTCGTTCTTCCTACTGGCCTAACAGCCCTTTTTCTCTTTGGGGTTGCATTCAGCAACTGGGACATGTTGATTCAATGCTGCAGCATATTTTAAGAAAAGGTATGTTGATGTAATGCAGAAACAATCTATTGATCATCCTGACACCCAACAAATAACTTTTCCTCTTTAATCTGGAAATAATGGCTGTTGCATGTGTTACTAAATCATGCTATTGCTATTCTACAGCCAGTCTTTATTGTTCAATGCTAGGGTTTGGAGTTTTTTCTTTTCCACTGGTACTTATTTCCAGCTTTCTCCTTCCAGGTGTTATTGTGACATATACTTTACAGGGGAATGTGGGTTGAGTGTGTAGGGTATAGTTCACACATTTGTCATCTACAGCTCACACGGCATCAGACAGTAGAAAACAGTCCTCTCCCCAAAGACCAGCCAGGATAAAACCAGCACAACCTAAAGAGACTACCAAGTCACAGCTGGGAATCCTGCTGGGATAAGAAACCAGTACTTCATTCTTTCAGTTTGATGACTACCTTTCAGATGATTGCTGGCCTTCCTCATCGATACCAGTGAAATGTTAGTGATTGAAGCACTTCTTAACAATTTTTCCTTCATGCAAATGATCCATTTGCAGATTTTCTATTAATTACCAACTTACCACTTTTTTTGAGATATGAAAAAAAAAAATACTCCTAGGAACATAAATCAGACCAGAGATTCCCTGCGAAGAACTTGCCATACCATTTTACTAAGCATTCACCATTTATGCTTCTTGCAGCTATGCAGCTGCCATGGTATCTAATGTACACATCTTATTCAGCAAAACCCAAATATTTTCCATGGGACGTTCGGCTTGGTGGCCTGAACCACAGCGCCTTTCCATCTCTCCTTACCAGTTTCTTTCACACATAGAAGAAAGGACCAAGGCAAAAGTCCAGCACACAGAACCTGATGTTCTCAGCTCCAGTTAAGAGTCATATCCTTCTTACCAGCATTAAATACAAACTTGCAGGTCAGTTCCTGGGAACGACCACAGACCAGTCATCATTTAAAAAAGTAAACATTTGCAAGAGTTTCCAGTGCAACAGTGTGAGTAGCATTAACATCACCCAAGATATTCAATTGGCTTCTAATTAGAAATGTGATTTAGTATTTTACCACTCTTTGTTGTTTCCTGTTTAAAACATCCATATGTTTGACATTTTTTTCATTTGAATATGAACAAAAATGAACAGAAATGTATGGAAATGAATTCTGGGTCCATGGCTGAGATACATAAGGAGATGAAATTTTTTGTTTCAAGTATGAGACAGTTTTAAAGCTTCATTTGTCGAGTCAAAAACAGTAATGTACATTTATAATATAACCTGCCATACAGCTTTATTATTAATAATAAATTCTAAGTATCTGACTAAATGAGCTGGTAGGAAAGAAAGGACTTTTCCCAGAAAAATGCTAACAAAAATTAAATACAATGAAAAGAACTATCAGCATTTTTACAAGGAATGTTTTCTGTTCCTCACCACCATATCCAAACCCCTCCCACCAAAGGAAACCTAAGGGCAAAAATTATTTCAGAAGAAAACAAAATATTTCACTTCAGAAACATTGCCAAACAGGAGATCCAGAGGAACTGCGGTTCTAGTATTTCATATTACTAATCTTCCTCACAAATTTATCTTCCAGGTTGCACTTTTTCACTGTTGTGACATAATCTATTGCATCATGAGAGAAGCCAGGTATATCACAGGATTTTGTCATCAGAGCACATCAAGAACAGTTCAATGGAGCTTCAGATCTCAGTGTTATCATCTAAGAAAAGACAACCATGATTCCCATGATGCACTGTAGCAGAGTTTTTGCATGAAATGTGTTATTATCAGCCAAATACTGGCCTATTCAACTATTTGAATTTTTGAAGGAAAATTATAGAATCAAGTGAGATACCTGTGACAATACTTTTTGTCAAAACCCCACATTTTTTGTACAAAATAGCAATATTGACTATAAAATATACAATCAGCCTGACTGTTTGGAGCAAATTGAGGTAAATACGAAGAGCTACATCTGTTAGAGAAATTATCTATACATTTAACTTTGCATTTGGGGTGCTAAAGTATTTCTATTTCTGTTGACAAAGCTGGATTTCACAGCAGTGTATTGCCCCTGCAGTATAGTGGCAGAGAAAGAAGCTGTGCTATCACTTCCTCTGGCACTGTGCAGGCAGAGTGAGGGACCCAAGGGCCAACCATTGAAGTAAATATTGTTTAGAAGCCTTTGAAATGTAGAAGCATGATAAATATAAGCAGGGAAGTTTATTAAATAGAATAGTTATCTTCTTGAAAAGGAACTTTTTCCTCTCACGCTCCTGCATACAATTTCATTGATTTCTGTGAGATTAACTGCAGACAACCTCCGAGCGAACCCAAATGGCTGCCTGAATTACAATTTTGCATTCAAAGCAAGTTTTTCCTCTGCTTGCCATCTACCATAATTATCATTGTTTCTTCTGAAGGTTCATTGCTTTTGAAATGTGTTTGAACAACGTTCTTACAAGTCATAAAATGTTTTTTATAATGGATTTACCAAATTGTTGATTCAAAGCTTTGTCATAAGTCAACCACAGAACACAGCACATTCCATAATTATGCATTTTGCAGAGGCTTAGTAAAAAAACCACCAAAACAACAACTAGAAAAGATGCTTTTCCTTGCTTCTTTTACGTTACTTATCCACCTCTTTTCCCCTAACTGTATTTCCACAATTGATCCAAAGCTACAGCAGTACGATGCAGGAAGATAATATCTGTACAGTGTCAATTCTCACATCTTGATTGCTACAGCGAGTAAATTTTTGATGCTTAAGTTCCCAGAGTTCAGGGACTATATGAAAGATTCAACAAACATTTTGAGATAAATGGAGAGAGACGAGAGGCTTGAGAATAAGCCTCACGCATTTCCTCATGTTTTAGAGAGCTGAATGCTTTTTGAAAAAAAATTAATGACTTTTACTGACCCTGGAGGGCTTTTCAGAAGTGTAAGTCCATTCTGACAGTTTTTTTATTAAGGAAGTTTGATTAGCAGTTCTTCATACAAAAGCAGTCAGCTATTTAATATGGCGCAGGGTGAGTCTCTAATGCGGTGCAGAGCGCAGCTCTTGTGGCGTTACGTGCTGGAAAGGCACTTTTCCCATTCCAGACAAAGGAATGAAATTGTCTGCATTACAGAACATTCTGCTGAAGCAACAGTCCCTCCTTGGCTGGTTTGTAATGGACTGGAGAGTGATTTGCTATGGGCCAAGACATAAGGCAGGCATGAAGTGCTGCCCACTTCCATTAGCAGCCCACGGGGTCTATGAGGACTACGCCATGCGGGAACAGCCAGACCAAAACTCTTTAAGTGATAGAAGTGCATCAGTTCTTTAAAAGCATCCTCCTAAAGCAGGAGACCAGGAGGGACTACCAGAGTTGCTGAAAATCCCACTGCAAATCATGTCTACCTGCAGTACACCAGAAAACATCAGTCATCATCTCTGGAGGTTTTACTGCAGCCCTGATTCACCTGCTTCTCCCTGAGCACAGTGTTATAAACAGCAGCCGACAGGACCCATCCCAGGTGACCCACCAGAGGTGCGCTCCATCACTGCCCTCCACAGCAGCTCCCCTGCAGGGTGGCTGTTTCAGGGCTCCCTGCTGACAGAGCTACTCCCAGCTGGAAGGCACGGGCTGACCGAGTGGTGAGAGCTCATCCTTCCTGCTGCCTTCCCTTTCCATTCTGCTGTACTGACATGCCCCACAATACGTGCCATGGGGCATGGTAGCCTGGACCCCGGTAATCAGCTCTAAGTGCTCCTAAAGGCCTCTGCAGATGAAGAGTTCAGTGATGCACAGCTCTTACCAAACCCGTACTTCTTACAGCAACAGAATACTTTCAACTTTTCCATGATCAATAGCTTCAGATTGCATGCCTGAAACTGTGGTTGGTTATTTCAGGATACAGGACCTGATTTGCATAGCGGCCTGCCGATCACAGAACCACTGAATGATTTGGGTTGGAAGAGACCTTAAAGATCATATAGTTCCAATCCCTCTGCCATGGGCAGGGGCACATTCCACTCGATCACGTTGCTCAAGCCTGGCCTTGAACACTGCCAGGACAGCCTATACTTCTGAAAAACAGCAGCATTACAACCAATAAGGCAACTGCAACTATTTCTCAAAATAAAGTAACCTTTGACTAACTGAGTGGAAGGGGGCCTTATTCTACTTTTATACATTTGACTTTGAATACTTTAAAATTAAGAGATACCATGGGATACCAGGTTGAAAGGCAGCTCAGACAAAAACATAACAACCTGCCCAAGGATTTGAATTTTTGTTCATAACTGCAATGAATATTAATTAAAAAGCTTTATTTTTTTCTAGTTCATGTCTTTAAAATTTCCTTTTGCTTGAAATAAGGTAGGAGACAGATATATAGAAGCTTGCAAAAAAATAGTGCACAATGTTGGGAGAGTAGCCTGTGTATGCAAGTCAGCACTTTGCTAGGACAAGCCATTCATTGCCTGCCGAACTAAAGCTGTCTTTAAATAAGGCTCCTGTAATTTAGTGAAGAGATAACACTGTGCTATTCAATAACAAATGGTCTCCCTCACATTGTCAACAAACACAGCAAACACAGTACAATAATTTTAAGAGGGGGAAATCCTCTGACTGTGACAGAACCATTACCATGCCTCGACTGTCATTACGTGAAATAATTGAGTTGGGCAGATACAAACCTGTGGTGTGGGGAGGGAAGATCTCCAGCACTGAAAAGAAGTAGTCTTTGTTTTAGAACAAAGTTTTCTACTCTACTGGTAGAAAACTGTTCCTCGTGGTTAAATTTGAAACATTTATTGGTACTTACTAATAATAAACTTTATCAGCTTCAAATATTTTACTCCAGAGTATTTCATGAGTATTGATTTTCAGAGATTTGAACTTTTTCTTAGAAATGCTTAACCATTTTACTGTAGCAAATAACAGAGGGAACAAGCTTGGTACACTAATACAAAGACATTCACATAATTGCTACTTAAAGAAATTCTGCGTTCTAATGTACAGATTTGTTGTTCTTATACATTTAATACTACCATGGGTCTTTAAAGAAGACTTAAGAAGCAATTTTAGCATAAGCATTTGCCTCAAAGACCTCATAGTCTTAATCAACCAACTTAATTATATTCCTTGTATATCTAAAGGGATTAGATATTCAAGTATCCAATATCAGAGACTAACTGTATGAATTAAGTGCTCCCATCCACTTGGAGGGGTGTGGTATTGCCATGGACTAAGTTTAGGACCACATAAAATCCCTGGATTAAAAACTTAGAAATGTAGAAAATGTGATGGGATTATTTAATTTAATATTTTTCTCTCATTAGCTTTTTGTTTACTTTTATGTTTTGAGACAAATTACCAATAAGAGAGTATGAAATTTTGTATATCATGACAACTATATTTGTAAGAACTTGCTTGAGATCAAGTCTGTAAACTCCTAGAAAAACAATTTTATGCAATATAAAAATATCCAAAGCTATACTTTTACCAACAGAATCGTAGTGCTGGGTGCAAATTCCTCATATTAAAAGCATTTTTTCCTTTGAATTTCAAAACAAGATTTTTACCATTTTCCTAAGTTACAGAAAACTCTTTTCCCCCCCCCCCTACAATTTGGTTTGGTTTTGGAAGCTGATCCTTTCATATTTGTGATACAGAAGTCTTCTGAAATCACTAAATAATTGGAGTTGGTTTCACAAAGCAAGGAAAATGGCTGAATAGCTCTAGAAGAGCTTAGCCTGATCTCTACTCCTTCCTTCCAATTTTTCCATGCAAGGCATAGGAAGTGGAAATGGAGATGCTAAGCAGCTTGGCAATCACTGTGTGTTGCACCCTTGAAGTTACACTACTTGGCTTCACGAACTGAACCAAGGATAGTCCCTTGCTGAAGCTGATTTCCAGAGCACCTATTAATTCACTCATTTCTGTACTATCTCAGATGCTGACAAGATATTTTTTTCTGATGTGGATTGTACATAGCCTATGAGCATTCTCATTGCTTTCTTCTCAGACTTTTGTTGTAGAATCTTCTAAAAAAATTAAATAAACTCCAAATTTAATTTAAAAACAGCAATCTAAATCACTTGCAGCAAATTCAATGGCAGTGACAAATGTGGAATATAGTCTCAAGCATAGTTATCCAACTTTTCATATTTACCCTAATGGGTTTTTTGCTACTGAGATGTCATGGAAAAATGTTCCTTTAGACATTGCATTTAATGTATCATATAATAGATTCATTACTGTTCTATAATTTTATTTCCTTTTTATCCTCCAGTTTTAAACAACAGTAGAGTAAGAATACGCTGAGGAAAAGAAAAAAAAAAAAGGTAGATATCAATTTATTCAATTTCTTTTTACTACAGAATTTCTTAATTAGTTTGGGATGCATGCAACATAAAACTTAGTTCCTGGAAAATACTGAAAGAAGTTCATGAAAGTGTTGCACTTTAATTCACTGTATGGAATGATACTTACACATCAGGCTTATTATATCTGCATGGAACAGTCTGCAGTGTACCCAACCTGACATCTACATTTAAAACCCATTTGAAAGCAAGTGGAAAGCAGATGCTGTTCTCTCTTACATGACACCAGTACAATTCCACTGGAATTCACAATATTCTGTTGCAAAGGCACAGTCAAAATTCATGCAGAAGTCTTGAGGGGCTGCCAAAGTCAGCTTTAGCTGGAGGGCGCAGAGGCTCTTTCCCAGAGGCAGCTCTCTGGGACTGCACAGATGTGTCACTGGCAGATGGGCCATGGGATGAGCAGCTGCTCCATACACCCTGAATGGGCAGCATGAAATTCCTGGTTGGCCTTCCCTCTGACAGCTGAGGCAGGAGCGTTGCTCTCTAGAACACATACCAGCATTGGCAGAGCCCAAAGAAGCAGAGGGAGCCCAGCTGCTAGGAATTTGTTGTTCTGACCTAACAAGCAACACAGATTACACTCACAAAACGCACCACTACTCCAACCCTACTGGTCCTAAAAGATAAAAAGACATCTGTAAAAAATTGAGAAATATATTTAAATTTCCCACATACTCAAGACTAAATTGGGATATTCTATAAGCAATCTTTGGTGATTACATCAAGATTTTTCTTCACAGCAAATCTCCATCATGTTCTTCCTAACAGAGCATGCCCTGTTCTCTGACTGTCTCTTGGTAAAATCCAAAATAATTTTTGTCATTACACACAAAAGTAATTTCAGGTGACTACTTTCCATTCACTAGGAAAGGTCACAAATGCTTGTCCCATACCCTATCTGCCCTGTCAATTCAAATATGCCACATCAACAATGCTCAACTATGGACCTCTTCAAGGGACTGTGGGGGACAGTCATACATCAGTCAGCTTGCATGGCCAGCCAGTGCAGGCTAAGAGCAAAGTACTGTGCTACATCCCACAGCAAGGAAGCCGATGGCCAAAATTTAATATCTGATCTCATTGTGTTGTGGTTTTTTCCATATTGCCCTGCAAAGCAAAGCAGAGTGTGCTGCAGAAATCAGAACACAAAGACTGAATGCCATTACAGTGTTAGAGCTAATGCTGCAATTGCAGCAAAACCAAGACCTGGGAAAAGCTTTTCATTCCTTTTGCTCATAGCTAATGATTGAGCAGCTAGGAACTGTCTAAAAGCTAATAATGCTTTTAAAGGGTGAAGCAGACTAAACAACTGCACCAGGACTGTTTAGCCTAGAGAAGAGAATGCCCAGGCCAGATCTTGTCAATGCATATACAAATACCTGAAGAGAGGGTGTAAAGAAGATGAAGACAGGCACTTTTCAGTGGTGCCCAGCTAAGGACAGGAGGCCATGGGCACAAACTGAAACAAGAGGTTCCCTGTGAACATTGACAAACAATTTTGCACTGTGAGGGTGACCGAGCACTGACACACATTGCTCAGAGAGGTTAAGGAGTTTCCCTCCTTGAAGATACTGAAAAGCCATCTGAACATGGCCAACTGGCCCTGGGTGGCCTTGCTTGAGTAGGGGACTGGGCACGATGACCTTCAGAAGTCCCTTCCAATCTCAACCTTTCTGTGATCCTGCGACAAATGCTAATAAAAAATGCTAATGTAAAGTACCAATACAAATCATAGCTATTTTACTGATTGGGATACCAAAGCTGTTTGTCAGTTAAACTTTGGTTTGTTTGTCAAAAAAATTGATATTTCTGTCCTATTTAGTTATCAGATTACTCATGCAATGTGGGCAGATATGACACTTAATGACTTCAGCACAGTAGAGATATTGCCCTTCCTTCCCTAATACAGGATATCCTGATGAATTCTCACCTCTAGAGAAAGGAGCAGTTTATCCAAGCTGTCCCTTGGAATTACAGCAGAACACTCCATCTACTCTCCAGTTAGAACAAAAGCCAATCTGTACTAACTTCCCAGTTCTAAGGGTTCATTAATTCCCTTCATTAATTTCCCTCATTAATTCCCAACAGGCAGTCCTACTAATCTTCATGCTGTCAGAAACAAAAAATAATTAAGACAGTAATAAGCCCACTTAGACCTAGAGGCCTCTGCAAGTAGCTGGCTCCCCTCTCCTGTGAATGCAGACCTAATGCCCAGAGCTGTATTTTTGTGCAAAGCGTAACCAATCATTACCATTTATTCCTCACTTTATCCAGGAAGGTCACGAGTTTCATGGAGATGAAAATATTATTCATATTTGAATCTCATCAAAATTCTAATTTTGAAACTAAGCAACAGCCAACTGAGAATGAGGTTCTACTCCATCCATTGCCAGTTATTCACAAACTGCCATGAGATCGCATTGTAATTGGTTCTCCTATCCAGCTATATTTTAGCCCTTGACTATGTTTCTGCCATGCAGTCTATGCTGTGATGACATTTTTAACAGCATGCTTGTGCATCCTTCAAGATGACTGGCATTGCAAATGCCTGGATTTTTCCTGCTCATCCAAGGAGATATATCATTTCAAGAAGCATGATTTTCACACCAGTAAACCAACCTATTTAATTTTAAATTAAAATGGATTGCTAAAAAGTATTACTTTCACAGAGCTAGAGGTCCAGTCCCTTTCCTAAATACAGAGTTTCACTCCCATTGAAAACAGTGTTCCCTTGTTTCCTCTTCCATGCTCATGACAGCCAACCCATGACATTGCACATCACATTGCACAATGAGCATTGCTTCGTGACTCAAATATTGCCAGTGGCCACATTGCTCCCTCAGAAGTTTAGAGTTTACTGGTAGCAAATGAGACTTCCCTGTTATGCTTTTGCAGAGTTTGTCCTAAAGACAAAACAATAAAAGGGATACAGAGAGATCCTAATGTTCCCTTCTTGACCATGCACAGCACAGCAACTGTTCATCATGAAAAATACCTGTGGGAGATGTTTTACCCATATTTCCCAGAAAACTTCTCTTACCCTCTACCAGAATGTTCCTCAGTGGCTGTAGGAGTACCGATAACTCAGTTTTGAAGGAAACAGAGATAGCTACCTGTAGCCACACTAGTTATTTTAAGTAACACTTGCCATTCCCTATGGTGAGAGCCAAAAGCGTATCTTAAGTAAGCACCTGGGAAAGAAAGACACAGCCCTTTCCAGCTGGCATCACCATCTCTGAAAGCTCTAAAGAGAAGAAAGAATTTGGAGAGTCACTGATTCCTGGATGAGGTGAAAAATGAGGAGAGCCTCTTCAGAAGAGCTGTCTCTTCATAAGGAGGACCGTGTGCGCAATGCTGTAAGGTAAGAGCGCAAAGAGAACATTCACTCTTAATAACACACCTGGAACGGCACCTGCATATTCAAACACTTACTGAGACACTGTTTCCTTAGCACAAAATACAAGAAATTACAAATCTTAATATGATCCAAGCACAAGGAAAATGTATTTGTCATACATAATCTCTGGATTTTTAAAACCTTGGGCAGAAACACAAGGTCACAGAGAAAAGACACCTGGCATACTTTTTATTTTACTGCAGGATGTGACAAACTAGAGAGCTCGAATTTAATACATTGCAATTATTTGATTTTATGGAAATATGTGTTCTGGATTTTTAGCTATACTGTCAAAAGGAAACTAAGACACAAAGTTAAACAGCCTGCTACAGTCTGAAAATGATGGATGAAAAAAAAATCCAAGTAAAGTTTGGAGTAAAGAACAGCCAGAAAGGTGCCAACTACTTACAGGCAGTAATTCTGAAGACATGAAATTTTATAGTTAAGATTCCACATTTTCTTTTTATCATTTAAAAATGTACTCTGTTTTTTGATTCAATATGCTTCTTCAAGGTAGCTGGCTAAAATAGGAGCAAATAATATAGCAAATAATATAGCAAATAAACACAAAGCAGAATTAAATCCAGAAGAAAAACTACCATCACTGTAAGTATCTAACTTGAAATACACATCACAACCCAGATGGGAAAGTCAGTCAACAAATTCTTGGTCTGATCTTCAGCTGGTGAATAGGAAACAAATTAACATTGAAATCAAAAAAGATGCATTTATATACAGCTGCTGAGAGTCAGCTGTGGATCTGACATGATAGTCAAGTCTGATGAGATGATGTAAAACAGAGTCAGAGCTCAGTGGTTATAAATCCACAAAGACAGGAGTTTTTTTAAGCAGCAAAACCCAGATTGATCGTACTTAGTTCATGACCAAGGATCTAGGGCTTGGATCACTTAAAATTGGACCACTAGCAGAAACATAGTAGCCATTTATTCCTGCATTTCTTTCACTCATTTTATTTTGTTTGCTTGTTTATAAAAGTAGTCTTTAAGGAGAAATATTCTTAGTAGAATATCATGAGTATGGATACAGTACTGTGGGTTCTCGAGAATCCTCATTCCCAGGTAATAGCTCAGAATGAGTCACAGAATCATAGAATATGCTGTGTTGGAAGGGACCCATCAGGATCATCAAGTCCAACTCCTGGCACCCTCTGTGCAGAACACCCCAAGTATCACTCCATGTTGGTCCCTTCAATGTACTTGTCATTGACAAGTTCCTTATGGATATGAGGAAATATATATTCCAGATCCTCAGTGTAATCACTGGGAGCTTTGTCTTGATTAGGGGTTACACCCTTCATATGAGCTGTGTTGGCTAGGGACACTTTGTGGGAGGCTCTTAGATGTGCATTAAATGCCCATTCAAGCTACAAATACAAGCAGACCAAAGCAGATGTCTGTGTGGGATATCCTTGCACATCTTCCCCTGACAGGTGATGATTTCCAGCAACTCTCCTGTTTTTCACATCCAGACCAGAAACCATCTGGTTTGTGCCTGTGGCACAATATTTAAAGAGATCCATTGAAGTAATAGAAGAAAATGTCACAGAAAAATGTGACCTGGTGTAAGGACAATTCCTAGTTCCTCTGCTGCCAACTGAAGTAATGTAAAGTTCCTTCAAGCAAAACCGTCTGTTCCTGCTGTAGGAACAACTCCACTGCTGATGCAGCAGATACTGAATCACAGCTATCAGTGCGAAATATTCAGAAGAACAGGCTCTACAGTCAAATTACCTTCATATGCTGGGTTTTAATTGTGGCATTTCAGCAGAAGTATTCAGGTAGCAAGCACTCTCTGAAACAAACTACTTAGGCCATCTCAGGCTACGCTTGTGCCTGCTAATGGAGAAGAATCTTAAAGCATTCACTGGAGATCTCTAGATGAGGCTGTACTAGTCTAAAATGGCCTGAGAAGCTTTCTGGCAGGGAAGATGCTATAAAGCACAATTTCACTGAGTTACAAAATCGCTGATGGTAAAGGGCCTAAACAGAAAAATGAGCAATATGTATATTTGAAGATGTTTTGTTGTCTATTTCCATTTTCTTTTATCTCACTGATACATAAAGTTATTATCTTCAGGAATAATACATACAGACTAAAAAAATTATAGGTCACATTAATTTCCAGACATAAACAGGGACATTATTAACATAATCTAACCCAATTACTCCTGAAAGCACAATATGCGATAGGTTCATATGAAAAAAAAGCAGCCATAAGGATGCTCTTTGATATAACCACAACCAAATGTTAGTCTGCTTCTCATTTTTTCTTAATTTCCCTGTTCAGAGTAATTTTTTAAACGCTGCCTGTTAAACTAACTAATTCTCCTAAGGTTAGCCGTTTCATTTTTATCAGATCAACAAGATTTTAAGTATTCCTGGGAGCTGCTTTCAGGAGTTAATTATAGGGGGAGGAAATGGGAACATGCAGGCATATGGCCTTCAGACTCTGGCACAAAGAAGTATTCGCTTATGATCAAAAAGAAATAGTGGAAGATTTCAGGTCCCTGCACTTGCAAAGAAAATAAAAATAAAGAAATAAAACAACCCCAAACAAGACAAACACACAAACAAACAAAGAAACACCAGCCAAAAATGCAGATAACTCATTTGTTCAGTTAGGCAGTTTGTTTTCTTTCATGAGATATCAACAAATAATGAACATCTGTTAAGACAGGAATTCACCAAGCTCATACTACTCATTAACTTCACAAACGGCGTCCCAGTAACTCATAGACAGATGACTAGCTCAGGAAATAGGACCAGTTGCTACTTTTTCCACAATGACACAAAAATGACATCATCTTGAGAGAATTATAGTGTGCCTCTCAGGATATCTCTTTCAAAGCCATTTCAGGTCTTCCAGTAGGAAGCTTGAAGTGCTGCTGTTCAGACTTCCCTATTCACTGGCATCAGATCAGCAGCTCTCTCCTTTTCATTCATGTCTTTAAGAATTAATTGTTTCCATTTTAACCCTCTGTATGAGACTGTCACAAGCACTCGAGCACAGCCCCTTGCCCCAGCTGAAAGTGGCTACATGGACTGTGTGCTCTGTGGTGTTAACTCTGCCTGGCTTCAGACTGCAGGTCTAGCTGGGTTGTCCCTCTCTCATCTCATGTGTTATGACTGCCCAAACTGCTTCACCCATTCGTTAGACTTCATCTTTTAAAGGAACTCTTGGAGGAGATGGGGATTGAAGGATGTTTGCAGTAGGCTTAACAGTCTTCAAGTATTACAAAATTATTGTTGAAGAAGAATGGACTTAAGCTAAATCAAAGTGCTTTTAAAGAAAATGTCCTTGAAAAAAATACATATCTCTGCTTGCAAATACTCCATTAAACAGTCACATCCAAAATTATAACTTCAATGAAAAAGGCAGAATAGCAAAACTCTTGAACCATGTTCCAAATGATAAAATCAAATCCTCTGTGAGATACTGAAATCCTGTACTGACAGTAAAGCACTGAAGGGAAGTGTTTGTTGGTCTGGGGTTTTTTTCCATGCAAATAACTTTAATAGCTGACTGTGCAAGGACCATTAAAGCACCTAGAAATTAAATGCTAAGCTTTTCAGAAATTACACAGAGAAATGAAGAACCACTGAAATAGGGCTTTCTAAGAGACATCACCATGAAATTCTCTGTGCTGTTTGCTTCAGGTGAGTGTTAGAACCACATGCTTAATTCTTAGGTGGGTGGTGTTTTCTATGCTGCATACCAGAAAGCAACAACTCTGCCTGAACTGTGGTGAGATTAGCACAGAAGTCATGCCTTAGTAATGTAGAAGACTACAGGCCTTTTGATACGTGTGTGGGGGGAGAGATAAGGGGGGTAGTGTTGAGGACTTCTAATTTCACAGTCCTTATAAATCACTTCACCCTGGCTTTCTTCAACATATTTCCACCTAAGGGAAAATAAGAAGTTCCTGTCCACTTTCAAGACTCTGACAAAGCACACATTTGTGTGTGCTTTTGTAATCAGTTTACATATTCAGATCAGACAACATCTGGTTTGCAGCAACATTTTCTATTCCAAAAGAAAAACTGAGTTAGTCTATTATGAATCATTCAACAGTATTGATATCACAATCTCAGCTGAAATAAATGTCATAAAACTACCAGACAGTAAACACAACATTAGTAACAGTAGGGGATCTAACCCCAACATTTTTTTAAGTTATTTTCGTGAAGGTTTAGCACTCTCAACTTTCTGCCATCACATCTGAACTTACACTGAGCCACCCCTTTCTTTCTAGGCCAGTGTATTTTCCATTTGGTATCTCACTCCTAAAGTGCACCAAATGTCTAGAAAGGGATAACTTTGTCTAAAGAGGTTACCTCTTACTGAAGAGTCTTTACTTAGCATAGTTCAAAGAAAAAGTGTTTTAAATGGAGCAGGTAAATCCCACCAGATGATTCCCCTGAAGCAAGAGTTCATTCACTCTGTTCCCTGGATCATACGGCGTCTCGCTCTCACACATGCAACATGATAAACACCCCAGCGTGCAATGGGGTGACTTACCGCAGTGCAGCTTTTATCACGTATTACCTGGACAATACATTCTGAAAATGCATTTGATGTGTGGCTTTGGTGAAGTTTTCAGTTTTTCCTCCACTGTAAACTGTATGTCTGGGCAACAAGTCAGCAAATGATAGATCAAGTTCAAAAGCTTTATCCAAATACAGCTATTAAGCATTAAAAATTGTAGTTATCGATCAGAATTATTTCACTTTAGAGCCAGGTCACACAGAAACACTACAGAAGCAAGAAGCTCTTAAGTTTGCCAGAGCACATGGGCCTGTTAGGGCCAGTGATGTCCATTTCCAGAACTGTGTTTGAACTGATGAAGAGTAACACCCCAAAAAAGCTTTTTTTCCTTTTTAAGTCTCGTAAAAACTTGATTCTCTGGGTGTAGTTCTACCAGCTTTGGCTTTCATTTCTCGGCTTAAATTAGTACTGGTTTGTCTGCCTAAGCAGCCCCTGTACAATTAAATAATGGCAGCAAAAATTAAGCGGTCTCTCAAGCTGAAAGTTTTTAAAAAATCTTGGTAACATCCCCTTCCTTTGCCTCCCAATTCCCAAAAGAATCACTTGCTTTATGCACACATGATAAGTGCGTGTGGGTTTTCTTAGATCTAATGGTAGGTTTTGATATCCTCTGATTTTTAAAACTACTCAGGAGCCAGAAGAACACGTGGGAGCAGGAGATCTTTCCCCCATCTCAGGAACTCCTGTAGCAAAGGGCAGAACCCTGCCTGCTGATGGGTACTTGAGAATGAGTAACGCCCCCCAGCAGCACCTCCAAATCTTGTTTTATGGACGGATGTGAGGGGACTAGAAAGAGGGCAGAAGTTACTGCTAGAGGGACTCTGCAGCATAGGTGCAAACAAAACATACTGAAAAGAGCAGTATGAACTTCATTAGCAATGGAAATAACAGATGGGCTGCTCCCATAGCATGTCATGAGGCACATGCTAACAGGAGAAATAACAGCACACTGAACTTCTCATAAATGCACTCACTCTGATCCAGGCACACAGCAAAGAAATTCATCTCTGACTGTATTCCAAGTCTGGGTAGCTCTAGAGAACATCTGCCAAGATACATTTAGCTGAAAGCTAGGGGTTTGGTGGAGCAGGTATATCAACTTCAGCAATACTCAGGACTCTGTGTTTATATTTGCATGTACATACAAATATGTATTTGCATTTAGAAGAAAAAAATTCGGCTTTTTATTTTTTTAACTTACTTGTCAATAAATACATTCATTTCTGTGCCTTTCATTTCTTGCATTTATTTTAAGTGCAAGCAAGTGATTAAGTAAAGCACAAAATAAAAGGAGGAGTGGGCTCACAGAATGTTTGTTACTTGAAGCTTGTTTTACTAAAAGTTAACAGGACAGAAGCTCTGATGTGCTTTTTCCTTTTTACATTGAAAATATGCCAGCATTTCCACTGCTAAGTGCCATAAGGAACTGGCCTTATATTTATTTTTTTTAAATTATTTTTATCATGCACACTAGATGGTGCTCAAGGTAAGAAATGAATGGCAACTCTGATGGACTTTTTATGAGATTAGCAAAATATATGTTCTTCCTTCTCAGTACTTTTTACAAGAAATCACAGCAAACTGACTACTCACCTGAGCTGCCTCCTGACTGTTGATCATTTTACTATCTTTTCACCGGCTTTGTTCATAATCACTCCTGATTTGAAATTGCATATTTATGAAATTTTCGCAGTCTCTTATAGCATCCTAAATTACTGAAAGCTGAATGAATTACCTGAATATAAGTACACAGCAATAAACAACATGGAAATACATTTCACCAAGCCATCAGAAATTCAGTACCTGTGTTCATGACAATACTGGGTTGTGAAAACCTTTGAAAATAGAATTATTTCTTTCTCAGTGATCATATTGGATTAACCTATTAGTCTATGGAGAAGTTATCGCATTACTTGACATTTCAAACAAACTGTACCAAGTATGTCACTGACCTTTATCCTATCTAGAGTCTGAGTTTTGAGTAAATCAGGCTCTTTTCAAGCAGCACAGAGAGAAAGGACTAAGCAATTCAGAGTGTGACACTGTTCAATATATGTCCAGTCCTGGCTGAACACTGATACACCCTCCTGGAGTGGCAGTGACTGGACACAAGTGGGCACAGACACAGGTGAGGACGAAAGTGGTGAGAAGTGGACACTGTCAGCAATGCTGGACCAGTCATGGGCAAAGATGCATGCAGACAATGAACTGGGCAGAAATACATAGATGCTTGTATCTGGCTGATGACATTGCATTGATTTATTTGAGATCTTTTCTCCTTTTTGAATACCTTAATAGTTCCTCATGTAAAGTTGTTATTTCTGCGGGGTTAATAATTCCTTAGACGAATCCAGAGGCTAACTTGGGCTGTGGACAGATGGCCAGTTCCAGATCTGGCTGTGCAGCTGCAGATGCTACTGATCTGAGCTATTTGTCTTCCGTGGCCATCAGAGGTTCTTCTCTACTCCCCTCTCTGTTAGTGCATTCACTTGAATCTTCTTTCATTTCAGAAAATACCGTGCAGTTAAGCTTAATTTGAAGCTGAAAACAGCAGAGTCCAGGCTATTCTCTCTGCTGAAAGAGGACAGAAACACCCAGCAGAGGACTAGTAGCATGCAGCTGTTTCAGGGTGACATCTTCAGCCAGCAAGGCTGTTTACAAAGTGAACACCAACTCCAGCAACACCAACTGGGCTACGAGCCTTAGCCCAGACCAGCTACTAGCTCCACTTTTGGAAAAACAATGGCAAATTATTCCAGACTTGCAAATCAATGGTCTAGGGAAAACGAGATAGCAAGCAAAACCAATTGAATTTTCCAGTACTTCACAAATCCCCCTAAATATTTGCACAAACCCCAAAAGTGATCTTGATTCTTTTTATCCAACACCTGCTGCTCTGTCACAGTTCAACATTAAAAAACAAATGACTCCAATCTGCTGGAAATAACAAAAGGCAAGAGAGTGTCAAGTGCTGTTTGCACAAAGAGGACTGTGCAATAAAGAAGTTCATAAAATCATGAGCAAAGTTCACCTTTATCCTCTACAAATAACATTTCAACTTCCCTGTGTGTATATAATGGGAAAAAAAGCAAGGTTTCATCACATACAACCATACTGTTCTTTCAGTGTATTATCCCATCTTTTTTTTGCCATGAAGGGAAAAGCATTTAACAAGTCGTGAATGGAAATCACCATGGATTTAAACGTGGGGAGACCATTAGGAGCTAGTAACCCTCACCCACGCCTTTATTCAGACAAGAATACATCATTTTCATCCCCACATCAGATATCAGCACACTTCTTCTGCAGAAACTAATGACATCCACTGCTGTGTCTGTGGCTAAAGACCCTGTATATACTACTGGCTCCTGAATATTCCTTTTTCATCACAGGCATTGCCACAAAGCTATAAATCTAAAAAGCACTTTTAAATAATTACAGGAGGATATTAGCCCTAACCTAAAGAGCTTACAGCTTAGCCTACAATCCTACTTCAGGATTCTTTTTTGCTGTCAAGGGGATTTGCACAGATGCAGCAGTTTGACCAGACAGCCATTTCTAGAAGCATCACGTGACTTCACAGAGATTAATTCCACAGTTTTTATGGCGAGCATGGGATTCTGTCAGAACATCCCCAGGCAGAATAAACTGATCTGCCCGGGAAACAATTTCTCTGACTATGCAACTCCACAGCCTAATATACTGTCATCAGATTGAACACCCAGGGAACTGAATGGATAAACAGGAGGTTTTTTTCTATAATCTCTCTGATTCTCTTTCAGGCACAAGAGAGAATTAATTGCAAAGTAAAGCCCCCTCTTTCACTGAGGAAGTCACCAACAAAAAAAAACAGGGTTGGAGCCTACTGTTCCAAACACTTTGCTGAGTGACAGCCTGAGTTGTCTGAGTGTCATTGGTTATGTGCTCCAATGACTTTATGCACTGGTTTTAGAACAGTATATGTAGGTTGGCCCAGATGGGCAGAAGGCTGAAATCAAATCAGCAAAATGAAAAGAGCTAGTAAATCAGATTTTCTCAAATTAACTTCTATTTAAAAATAATAAGCAAGTGCAATTGATTATCATTAGTGCATCAAGGGAAGATGGAGAAAATCCAGAGCTAAGCAGTCACTTCATTTATATTCTTCTATTGAAATCTTTCAGATTTAATCCATACAACCAGTAAACAGAAGAAAGTTACTCAGCATTTGAGTAGTAGGTCTAATTACAGGCTGGCAAGGCACATGTGATAGGTACAGTCAAGCCAAACCCTAGAGCAGAACTCCTCTAAACCTTAAAAAATGGTAAAAGAAAGACAGACATGTTGAGATTGCAAATCTGCAGCAAGCCTTAGTCTTTGGGAGGCACAATACAAAACCACTGGCTTCAAAGTACAGAGAAACTCAACAGGTTTAAAAATATTAATCTGGATTCAAATTCTGACAATTGCATTATTTAGGCTTATTGCGCAATAAAGCCATGTCAAATGTTCGCTCTCCTCACCCCAAGAGTCACAAATTTTTTATTTCTTAAGATTATGTCATATTTCAAATAAGGTCTGAGCACATTACCTGAATCTTTATCAGTAAATGAAAGACCAGTGGAAAGGAAGGGGAAAAGGAAAGTGTAATGGAATAAAAATGGCCTTAAACTGAAAAATGAAGAATGAGTGAGGGAAAAAAAGCTTCTAGGTGCTTACAGGATCCTAATAACATCATTCTAAAAAATGAGTTAAAATTCATAGAGGTTAGGGTTAAACACAGCAAAGAAAACATAATATGGTAGGATTAGGGTGCCTGAGCATCGACGAAGCAACTTAGAAGGGGAGTGGATCCAAATATATCATTAGGATCCAAGTATGTCATTAAGTGAGAGGGCTGGCAGCGTATTCCAATTATGCAGCAGTGGAATGGGAGCATCTCCAGAGAGCTCAGCAACTCTGAACCATTTGTTACACTCCAAACTGCAGCAGTGCCATGGAGCCTGCTTTAGCCACGCAGCAAGACACTCTCATTCTATGGGTCAGAGCAGCACCAGCCAGGCAGGCTGTTCTCATACTCAGAATTTCAGAGTAAGAGGTATTGGAGTGCCCAGTACACAATCTGCAGGCAAAGGGATACTCATTAGTGATCCCACCTTTCCTTCTCCCCGGCATTCAGCAGCAACTGAGCCAAACCCACACACACTGGGTGCTACTCCTTTCTTCTGAACATGTACAAGAAGCAGGAGAGCAAGCAGAGACCATAAAAAAGGAAAATCTATTTAAACATTCCTTAACTGTGCACATACGAATTGCAGGATGGAGTCTAGTCTGCTTGAAAAAGCTAATCAATACTGCACTTACTGTTCCTAATACAGAAAATAAACAGTGGGGCAGGATTGTCAAACAGCTAGGATAGAGTCAGACTCCTGCAAGCAGAGTAGGGGACACAACTACCTTATTATGGATTAAATGTATATCCTAAGCATCAAAGGTATTCAGTGTCACTTTTCTTAGATTCACTGCCTAAAAAAAAAGATAAAAATTCCAGTGGAATCTAGGTTGAAGGAAAGAAAACAAATATGGAGCCATTCTTCAATATTATAGTCTCTAAATGTCCACTGCATCTGCCTCAATAATCTATCTTATTGAGAAGTTAAAGTATGAGTAGCTCATTTCCCCAATATGTGATTACTGGGCAGAGCAAACAGCACAAATGGAGGAGTTTGATGAATACAGGAAAAGCAAGTGCAGTGTCCAGTGAACTGGAACAGAAGGGGCTGCTTGAAAGAATGATCCCTCAGTAATGGACAGTTATACCCACGTAACACAAGAAAATCACAATCAGTATCCTATTCTGCTATAGCCTGCAAGTTTAAGTTTGTACACTCTTTACTTACTACTTAGCTTCACAAAAATCCTTGTAAAATTATTTTTTTTAATCCTTTTTTTTTACCTATTTTACAGAATGTGCCTAAGCAAAAGAATGTAGGGAAAGAGACACTTTTAGCCCTATCTTTAGGTGATATGAAAAGCCTCATACACATTAATGAAGCTATTGATTCAGATTACTGAGGAGCAAATCTCTGAAGTACTAACATAGCTAGCCAGCAGGAGGAAAAAACACCCCTACAAATAAATTTGGGAGTTCTCATGCCCCACCAGGCTCGCTGGGGCTTAGCTTTGCTGAAGAAATTCTGCAGCCATGAATTGATAACTTAGTACTAAGAGAATCAGCATCAAACTCTGGTGCCCATTCTACTGCCCAAGGTAGTACAGACTAAGATTTATTTCTGCAGGTGATTTTCTTCCTTATAACACACTATTAAGCCATTAAAAAACAAATGTCCTTATCACATAATATCAGTGCCAATTCTAATGCTTAAGGAACATCCCAGCTACACAAAGCAGACCTTGACTTGAGTGTCTATCTTAAATATTATTGGCCGCAGACAGTTCTTTGGCCTGGCATCTAGGTTTTATCATCATTTAAATGAGTAATAAAGAGTTTTAATATCTATAAAGATCCCTCTGCTCAGCTTATAAGGAACACACTTCAGTGTGTACACAAATAATGTATATTTGAAGAACCTTTGGTCTTGTCATTGTGGTAACAAGTGGCTGAAAATATAACAGCATCCTAAAGGACATGTAGGACTTTCATGCTAAGCTGAATTGGTAAGACTCATGCATCTACTACTTTCTTGTTTTATAAAACAGCCGTAGGGCATCTGACTTCATGGAAAAGTCATGGGGTCAGACAGGTCTCACAGAAAGTGCTTTCTGTGTTTACAGTGTTTTATGAAAGTTCTGCATATACCAAGGACCAAAACAAAACTCAGCTCTTTGTAAAATGTCCTGTCTAACAATTTGGTTGGTTGTGGGCTTTTGGGGGGGTTTTTTTGTTCGGTTTTTTTTTTTTTTTTTTGAATGGTTTGTTGATTTGGTTTGGGTTTTTTATGGTATTTTTCTTCTTTTCTGACTGCTAGTCAACAAACACTTGATAGAGGCAAACACTTGATGTCCTTTCATTGCTGAGGCTTTGTATGTGATCAATACCTTTACAGTGAACTAAAAAACTGAGAGACTAAAGTGATCCATTAAGTACCTATTTCAACTAGACAAGGCAAAAGCTTTACCATTGTTCTTTGAAAGCAAAAAGTACCTTGGACCTCCTTTTTGACCGATATTCCTTGTAAGCCTGGCTAAAGAGATGCTCGAATTCCTCATTTCTGCCAGCAAAGGACTGCTTCCAGAGATTATCCCCTCCTTGCTACCAACACAACTCACCCAGAAGGACTAGTAAATATAACTCATCTTGCCATCTAGTAAATCTAGTAAATCATCTAGTAAATATAACTTCAAATACCACAGAACTTGAGTTTTGCAACTTGGAATGTGCACAGGTCTCTCTAGGGAAGGAGGGAAAAAAGAAAAAAGATAATCCTTTCTGATGCAAATACTTAAAACAACAGTTAGAGTGTGGACCAAGCATCCTGCATTCCCCAAGACAGACCAGGGAATTAGGAGATGGAAACAGTTGCCTTGAACAAACCTGTGAAGCAGCAGCCATTACTCCAGTTCAGAAGCTCTTTATGTGATTCTCCTTCTCTGAAAAACACATCTGATTAATTTGCAGAAATTACTTTAGATGTTAGCAAAGAAGAGGATTCAGATAATGTTCCATATTTACATAGAAGCGCCCAGTTCCAGGTGTTACCAAATGAGCAACATGCAAAGTTTTTGACACCAATACAGACCGGCCAAGTTTAGATAGGGCAGTGCACTGGAGACCACAAGGCACTGTAGCTTCTAGTATTTTTTTGTAGACTGAGTCCTTTTGCCTAGATTTCAGTTCAATCCTGAGAAGTCTTCCAATGCAAGGACCAACACCCCATGTCTCTGTTTCCCCAACTTTTAAATCTTTTTTCCTCATCCCCATGTTATCTATTCCTGTTTTTAACTCTCATGCATTCATCAGTTTTCTGTCTCTTGACTATTCAATGGCCTACTGTAAAACGAGATGACTGTATCAATATAGAAATTTCGTTTCCTGCAAAAAGGGCCAAGAGTCACAGAGTTTGTACACAAAGACACTTTAATGCAAATCAAACAGTACCGTTTCATTCTAAGGTGCTCCACATATCCTCAAACACCCAATAAGGATCTTCGCAGTTTTACCATTCCATTGAGAAATTAATTTTTAGTCTACGCGACAGAATTTTAAAAAGACAACTCTTTAATGCTTCTTGTTTTTATTTAATCAATACTGTATTTCAATACCAACTGTTAAATCTCTATGAGCAACAGGAGTATATTCTGCAAATTTGTTGATCACTATGTAGTACAACCTCAAAACTCTTGTCCAAAACCCATGTATTCCAAAATTAGGTTTCCTCTCTCAACATGCATTTTTATTTGAATAAAAAAGTCCTGCCTTACTAAAAAAAAATTCCACCTTGGAGTTATATAAGCTTAGATCTCTTGACATCCCCTCTGGCTTATGAAGACACAGGTTTATATAAAGGACCTTCAAAAGAAAATGAAAAATTAATATTATTTTTCTGACATTTCCAAAGGTTTCTAACAACTCCATTACCATAGCAGTACACATATATAAAGACACTGTGTCCAGTATATCATACTATGCAATATATTATTTCTGAAGGACTGTAATTGTTCTCTGTGAAAGGCTATGGCATGCTATGCTGTGATTATATTGGAAACTACTGTGCAGCCATTCCATTTTATTTAAGCCTTCATAGTTAGGAAAGTATCTCCATTGAAATTATATTTATTTTTAAAAAAAATCTTACTTCAGATTACTAAAAAAAGTGCACATTCTGTAAGTGCAGGCTCCATTTCACCATTTCTACTGCTTGTTTGTTCCTAATTTCAGTTCCAATTCCAAGTTTTTCAGAACATGCTGCGAGGTTTGGACTGCAGAAACAAAAGCTATATTTGCCCTTAACCAAAACAGTGTTTTAAAAGATGTTGTTTTCATATCACAAACACATTTCAAGCAATCTCAAGTATTTCAAAACCTCTTGTTTTCCATCCTACAGAATCAAACCTTCCACCACTAAGTAGGGGCCTTTAAAAATAATGTAATAACGGTACATACACAATATTTCAAGAGAGCGAAGTAGCTATATAAATGAAAATGCCAACATAGACATTTTAAATGTTAAAACAATCTTCCTACTTTCTATATGAGGCCTCTGAACAAGAAAAGATTGTGCACTTTGCATGGTTTTCTACCGCCTCTGGAATGGAGAGGCAAATTTTCAGACAGATTTTTTTACTTAGCCAACAGGAAAATAAATGATCTGGTAAATGCAGCCCTGATGTTGCCTAGGTTCTCTTGCCCATATCCATGGTAAGTACCAAACCTCTTGTTCTTGCTTACAAGGTTTATGTTTATCCTCAGTGTCATTGTTGATGACTGACCCGTGTTAGCTAGTTTTAAAATAACTAACTTGGGAAGCTTGATTAAAACAGTATGGAGCACTGATTTGTTGTGGATATACTGTTGCAGTTTACACAGGAATGTGTCATCTTTATTCACAGTCAGTGAAAAATCTTTTAATTCAACAGAAAGCAGGGAATTGCATGATATTGTGGTAAGGAGTGACACAATTTCTACAAAAATTCAAATCTTTATACCCAAACGCAGCAGGAATGTGTCTTCAGCGGGTCTTCTATCAACAACCTCAGTTGAAATTCACAGGTAAATCCTGTATCCATCTCTGGAGAACATCTTGCAGGAAAGGTAAGATGGAGAGAGAGCAGGTAAAGACAAAGGTGCAATACACGGCGTGCAGTTTCTCTGTGTACTCTGTGCAGTTTAGAGGAGAGAAAGTGTCTGTGCAGCTGCATGCAGAACAGTTTAAAGACAGAGCAGAAGTTGTTCCAGCAATCAGTCTTCTCCATGCCTTCCCCACCCCAGGGTTAGTTATTGCCACCTGTGAAATGGCCTTGCTGGGCAGGGGCGAGACTATTTCCAGTGTGTCCAGGTGAAGCACCTCAGCTTGAAGCAGCAAAGGATTCTTCCTTACCTTGGCTATTTGATGCAGAAGATAACGGTCTCAGGCAGCTGGCTGCACAGCAGAGGGCTGTGTTACCAATACCTCTCTCCTCAGAGGGAGAGAAGGAAAAATGACTTCACATCAGACTATTACGGATACTAAAACTATTGTCAAAAGCAGAAACACACAGAGATTTTACAAAACACTGTCTAGACACTGGAACACACAGACTAAAAGAAATAATTTAAGTACAAGCTTAATAAGGCAGGGTAAAAAATCTACCACCTTACAGCTAATGACACTTTGAAAATGAGTCTGCTGTGTGCGATTTCACTGATGTCTGAGGGAGACAAAGCTTGCTCTGTTAATGTTTTCCATACTTTCAGTCAAACAGATTGCTGAGTAATCATGTTTTCTTTATTTTAATGGGTGAGGAAGCTATTATACAGAGGGTGTTTCCATATGTTGCAGTTAATAAAGGCAATCCTTTCTAATAAGAGTAGGTTTTCTCCGCTCAGCTATCTGATGAAAAGCCCTCCTGTTGAGAGGAAGAAGCAGATCCTGTGCCTAGAAGGGACTCCTGGGGCTGCACACATCAGTGGCTACTGGAAAGTACTCTAAGCAGATGAATCACAGGTCTTCAACTGATTACAAATCAGTGACATTCACTAAGGTGTTCAGGGCACTAGGAGCAAGCACTTCATGTCATGAATCTCTCCATCACCCTTTTCTTGCTGGTGAAGAACAGTGGAGAAGACCTGGATCCATCATTCCAGAAAACCATCAGCAAGTCCCCTCAAGAGGTCAGGGTGCTTTTTTCTTTGAAGAAGCATCTGGGTCACTGTCTCAAGAGCTCAAAATCCCACATGGAGAATATGGCAAGTTATAGGCTGAGATCACAGATGCTCTTTCAGACTGAAACCATAAAATACATGGGGGCAAATAATTTTGGGGGATTCACCCAGAGGTATGACACATCACTTACATTTTTGTCTTTCTAACTGCAAAGTTGAGTGCATGTCCACAACTGGATGAAAACCTCACAATTATTACTATACTGTTAGAGCTAACTAGTAAAGAGAGAGGAAAAGGTCTTGAAGCTCCTCTCAGTTTGCTACAACGTGTTCAGTCTCTGACTACATCTTAAAGAGCCGTATGGAATCCAAACCTACTGAAGGACAACTTGCCTCAGATAACTGACATACTCCAACTAGGTTTACCACAGCAGTGCTATACACTGGTTTTCTCTGGATTGCAAAGTAGGGCAGAGATTGTTCACCTGTAAGTACCTGAGTAGAAAAAAGACCTGCCTCTGTTGCCACTCCCATTTTCAGGGAGACTGACAGTTTCCTACAAGTAGTTCCAAAAGGCACATCATCTCTCCATGGTAAGTATCCACCTGTAGCCTTACATTTATGAACTTCAAAGCATTCTGCAAGACATCTTTTTATCCAGACATATCAAAATGTAGAAATTATTTAGTGGAGAGATATTTCTGATAGGAAATAATTTATTTCTTCATGTTTTCTGGGAATGGTGTTCTGCTGGTTTTCACTATTCAGAATGGGCTTCAAGAAATGCAAAAAATACCCAAAGAAATAAGTGGATGCTTGCAATATATAGACAATGGCTCCAGCTCTTACACATGCAACTAGTCCAGCTGGATGTTCCCTGTCACACATAATAATCTCCAGGATTTTAACCAAAGCTAATATGGCCAATGTTTTAGAAAATTGGCCACTAGTTATGGGCACTTTCTAATTCAGTTTAAGTTTCTGAACTGCTAAACAACACCTTGTCCTTGTTTCAGGGTCTAGACGCTCAGCAGTTCAGAAAATCAAATCCAAAGTGACTCAAGACAATATTGTAAGATATGAACCCTCGAAGTTTGCAGTCATTTTTTGAAAATGCAACCCTTCAAGGCTAAATCATGCTTTAAAGACACTGCAATAATTTGGAAAGCTGCATATTTTTATATCGAGCCACTAGAAGGCATAGACAAATGTGGTGGGTGGACTCAGCATCCATACTCCTTCAGAGTGGTCAGTGCAAACAGTTCCTCCCTGACCAGCTATCACTGACGACTGGGAAAGGAGGGAATCTGGGATAGGCCTGCACAGTGAACCAGAAGTAGCCCTTGCAGAGGCGAGGGAAAACAAGGGCTGCTGTTGGATCCTGCCCAGAACACACAACTCAGCCACAATATGTCCTTATGGAGTTTCTGTCTCAAAGACGTGGGAAGTCCTGTTGTATCTGCATTCACAATTAAACATGATTTTGGCATTATTATGGTGCTGATGCTGTTATATCCTCAGTGCATGATGCTTCCTGGCTCTGTTCGTGCCTGCCTATTGTTCATGAGAGACTTTGTCTTTGCAATGATTGAAGAACAAGGTGTTCTGGAAGCTCTTTTCAGCTGTGATCTGGTGAACGCCTTACGGATTTTTCTGCAAGGAGGGAAGGAGAAAAGGAGGGAAAGAAGAGAGAGACAACAGAAGAGAGAAATCTCAGTCTTTAACAGAAGACTGCTCAAGAGCCAATAATAAACATAACAAATACTCTTACCAGAGCAGGAAGGCTAGTTCTTGGAAAAAGACTGGCAGCCAACAAGAGTGAGCCCTGTCCATCAACTGATGATTCACAGTTTTCTGATAATGACTCAGTGAAAAGTGGGTTGGTGTTAGACAATATTTGGACAGTAACATTTAATTATATGAAATCTTGGGCCAGAATGCTCAAATGGTGAATCCTCACATGTGATATTAATGCAGGAATGAAGGAACACAGAAGAAAGAAACTCCTTACCACCCAAGTGAATGTGGTACCTCTGTGACAGTGGTGGACTTGGACCAGTTGCTATTTGCACTGTACCACTTCTGCAGACAACACATGACCTGGATCTCTGGCCTTTTATATTAGTGCCATTCAAATGCAGTAAATTCATTTTAGACTTTCAGATGATAAATCAAACATATTGACTACAAGTGGCCATGTTGTTTGTATTATAATCTTATACATCCAAGAAGCATAAAGCCTTGCTATGTTTCAACTGCCCTGTCTCTCTAGCATTATAAATCCATAACCACAATGCTGGGTGTATCCAGGGTAGAGTATCAGAAAACACAAAAATAGTACACACAAAGTATGCCAAGAACCCTCTTCATTGGCAGAGTCCTGAATATTAGGTGTTGCTGGAAAACTACCTATTTTCTGAATTCACTGACGTCAAGAATCCCAACTTTCATTTATGTAGTTTTATAAATTGCAGGGACTTTGCTTTAATTAATTTCTGGAAGCTCAGGCTGGAGGCTCTAACACTAAATGAGACCAAGCTTTCTAATTCAAGCTTTCTGACTTGAGAGTGTGACCTACAAACTACAGGGTGATGAGGTGCCTACCTGCATCAGGGTTCTGAGGTGGTAACTCAAGAAGGATTTTTCCCTTTCACTTAATTGGGGTGTTAGTTCTGAAACTGAAAAATGGTGGCACACGACATTGAAAATACAGGATCAGCTTTAAATAAATTCTATTGAATTCTAAAATAGCAATTTGCATATTAAACTTCAAACCCATATTTAGTTAAAGTTTGAGTATTCTCCAGGGATGTAAGCTTCCAGCCAAGTAACTGGGCTGCAAAAGAGAACATAAACTAAAAAAGAAAAAGGCAAAAAGCAGAATATACTCTACTATTAGGGGTTAAAGGAAGCCTGAAAAATACATCTGTTCCGGCTAATACATTTTAAAGGTTCAGAGATGTATTATGAATTACACTTTAGCTTCATTCAGCAACAAGCATAACAGAAGAAAAGGAATCACTAGAAAGTTAAGTTTAGGCATTTCACACAATCCCACAGAGAAAAAAATTTACTGTTTAAGTACTTACTTTACATGGTCATCTTAAATTAGGCCTAAGAAGATATTAAGCTGATTGACAAGATATCACATACCTTCCAGGACAGTAAGATCATACAAATGTAATCTGAGACTGGCAGAAACATGTATTTTAAAAATACTGGGACAGCTGGGTTTTATATATTCATGTGAATAGACAATATCATTATCCACACTGATTATAAAACAGGGATGATTCCCGTAAAAGCTTACAGAACTACATCCCTTTTGGTATATATGTTGGAAAAACTTTGTATTTTTTTACAGAAAAAATGTGGCTACTAAGCATTTGTAAAGCCCATGCTTTACAAAAATATCAGATAATTTTTTGCCCTTCTGAATTTTTTATAAGGTGACTTTATAAACTCTGTAAAGTTCCTACTTATGAAAGCAATTTACAGCAGACACTAAATGTAAGGGCAGTAAAGTATTTGGGATTACAATTTGTGATTATGCGGTAAGGACAGCAAAGTAAAAGATGTAGTCGTTCTCATTAAGTACTGGTTCAAAACCAGCACAAAGGAAGGCAGAACAAAAAAGTCACCACATCATTATATCAAGCAAACCACAGAGTGAACTCCTCACTTAGTGTAAAGGAAAGTAGCTCTGTGTAGACTGTCAGAAGAACTGATCTGCTGTGGCCTCTGCAAAGACTATCCAGCACTTCTATTTAAACAGGATAGTGAAAATGCTTCCAGAAATCAGCGTTCTGGGATACAGCCTTTCAGAAATAAACCTGGATGAATGGAAATTTCCACTGACTTCATTAAACATTCTATTTAAACAACCACTTCACTGAAAGCCCAAACTGTTCTTTTTACTGA
>VWZG01009029.1:150724-171880 GCA_013396735.1 Grallaria varia
AAAAGCCAAAACGGTTTTTTTTACTAAAAAAAAAAAAAAAAAAAAAAAAAGAAAAAAGAAAAAGAGAAGGTGGAGGGAATGGATTCTTTAAACTGAAGAATTTAACATCTAAATACAGTCAAGATTTTTGAGAGGCACTCATTAGGTTTTATAATTCCTCAGGTTTTTTTTAACACTTAAACATGCAGGTTGTAATAATGGCTGATGAAAGGCAGGAAATTCAAACATAAAGGCGTTGTCACCCTTTCACTCAGAGCACTTCTCCCTACCGCCAGGATACACTGAACTAAGGGCAGAGCCACCTTTAATGTTCAATTTCCTGTCCCTTTTTCACTCAATACCAGCCATATGTTTTAATTACATAAAGCTTTTATTTTGTGATGGCAAGTAAATGGCTTTAATATCTCTTTCGTGGGTAACGTGCTTTGCAGTTGTTATGAAAGAGTAATTGCCTTTTCCCCTGCCTTTTTTTTTCTTTTGACTTTTGTACTAGTGCTTGAAGTATGAAGCATTACAGACTTGAAATGTGAATTCAAAAGTATTTTAAAGGCTCTGCACTCTATTTCTAGCCCTCCTGAGACCAAAGGTATGAGAATGAAAAAAACTCTTAAAAGGTGATCAGTATATAAAGCCCACTGTGCTCATTTTTATGTCAAATATGATGCACTGCTGCTAAGGTAGGATTAAGACAAATTCTTTATGTCTGTATGATACTTCAATTAGTAACTGCAGATAAAGGTATGCAAGACCCTTGACACCTACTCAGGGAAATATGGAAATGTACATAAGTCTTAATAAAGGTCTTGATGAAGACCTATCATCTCTTTGCAAGTTTCCTACACAGACTGAAACCTACTGGGTAGAAGTAATAGTTAGGCTGCGTAAGGCACTTCTGCCACGCTTAAATTTAATCAGGTGAATCATTTCAATTAACCAACCCTTTCTCAGGAGCCGAGTGTGTTCCATGTAACTAACCATCTGGTGAAGTTTAGCACAATCCTATATAATCTATTATGTCCAGATTTCTCAGGAATAGGATAGCTGGTGACAAAATTTCACATTTGTAAACGCTGACTCGAAGTTCCTGTCTCTAATTATGCCACACACTAAAACCTTATAAATTTTTAAACTTGAATAGAACAAAGAGAGGTGACCTCCAACTGATGTCAGTCAAGAATGTATTTTTAAAGCCTTTTCCAGTAGGAGTGAAAGGCATTATTGCTTTAGCTTTGTTAATATTGAGCTTATCTATCTGCTGCTGCCACTACATATAAACTGTCGTGCATCAGTCTTACCTCCTCTGCATCAGACTCAGAGTTGTGATGACTCAACCAGCTTCGGTCTTGTTAGCTATACCAACAGTACTCAAGAAGTAATATCAAATTTATGGCAGAAGTTTTTACTATGAGAGAAATTAATGGCACATAGAGGCCTGCTGACATTTGAGCAGATGGTGAACGTTGTTTTGTAAGAAACAAACATTTTCCTATGAAGAGGAACTGTCCCCAACACATATGCACTTGTAACCTGGCCTTAACCCTTCATGAATACTAAGGTCCAGAATTGCTTTTGATGCTGTTTCCAGTATAATATATCATTGACCTAATACAGACCTGCCTACAGAGCTTGAAGCTGAAGGAGATAGTATTATTTTTCACACTCTGCTTAAATTAGTTTGATATTTTTGCCTGAGTCTTTCTCAGACTGATGCCATTTGAGCAACACCCTTCTACATAAGACCTAGTGCTGTGGAAAAGTATTGTTATCCAACTGTTGCTGGTAGCACAAGGAGCATGCACAGGGTGGCAGAAGGAGTAAGAAAACTGATTCCCTGAACGATCATAGTTGAAATACCACCTAATCTCTCAGTGGGGTGAAGTATTCTGCTATGACTTGCCAACTGTAAACAGCAACTTAAATGTGCCGGATGCATAAAATCCTGCCAACACTGGAAGGCAGGATTTCGCATTCTGGCACAAATTTTATGTGAAACTTGCAATCAGTCTGACACCATCGAGCCATTCAGAGAGAAAAACTAAAAAAAAAAAAGGCCTGTGAAGTTGCTGCTGCTCCAAGGAAATGTAAATTTTGTGCAATGTAAATTTTCAGTGCAAGCTTAAGGCCAGTTAATATAAACAACTATTTAAAAAATAACCATCATTCCTTGGGAGTTATTAGATGAAATAATTACTCAGTTCTCTGAAGGCTTCTTGTACCAGAGGTATATTATAACCATTCAGTGGATTAAATTACAGGATTGGGCACTACTTTAGGCAGCTGATATCCTTTTTATTAATTTCAACAGGCTTAAAAAAAAAAAAAAAAAAAGGCCAAAATGCATTTAATGCTGTCTGCCCAAAGAGAATTTAACAGGGATGAAGCCATAGGCACAGATCCTTAGAAACCTGGCAGGATACAGAGACTGACTCACAGCATTTCCTACATTTCTACCTGTTTGGAAATGAGAATTATTTTATTTAACTCTTTTGGCTTGCTGGTTCAGACTTCTTTTTCCCCTCAGAACTTTCAGGGTAAACCTCTCCTATATTCCATTTAAATTTTAATCTAACCCCAAAATGACAAAAACTAGGAAAAAATGGATTTGGAAGGCAGAAGTAGGTTGACACTGATAGAACTTTTAAAAGTAAGGTCCTTGGGAAAGGTTAATTTATAAAAACAAATTGGAAGGTTTTAATAAGCATGGGGCTACCGGAAAGCTGTTGCCATGAGCCACGTAGTTGCCTTATAAAACTCTTACAGATGGCAGATAGAGTGATACAACCTTTATAAGATGAAAGAGGTGCTGCTGTAGGCATGCCAACATAATTTAAATGTTTTAAGAGCTTATCTTATTTTTCTCCTGCTAGCAAGGAAATGTTTTCCTTTGCTGGTGTTTATCTTCCAATTTGTTATCAATATTTATGGACCAAAACAGTTCTCTATGAACAATAATTTTTAGATACACCAATTACAAATTTTTGTGTCAGATCTTCCTAAGCAGCCTAATTAGCCTTTTTTCAAGAATTGCACCACCTTGAGGGCATCTATGATGTTTTCTGTTTCAGAGAGACATCATATACCTACTATGTATATATAGAAAGCCATAAATAAAAGGGTTTAAGCATTTTTTTATTGGGAGAAAAAAATCCAGGTCAAGTGTGCTTAAAGCGCAGACTTCTATGACTGTGTCATGCCTGACCTACTGTATGGCACAAGCTACCTCTCTGTCTCTTTCTACCTACTGCTGATTTAAAATCTACTCAGATCAAAATCTCCTCAAAGCAGAAACCATCTCTTTGTGTGCAGAACCTTACTCACAACAGGAACCTTACTCACTATTGAAATGACTTCTATCCAGTTTCACTGCAAACAACTGTCATGGCTTTTGGAATAATCACCTCATTCAATAGATTTTTCCATGCTTTCATTTCCTCTGAAAATAGCGTATTTCATTAATATTTTAAAGTGGTTTAGATGCTAGGAGAGAAGGAATTAAAGAAATGAAGTATTATTCTCAGCATCCTTATTCATTTTTCAGTTGAATGCTGGAACTGAGAAAACTTTTAACCCCTGAGAAACATTATAAAGAGATGCTGTCACATACCAGTCATCACATGATGCCTAAATCGAAATCTTAACAATCAGCAATGAAATTATCCTCCCAGTTCATCTGTGAGCTCAGTACTTACCATCAAGAGACTCAGGTTACCTACTGCTGAGACAACAGGGATTATACATCGATCTTGGTGCAAGACTGACTTCTCAGAGAAGCCAAAAGCATGGGGGCTCTACCATGTGGTAGGAACAGCTAAAAAAACCAAACATTATTTTCTAGTTGTTAAGAATGATGGACACCACAGAGCTCAGCAGGGACTTGCTCTGTGTGTTGGGTGGAGCTTTGTGAGCTCAGCAGGGATGGTACGTCACCGTCACGCACCGTGCAGCAGTGATGATGGCAGAGCCATGCACAGAGCCACGTTCCTCAGACAGTCCTTCCCCCAAGGAAGGGAAAAAAACCCCTGTCTTTGGATTCACAGAATATTTTATCACAGTGTCCAACTTTGCAGGGTGGAGTGGAATCACCAAATCCTAGCAAAGGTAGTTCGATGGAATGGATAAAAAAGTAAAAAAGTAAATTATTCATACTTCTTAAAACAAAACAATGGCTCAGGCTTCAACAGACTTGTAACCTGAGCCACCAGACAGCTGCTCTGCACCTTATCTGAAATTCATTAGCCTCTCCTTGGTTACCTTTACACTGCAAGGGTGCAAGGCAGGAAGTCTGCTCTATTCAATAAATAGTTGCTTCACCTCTCTGTGAGCGAACACACCAGATCACTGCAGATTTGTCAATACACAGGTACCTTGGGAGTCCAAGGAGCCAGAAAGCCTTCTACAGCTCACAGGCACAAAGGCAGCAGATCTCAAAGCAACTCCTTTATTCTTCCTAACGATATTAGCAGGATGTGGATGAAATCCTACACTACACAACTTCATACCCTACCAATAGGAATTTTCAAAACCATCTATTTATTCTGCAGAAGGCTGGCCACATAGGACTCATTAGAGCTGGCTAACAGAAGAATGCAATGTTGTTTTCAACTACACCCCAAATACCTTGCATAGTAATTCACAATTGCAGCCTTAATGCAAGATGACAAAAACATTCAGAACGTACAACTTCTGTTTCTGGCCTTGGGCTACCAGCATTATGTGCCATTTTTCTGGCAACATTAAATATTGGATTGAAATAGGCTTACTTAAGTCCAAGATGAGAGAAAACTTTCTATGATATGCTCCATAAGGAAAAAAAAGATACTCTACTTTTACATTTTTAATTTTTTTTCTTTTTTTCCTTACCTTGTTAGATTATTTCAGGGTAGGTTTCATCTGAGGTTTTTGGCCTGAACTCTGTGTTTACAGTATTACAGCTTATATTGTCATCTGAGGCTTATAAAGATTGACAATATATTTCCTTTTTATTAATTATGCATCTACTTTTCCTGGAATAACATATGTACAAATAAAGTATATTTGGAGGAGCTTCTTGGCATCCTGGCTAATTGCTCTTAAGCAAGGGCTGAAAAACAAAAGTTATTCAGTCTTCCCAGAAAGAGCTGGAGAGCAAAAGTTTGCTCACAATCCTATCCCCTAGGGCTCTGCTCCACACCATCAATCTCTTGCACAATCAGCAGTTCTCTACACACAGATGTTCCAATGCAGAATATGGATCAGAAATCTGTACTGAGGCATTGGCAGAGGAAAGCTTTGCCACAGAACGTTTTGATGTTAATTTCTAAGGTAATTTTCAAGTCAAAAGTTGGAATTTTTTTTTTTTTTTTTTGGTAACATTCATGTAATCAGAGGTCTATTTGAGTACACTTTCTGCCACTCGTCCTGCTCTCCATCCTTATAGTCAGCACTTTTCATGTCAGTATCTCACTTAATTAAAAACTGCACAGCATCCTAAGGAATAGGTATACACCAATATTATTCAAGCTTAATGACAAAAAGGTGGAGCTACCCAGGGGTTAAATTACTTGCCTGGTGTCTCACATCAAAAAACAGAGGAATTTTCAAGTTTGGATCTGTGCTCTCTCCGTGAGAACAACACTTCTATTGTATTTTGTCAGGTAACTGTTTTAGCCTCTATCCATATCACAACTTACGAAAACAGCCAGTCAAGTCTCCTGAGATGTTTGACAAGAACTGTTAGCTCTCTCTGTAATTGACATTCACTATGTCCTCTTTGGTATTGCATATTTAAAATGTCCATGTAGCTACTTAGGCAAGCCTTTTCATAAAAAGAGGCCAACTAGTACTTGCTTTTTCACAGTCTTACTTACATTTATGCCAAAGGGTCATGAGTTTGAAAAAGAAAAGAAAATCAGGGAAAATATTAAGAATAACTTATTACATACACTAAAATATGGAGTAGCTCAGAATTAAGTCCTTTATCTGTAATTTGAAATGAGGACTCCAATAGAGGACAACTTATAAATTAAATTTAGTGGAAAGTTCTGTGTGAATTTTAAGACTGTGAAGATCACTGGCACCGTATTTTGAACACATTCATCACAATACAGTTTTATCATCTTTTTTGTTACTGAACTTTGGCAACAGTATGTTCGCCACAGGACTCCCCTAGTTTTTCTGTCTATATTCACATTATTGCTGTGTATTTCTCTGCCTGGAGATGAAATAACTTTTAACCCTGTGTCCAGCTTCTACTACTTACTATTGCTCACATAGCACAGAAATTGTCAAAAGCGAAAAATGTCTCTGAAGATTGATACTGTGCAGTCTTTGAGGATTACAATCCTCCATAGCTAAGATTTGATGTGATAAACCTCTGGGGTTTAGGCATAGGAATGGTGAGATTAGACTAATTTTAGCCCTAAACTAGTGTTACTCTAGCCTTGCTATAGGTAACAATTGTATAATTAATCTTGGCTTTATCTTTTCTTTGATACTTAAAGATGCAGATGGCCATGTCGGTCTGACAAGTTGGCAGTTTTTATTGTTATTTAGTATGTTTCCCAAGGCTTTGAAAGAGAAATTGGCTTCCCATACAAAGATGATTCTTTATAGAAAAATTTCTTCTTGTTCAAAACCAAATTGGTTTTAACTCCCACAATAGAAGATGGCCAAATATTACAAGATGACATATTCCCACTGGGGATGTAGATTTAGGAAAAAGCTAAGCAGCAAGCTAACAAAAAGCTAAGCCCTAAGACTTTCAGTTAAAACATGTGGTAAGAGGATTGGGTTCAGCTCCGTCAAATCCTCTGTGCAAACACAAAAGACAGCTTCTGAAGGAAAAGCTTTCCAAATGGCCAACCATACCACAGGAAACTCAAAATTTGTCAAGAACCATAAGAAAACAGGTTAAAAAATTGCATGTCATCCCAGTTTAGCATCTGACATATAAAGCGTATTATGGACTGTGTGATGTACTCAAGCTGATGGACTTAGCTCAGTGGGAGTCAGGAATGGATTCAAGAGCTTTGCTGAACTGGGTCTGGAAGGTCTATCAAAGCAAACAAAGTTCATGGAAAAGTCAAGTGCTCGTACAGGAGTGCCTCTGCCAACATCTGTATTTCAGACCATTCTTAATGCACTTACTATCATCCCTGTATTTCAATTATTATTTTTCCCCTCACAAGTTTCCCAAGACAATAAAATTTGGCTCATTTCAGAAACCGTATTCCCCTTCCCAAATATAAAATGTTCTGGCGGTTACTATCTGATGTGAAAAGACTTTCGTCAAAGGCAGTGGAGAAGATTGCAAGTGGTTGAGTAACACCTCTAATGTGCCCTTGCTTTTTAGCGGAGTCATGTGAATTAACCACACTCAAGCTCCTACCTAAGATGCAACTGCAAGGTATACTTTGGTATCTAAGCCACCCTAGAGAGGCAGCATATTTGAATTTCTGCTCATAACAGTGTAGGACCAGACAAGATCACTTTACAAGAGCTAACACTGTGACTTTTCAGGCAGAAGTAACTAGGTCATTTATAACCATCTGTTCCCAGCTTCAGCCTCCCTGCAGTCATCACCTAAGCTGTGCACTAATTAATTTTCTCCTGCTAATCAGTGGAGACAGCTCTGAAACTAACAAATCATCCATTTTCAGTCAACAGTTTCTGGACTCTTGTGGGTGACATTTCAGTGAGACTTTATTAGCAACAAAGGTAAAGAGTTTTCCCTGAAAGAAGAGCCCCTGTAAGGCTTCTGACCTGCTCTGTGTACGACAGCCCTGTGAAAGAATGAAGAATGCTTCATCTGATTCTTCAGGCAAAGACCAGGAGGTGCAATGGCAATTGCCTCCAAGTCTTCAACAAACTATTGAGGCACCTTCTTAATTTTTATATGAGGAGTTAGGTATATAAATGCTTGGAGTTACAGACTTAAAAGACTTGCTTGAGGTCTTATGGAAAGCCTGTGAGGAAGCAGGGAATGGAATCATGGTTTCTCATGTCATAGGCAAGCACTCCAACCAGGTCAACATCCCTTCTCTACCGTGTAGCTTTAAATAGGACACTTACTACAATGCCTCTGAAACTCCATTTTAAAGTGTGAGAAGATTAATACACAGCATCAAACCAGAATGGTTGTATTTTATTTGTTCTGAAGACTGAAAAAACCAGAACTCATAACGCTATATGCTCTTCAAAGCCTACCAGTTCTATCTAATGGCACAACTCATACTGAGCTCTAAGATTTTTTTAGGTACATGTTTTCTTTGTAAATAGCTATGATTCCTTACATTAAAAAATATTCCCATTCTTCAAATGAGTCGATTTAGGCCCATGTAATGATTGTGCTTTTAAAAACAAACATTTACATTATCACAGTAGTTTTACTTTGAATTAGTAGGTTCTATAAAAGGTCCAAGAGGAAAAACTCTTGGAGGTAAACGTTGGGAGAAAATGTCTGTATACCTATGAAAACTGCCCAATGAGAAATGGCAAGACATTATGATATAGTTTCTGCACTGCTGCTTGCAATTCTGTATCACAGAACCTCATCTAGGGCGCAGAAAAGTATCATTTTTAGGGTGGGAACAGTGTGCAGCCTTCATGAACAATCCATGTTAATTAAAATCAAAATAACAGCTCTCAGAAATTATTATTCTCTCTCATGACTATATAACAACTTTGAACCAGAACTAGCCAAGTAGGATGGTTCCTAAACTGTAGCAAGGGCAGTTTCTCCCCAGATTCCCCATTTGGAGTTCCGTCATGGTGACTGGAGATGGCTGTCAGTTCACCTGTACTCAGCTGTGGCCAAATCAATAAGATATTTGCAATCCTATCAGCGGGGATTAGACATAATTCTAAGGGATACATTCTGTAATCCCTGCTATTCAAGATGTATGACAACTATATAATACAACAGAAGTAAAGGAACCAGAAAATTACATCCTTAGAGGCTGATATTTTCTTTGGTTGTTTTGGGGGGTTTTTTGTTACCGCTGGTGCATCACATTCTCAAGCTTGCAGCTGATGCTCCAAGAGTGCAGCCAGGCATCTTCTTGCGGCCATTTACAGGACTGGGGTCTAATGGCTGTGGTGCCAAGCAGGAAAGAAATGAAAATGCAGTATGGCCCGGATCCAATTATGGGGTAGTTCAAAACCGGGATCCCAATTCAAATCAAAGTGCCTCATCTTTATGAAAAGCAGAGGTCAGTCCTGCGTCTATATTAAAAATACTTTTTTTGGTGCACAATTTGTTTTGCCCAGCTGGGAACTGCCAGAAAACAAAGAGTAAACATACCCATGGACTTTTCTGTGATAGAAATTGCACATGTGAAGAGGAAGAAGGAGCAGAGCAGTTAGCACTGGAACTCTGACTCTGGTAGAGACCTGCACTGTGTATCAGACCCCAGGCACTGAAGACTTACTCCTCCAGTTATCCCTTTTCTCCGAGCAATGTGCTACAAGTGGTAACTCCAACAGAGTGCATGACCTTGTCTAAGCATTGATTAAAACACATGTAGGAGGGAGAAGGGCATGGGCAGATTGTTCACAGCTCTTAACTTTGCATTGGGTTCACCAAAGTTGTTTTCAGTTTGCTTTTCAAGGTATGCACAGGAGCACACAGGGCTGTGAGCGCTCCCCCACTTCTCTAGGAGAACCAGACCCCTGACAGCACAACAAGACAACAATTTTGCAGAAGCTGGTCATCAGCCTCACATTCTCTTCTGTCTCAGCATGCAGCTTTGGGTTTTAAGCTTTTTTGTGTGTGCTATGAGACATGCATAAATAAAAACGAGCAGTATCAGGTAATTATCCCAGCAATTGTGACATCCTTCCATAGTATCTCAACAAATCAAGGGAAGCTTTTCCTTTAGGAGACAGAACATGAAGCGAGGAATATGACAATTGCCTATAAAATGCTGTCACAGGGATGCCTCTCAAATAATTTTATCAGCAAAAAAGGAAGCCATGTCTGCTGGTAACAGCTGAAGATCACGTTCTAATTTTAGCAGTTGCAGTTAACTCATTCCCAATGGAGTTGCACTTACCGTGAGAAGGTTTCTAACTGCTTCAGCACTGAAAGGAAACAAGCATCGAGTCATTCAACTGCAGATCTATATGCAAATATGCTTTTTGGCCCATGAAGGGAAAGCATATAGAATCTGCTGCTGTAACACATTCAGCCAAACATTTCCACACATTTCTTATAATGCAAACGCTGAAGAAAAAAAAATTGATCCATTTACCAACCAGTGTTTTAGCTGTCCCTATACAGGTATGACCATTAGCATGCACACGCGCTCTGTTACGGACAGAGCACGAGTATAGGAACTGTATGCACGCTGCATACCTAGAATTGGTCAGAAAAGTTTTAATCAACAGATACATCCACCTTGACAGCCGACAGTTGAACAGCTATATTAATAATTTTTCTCATAGATTATGGTTATGTCTTATATAATTCAAGAGATATTTAGCCAATATGTTACATTTTTGTTAAAATTTTGAAGACCTTAATATGAATGGTTCAGTTTTTTTCAATTATTATTTAGCTCCCAGAATAGTGATTCTGCATAAAGAATTGAACTCCACAGAATATGGTAATTTGCTGCATTAACCTCTAAGCAGGTCTACGATAGAATCCACATCACAGCTAGTCACCCAAAATGCATCCTTAGAGCGAAGGTGATTTATTGCAATGTCCTGAATAAAATTCTTTTATAGTTATGAGACTTTTGGTTAATCCTAGAGCATGCATTTAGTGTTAGAGAAGCCTAGCAACTAACATCTAAGTATATTAAAAGGAAATAAGGAAACTGTCTTGGTGAGCAGTGATCAACATGAAGCTCCTTAAAGAGTGATTTTTCAATGAATTGTGTAAACACTTATATACACTTGAGAATAAAATCTTGAGGAAGTTATTTCACAATAGGGAATGAGAATTCCTTTTTCATTCAAAAAGAAACAAAAAATACAAAAATGTTAAATCCAGCAAAGGTCAACATAAAATTACGATGCAATGTCAAAAAGTAAGTGTTCTAGAACCGTCACCTGGTTTCCTACCTAGACTATCCCTGCTGTGAGCCTGTGACTGAAGAAAGGCATGGAAATCCCATGTGAGCTGGATGCACAGAGGCATCAGGGAGGTTTTGGAATGGAGAGTGCAGCTTGTGTCTAAAGATGAAATAGGAAAACCGGAGACCTCTGTATTTATTGGCAAAATTCACTGAGCATGCTGATAGGTATTCAAGAAGGCGATTGGCATGTACATATAGAAAAATTCATAAGGATGATTCCTTCATGCCACTAATATGTAGGCTGATAAAAAAACTGTCTATGCCCCAGACTGGCCCTGTAATGGTGGGGCTCAGCACTGTCCCAATGTGCAGCCTGGCTTTGCAGAGGCAACTGGGCTGGGAAAGAGTGGAACACAAATGAGAATTATAATTATGCTGACATTTTCCCCCCAGATGTGTAGATACTGAAAAACAATTGAGGAGGAAACTGCACTCAAACAGCTACAACTTAAAAAAAAAAAGAAAGCTGAAATATACGAGGATGTGCATTACAGCTGGTATAAAATACATTCCTGTTCTACTTTGAAGGCCAGATTAGCACCCAAAAATATATTGATCTTCAGATTCAGACTCCAATCTGTGTTTCAATAAAACATATGCTCACACTACATTTTAAGTATACCTGCAGGCACTGTTGAACTGTGGCCTGAGTGAAGACGGAAGGGCACTGCCCTAAAATCCTAGGGTAACTCCAAGGTTTGCCTTGGAAAGTGTAGATGATATATAATTTCCATAATTGTTTTCATTGTTCCGAATATTTACCTCCCTACTCATCCATTGCTATAAATATCTTGAATCTGTGAGCAGTTAGATACACGAAAGTTAACTTTACAGAAATAAGATTACTGCTTAAAATCAGAGATGGAAAGGGTCATAATTTCTTTACACATATCTTCCAGAATAGAGCTTTAGTCATAAATACATATATTTATCTTATCTATTGATGACTAATAATGTTTTGAATACTCATGTGCATCTTTGGTTTCATTAACAGGAAATAGATGGGTACCTCATTTAGTTTAGGAATAATATTATTATTTTTGCTCACATAATATCAATAGTCCGTTATATTTTTTCTAGCTAAATCTGTGAAAATTTACCCTCTAGACACCCTACTTGATGTTTTATAGAAAAGTGCATCTTAAATCTTTATTCACTAAACAAACAATGTTTTAGGACAGAGAAATTAAAAATGTTATGGAATATGTTGCAAACTAAACATCGTATTGAAAAATATTTTCCCTTTTTCAGGCTCCAATTATACTAAAAAATATTTTTCCCTTTGCTATAATTAGCATGTGTCGCTTTTATATGTATTTTTAATTGACAAATTCACATGATAAAACAGACTGAGTTGTTATCTTAAATGGGGTGATCATTTCTGAGCTGAGTGTTCAGAGTATGGTCAGAACCTAATGGCTGCAGCCTGGCAACTGATTTTTATTTTTCTTTTTCTTTTTTTTTTCATTCTGTGTTAGGACTGGGTAAATTGTGCACTGCTTTTTCAAACATCTCCCCCCTAGGTATCTCGTCCCATTGCAATTATATTGTGCTCAACTTGTCACAGCGTTGCTATGGGACCTCCTATCACAGGACAGACTGGCTGTCAGGGACTAATGTCATCCTCCACCTTCCCTCAAAGAGCAGCGCCTTTAATTGCCATCTTGGACATCAGTGCATTCCTAGCAGCACAACCGGGCAGTGCTTTCCGCTTGGAGCTTTAACAGCTGGAGACAACTGACAGCCCAGACAAGAACAAGCTACCTCGTCTCTTCTAAATAACCTTGGAGTAAAGATGAAAGGAATCCAAGGAAAAACTTAGAAAGGAGAAGCACGTCTGAGGTAGGGAAAGAATCAATGGGGATGGGACAGGAAAAAAAAAAAAAAAGGAAAAATCCTATGAGAGAAGGAACAGATCTCATGTGAAACGGAGTTTCAAAGGACAAAAATTTGCTGTTTCCCATTAGTTTCAGTGTTGAAGATTAATGTGAGAGAGGCACTTGGTGCATTGTTTTCCCAGTAGGAAGGTGCATGCGCATGTACTGGCATCAAACCACGCGGGCAGCTCCTGTCAGACCAGGACAGCTGTGCTGGGAGGGCTCAACCCACACCAGTCCCTGAGCGTTCATTCCCTGCTGTGGCGCTCACAGCACATGTGATGCAGCAGCACATGTTTGGGTGCCTCCTTGTTTGAGGAGTGTCAGCAAGGTCTAACTAACTGCCCTATGTGTTCCACACCGGGAGATTTAAAGTGTTACTCTTGATGCTTTTCTTTATTTGGAGAAGAGCAGCAGATGCAGACCCCTGTGGACTAAGCCCTCTTTTCTCTACACAACCACAGGTGTGGAAGGACAGTCTTGCTCCCTGGCCTGGGTAGGGTGTCTGCAGCCATGAGAGTGGGGAGCGGGATTTCCTAGGATGGTTACAAGCAGAACTATCATGGATAAGTGATTTACAAAGGCAGGACTCACCTCACCATACTTTGACTGCCTAGAATTTAAACATCTAGTCTTTGTCTGGGCTGCCTCCAAGATCAGTGGGGAGTCACTGTCAGTGTAAGATTCATCTAACCCTTTGACAGGCACTTCTCCAGAATAACTGGGAAAAAATTAAATTGAAAATTCTAGAACTTCAAAAGGTTACCAGTCTCACTTTCAGGATATAATCACTAGGGATTAGTCTGATACTACTAAGCTCTTTGCATCAAACAACTCTCAAAATAGGGAATGCCATCGGTCTGGGCTGCAATCAGAAGCCTGAGAGCTCATCAGCCTCCTACCACTCTCTCTGCATTGTTGCATTTCTTATACAAAAGGAAAAAAAAAAAAGGCGCCATATTTAATTGAACTTGAAATAACCACCAAATTCTCATGTGCTAGTATGTTAGCTTTCCTAGATGAATCTATCATTAATCAGACTAAATGTGCACATTTTTCTTCATTAGCTCTGTATCTGCATATATTCTTTCTCTTTCCTCATCTTATTACTTACATTTTTCTTCAGCTACCACCTTTTCTAGGCTTGTGAAATAATCACAGAAGTGAGGAGCAGTCGGATGTTACTTGCTGTAATAATCCTCTTGCTTAAGCAAGATATTAAAGATTTAGAAATAACAGGCCCAGCAAGCACAGCTTACAAAAACAAACTATAACTTCTTGTCTTAGTCTGAATTAAATCAGGAAATGGATAGATCTTAAGAGGGAAAGAAAAAAACAAAGCAACCTCCAGAAAGCTGGTGATTCTTCCAGGATATCAAGCTCTACTGGGAAAAGCAAAAGCTCATTAAATTTTACCAATTAATCTGTAAATTAAAAGCTGAAGGAGATGATCATCTTGGTTGCTTTTAAAGGAAATCAATTTCTAGCCTGGAAAAGATGCTATTGGCTGTATATTTCTCCACTGTGTGCTATTTTTCTGAAATTTTTAGAGTATAACCTACACTATGGATGCATTTACATTTTAATGAATGATCAGAGGTGCCTTAAACCTCATTGTACATGAGCTACAATTAATCACAATTTAAAAGTTCTAATCTTTGCCACAGAGAAGCAGCCCTAAGTCTTATTAATGAAATACTGTTAATATTAGCAGATAGAAGATGCAAAGTTTGGCATATGCTTTGACATAAACATTGCTCTTTGCTGTAACACAGGGTCAAATAATAATAATATCAAAAACTGTTACTCAAATAGTGTGCAGTGAAGCCTCATTCTGTGCTAAGATTTCATGTTTCTTACCTGGTCTCTTCTGTAGCTATAAAGAAACCATCTTCTGAAGCATCGAGCCAGTTTTGCCTCTGTCTCTTGATCACTGGGATGGTGCTTGCCTTAATGGCACCTGCACTGGCTTGCAGGGCCTTGCCGTTCGTCATATGGATGTGGGGAGCAGCATGCTGAAATCATAACAAAAGGGAAAGGCATTTGCCTGAGAGTGAGCACAATTCTGTTAACTGGTTCTGCTGTAAAGGGCAGCCGGCACATATCGCAGAAACAAGCTCATCTTCCTCAACCAGTACCTGGGGGTCAGGTAACAACCAACCTGTGCCCACTGACGTGTTTTATTCACTGGTCTTAAAGGCCTTTAAAAACTAAATTAGGTAACTCGAATGCCATTTTATACAAAGCGATATTGAGACATAAATCAGTGCTATGAACTCAGTAGTTCAGAAACAGAAACCCATTGATTTTAGGAGAGAATTAACATTTTCTGAACAAAAAAACCTAACATCCCAAGCACTGAGATACAAGACCTACTTTTTCATCCAAGTACGGCATTAAACTAATTTCAAAAAATCCATACTTCTCACTTCACAGGTCCTTACTCTACCTGTCATTCTTTTTTAATAAAAGTCACTAAATAAGACAAGTGTTTTGGACCTGCCTCTAACCTAAACAGAAGCAGGAAAGCAAAGGTTTATATCACCATGCCCATGTCATGGTCCTTAGATTTACTCATCAGGCACTATCTATTAGAGCTACTGCAATACATCCACATTCATTTTATAACTGACAACAATAAACAATGTATTAATTTTCCATTAAAACTTTACCTGGATTAATTGTGCAATGAGAGCAAGTACTCAGATCTAACAAGAGAATCTGTTTTCTGATACATGAGAAGGGAGTGAAAATGTTTTCTGTATAATCTATACGTAACATTTTGGAAGAATATAGCATGAATATACCATGACAAATATATTAATATTGGAAATCTGAATCTTGTTTCCCACATAATTGACTACCAACAAGAATAACAAAATTTGGATAAAATATATATGACAGAAGAAAACACTATACAAAAATGAAAATTTTCTTACTTTATCTCACATAGATTCAACATTATGTCCTCTTAGGAAGAAGTGCTATTTTCTTGGTGAAATAAAACCAGTATTCCACATTACTGATAGCATTTTTTTAATATTGCTAAAATGCACACAGTGCTGCAAATTCATGGGAGAACTCCCCAAATTAGGAGACTGCTACCACAGCCACTGAGTAAGGAAGGGGCTGGTAGCACCCACAAAGCCCAGCAGAACAGAACACAAAACTGATCCCTGAAATCATGTCATAGAAACATAACAGCCAAAAAACAAAGGTCTCATTTTCTCTGAACAATTCTTACACTCTTATTCAATGTATCATATTCTCATTATGAAACAACTTTCACCGCACCCCGATCCACACCATTTGCTCCCTCCAGTAGGACAAATTTATTCCTTACCAAAAAAAAAGTCATTGTTCATTATGCTACTGCAATTTCATTAGACTACAGCAGAGCCACCTCCTCTGTGATTCCTTAGGTCTGATGCAACAAAGCCAAACAAGAAGAGGAGAAACAAGACATCAAATTTGAGTGAGTCACATATAAATCTTAGAGCTAAACTGTTTTCCTTTATCTTAGAAACAAACAAGGTTTATGGTGAATTTAATTGGTTTTGCACATAGCGTTATAAATCTACATTTGTAGTACCTCTAAATATTTACCTTTTTTCTTCTGTTTTTTCATTCAGTGTCTAAACTGTAGCTTGACATTCACTTATTTTTTTGCATTGACTTTGGTGGGGATGAAGAACTAAAGGACATGCTACTAGAAGTAATTCCATTGTTATTTAGAATAAATTCAGGATAAAATACATAGGTGGGATGAAATTAGAAGTTGATGAAGGTATTTATCTGCTCATCTCTTAGCGTACAAAGTGGGTGGTGCTCAAAAAGATAGTAAGAATTCATGCATGGAAAGCACCATTGTACATCTGAACTCCCACTAATACTTGTATCCAGCAATTGCCAATGCCATACATTACAGAGGAACATTCAAGGGCTCAAATGGTAATTTTTCTGTTGTGCTTTGCTAGGCAGAAATGGGTTTAGGATACTGCATACAATGGTTCGAATCTTTTCTCAGGCTCCTTCCTAATACATCACTGAACATTTCCTTTACTAAAGACAAAATGTGCTGTCAAAAAGTGTTCAGGAAATGTACAAGGTACAAAAAGCGTATTTCCTATGGCATAAACTCTCAAGAACAGTGAAGCCTGATGGAAAAAGGATATGGTTTTTCATAATACTTTTGCCCTGGCAGAGACAGATGTTGATACTAGTTCTGAACTTCTCTTTTTTCTGCTTTTATTAGCCCCTAACTCTCATTCCAGGCAAGAGATAGCATTAGAGAAAATGACGCAAGGGTTACAATATAATCTCATTTCTGTTGCATCAAATTGTTTAGAATTTTCTCTTTCATCTCCTTTCTCCCCTGGCCCTTTCAAGTTATTTGAAAAAAAATTAATTACATTTCATGTAAGGATAAGAGAAAATAAGATTGTTGTTCTCCACTCTGTGCTAGGGACCACATTATCTTTAATTTCAAGTTAATCAAAACAATTCAAGTTCTTGACCAAGCAATCAATTAATTAGCTCGTCTTAAAAAATATATTCACCACTGTGTATAAAAATGAGCTTTCAATGCCCCTGTCATAGTAATATCAATACCAAGAGCAAAATGAACTTTCATACAAAGTACTCATTAAATGCTTTTTTTAATTATTATTATGATGATGATGATTTCAAATTTCTCCCTCTAGAAAACAGTTGTGCTAGAAAGATTATGAAAGCCTCAGGAATGCTACGTGTGCAACCACAGAAGACCTACTCGTTCAAAACCCTGCACGCAGAAAGCTTCAGTAATTCCACTGTAGCACTCTCATGTGCACTCAGCCACCGCTGTTTTGATTTTGACTGTGACCATCGTGTACATCACTAATCAGCTGTGCTGTGAGCTTGCAACAGAGCCACTGATATAAAGGGTCTGCATACCAGGGGCTCATCACAGAGCAGCACCTGAGCAGCAGGAGCTTTGCCCAGAGTTTCATAGCTGCATGTTGGACAAATCTTTCCCACTGCAGTGACTTTGCAGTGACTCCCTTCTCCCAAGTCCTCCTCCTTCTCAGTCCAGGTACATTCACTGAGATCTCTTTTACCTCTAGGACAAAATTGTTACATGCTCAAGAGACATCATGAGGAAAACCTCGTTGAGGGTGCACGAAAGAAAACTTCTCAAGACAAAGGGAGCTCTGATTCAGGAAAATTATATCCAGTGAAAAACACAAATATTTAAGTCAGCACAGGGTTATCTCTGGGAAGAGTTTCACCTGCCAAACAGAGGGTCTCCAAGCTGCAGACTGAACGCATCCTCAGAGACCAAAGGCAATCTTTCCAAGGTTTTCAGCAAGGACGAGTTTACCTGAAGACAGTTTGTTATACAGCTTCACCTCTCCCCCGCTAAAACGTTTCTCCATTGCTGGCAAATGTTGCTTATCCAAACTCAGCTGTCAGGGGCATGGATTTCTCTTCTGCATACACATTCACTTCACAGTGGGCAACTGAGACATCTCCAGTTCAAGGAAGGCAACAGATCCCTTCATGAAGAAGTTACATAACAGTGTCTTTCTCCCTGTCAAATCTTCCGGAAGCAGCAGCACAGAGTTACTAATTCCATCAGCTGCTTAACTGTAAATCCAGGGTTTTCAATACAAGGTGCAGTAGGCATAAAGCTTTTCTGTGTCAGGAAAGCCAAGGACCTGGCTGCATAGAATCACTATCATGGCATATGTGGTGTAGTGGCAGCTACAAGTCCAACCAAGTTTGGACACCATTCCACAGACACCTACGAAGATGCTCCACAAACACCTTATATTAAAGTGCCATTATCTGATAGCGTTTTTATTAAGGAGGGTAAATCTTCTGTCCTCATTAGCTCCCAGAGGAACTTCAAGCACAAGGATATTAAGACACATGTTTTTAAGTCAAGAGAAGAGTCTTGTACAAATTCAAAAGTGGGACTCAGATCCCAAATCACTGTTGGGGTTCCTCTCTATAAATTTCTCAACTTGTATATAAGTAGCTGAGCATTTATTCATTAAGAGCCACTAAAGATTCTGAGAAGACACTGAGCTCTGAAAAGACATCCGGCTTTGAAATAAATACATAACACCAACAGTCATTTAAAGCATAAAAATTAACAGTGAATGTTTATGCTGTGGCTGAAAGACTTGTCTTTATCCATAAAAGCAATTCCTAATGGACTTGAATTTATGGTTTCTTTCCCCCCATTGTTCAGAGAGGAAAACAAATCCCATTGCCTTAAACTAGCAGTTTTAATTTTTTTGTTGCATCTTTAAACAGAGTACCAATTTAAGCATAGAAAAAGAAGCTCATTACATGGCAAAGAAATCACTAGAAGAAACCAGATATGCTCAGATGACTGGTAGTCATCCATATTAATTGGTTCAATATATTTTACATTGACCTAATTATACAGGATATAGTTTAAAATACATTTAAAATTACCTTAAATTTAAATCAGATATTGGTTCTGTTTTGCCACACCATTAGTGCTCTTATGTGCAAAGGCATTGGCCCCGTACCTTTCATAAGCATCAAGGTTTGGGGCTGGTTTAGCTATTGTGAGATGTGAGATGAATGCAAAAATTAAAAACCAGTTCCTACACAGCATGAAGTTGCAATTGTTGACAGCAGCATGGAGACACACATTCACTTTGGGTATAGAATATCATGTAAAACCACAGAGGCTATTAAAAATAAAATATTTTCAAACAACAGATTACATACAAGAAAATAGCCACATAATCAACATGAGTAAAACTTTGAAATTTCTGGATTTGCAATGAAATCTTTCACAAAACACCTAGAACAGTTGTAATGCTGAAAATCCATTTCTTCAATTGCAAGAAGAAAAAACACACCAAAGAAAAAAAAAAAGCAGACAGAAACAACTGCCCTCAAAAGATGACAGTTGACTTGCCAAAGCATCTGGGCTAAAAGACTACAATGTTTACAGCCTCTGTATATCATAGAAGTTACATAAAAGCTACATAACCTTCAAATAAATTATGCCTTTAAAGGCACTATGTTGAAATAAATTCTTATTTGTGTAGACCAGTAAATGAGTAATGAAAGACTAACCTAGGCAACTATCCACAGAATGAGAGGGAATTTATTTTATAGTCAAAGCTGACCATGTTTTCTTTTTCCCTCTGCTCACAAAGATGCTTAAAAAAATTCTTTTTAATTTTACAAAAAGGGATCTGAAATAAAAAGTAGAGGGACATCTGTATTGGAGATGTATAATCTTATACTGTTTCTAATGCAAGGAATAGCATGTTTTCAGCTTTATTGGTGATTTCTACCTACTCATTGAGCAGTAAGAAATTTTTCTTTACATTCAGTTATGCTTTAATTGCAGAGAAGATTTAAATGGTTATATTGCTATAACCATTTCACACTAAATAGAATACTTATTTTTATTTGTACTTCTATTTATTTAAGTGCAATGGACAATTACTGCACACTGACTGCAGAATATTAGTCTGAGTTGTCAGCAAAGAGGTCTGGAGAAGTTCACAGACAGGAACCTCAAGAACTCAAACCATTTAGAAACCTTTCATTTAAGTCTTTAAAAGTTTGGAGATATTTTGGTATGAGGAAAAATTCATATAGGCAAAACCCTCATTCTTTCGGGTCAGTTTTTAGAAGTGTTTTGATACTTAGTGGAAAAGAGAGACTGATTATCCTCACGGTACAATTAATAGGGAAAAAAAGTAAAGGGAAATGAAGAGCAAAGGTCTCACCAGCATCAGCATTAATGTCCTGCTCTTCCCCAACACCAATGCAGAATCCAAAAAACATTGAAAATTTTTTCACTCCTTTCCAAAATTTTATAGCAGAGGAATACAGTTGAATAACTAGGCATCTTATTTTGAAATGGTTCTATTTAAAATTAATTCATGACAAACAAGGTTTATATCACAGCCAGTAGAAAAGAGAAACATCACTTTTCCCCGACTTCTCTACATTTTTGACATTTTGTGATCTGTAGTCCTTACCTATTTATAATCCATTTTTACTATTTTGTTAATGACTATGGATGATAAGGGAAATGAACTATAATAAACCTTTATCCTGTGCAGAATCAAGTAATCTGTGTGGGAACTTACATGTCTTACAAATGTTGTACATACAGAAGAGGTAAATAAACTTGAAGGGACACCCTAAAAACTGCAGGAATGTCAAAAAAAAAA
>VWZG01009029.1:171926-200363 GCA_013396735.1 Grallaria varia
GTGTTGTTGAGGTTTATTTTAAAACTTCAAAAGTCAGCACAAAAGTTGGCCTTTTTTCAAACAGAGATAGCCCTCTCCCCAAACACCCATAGGACAGGCATCAATCATTCCCGAAAAAGGTTTTCCTTATGTGAATTATTGTTCAGTCCTTAACTATCTTTTATTAGGAGTTTGAAACAGAAAGAGATGATAACATTTCTCACCCTAAAAAAGCCCAAGACAGACACTAAGTGCACAACGTTTTTATACATAAAACAACTTTCTAATCTCATTTTTGAAGGCGCATCTGTCTGCTTCAACATTTCTCCATTTCTGGAACCTGAACTACCAAACTCAAGGTAAAGTCAGAAACTGGCCTCCCAGGAATGTGATGCAAGAAATTACTCAGTTATTGTTTTGAACTTCAAGCGTGCTCTGATATGTGTGATGCACATGGAATGCAGGAGATTTTATCAACATTAGTTTGACACTATCAAAAGTCACTTAAACACACAACACAGAACCGTAACCGGATTTTTCACCTACTCAAGCTGACAGCATCGGTGCCTCTTAAGCTATTCAACCTCTCATTTTTTTCCCCCAAGATTTCTTGTGAAATAAAGACAGTCCCATTTTGTCTCTACAGTGATATTAGGCTTATGAAAAGAAACATGCCAAAGTTTCACATACTCCTATATCCACTTCATTTTCAAAGGAAAAATCTTAAATATAGACAGATCAATACCTATAATCTCCTCCATACTTACCATTATTGTTCTTGTTGTATGGCTGGATGATTCTGGAAAACAAAAGAACCACATCATATTAGAGTCTTGTCTTTATCCATAAAAGCCCTGTTTTCTGATGCTCCCCCTGAAGGCGAAGGTGCCACTGTTCAGCTACAACAATGAACACATCAAAAATGCAGAGCCTGGAAAGATTTCTCATGAAATGAGCATGAGAATCATCAGTGGCCCTGAATATATAAGGCATGCTATAATATGCTGTTAACTGCACTCATTCCCTTTGCTTAATTATCTCTTCTGCAGGAAAATATAAAAACAGAACTAATTCATAATTCATGTTTCAAGAACTGGTTTTTTTTTCATTTTGCTTTTAACATATGGCATCATTTAACATGGAGGATTAGCTCCACAATAAAAATACAGATATTATCAGTGTAATTCCATTACTGTCGCCATTTGAAAAAGTTTTGCAAAACTAGACAACCATTTTTCTGAGAATTTTGAGATGGATTCTCAGTTCGAAATTGACAGTATATTGAGAAATATAACATCCAAAAATGTTAACTATTCTCTTCTATATGATAAATCAGGAGTCAGTCAACTGAATTCGTGCTTATATTTTTCTAAATTGCAGAGAAATTACTCCTAGGCCAATAGCTAAGATAGATCTCACCCTGCTATTTAACTGAAATTACTTCTGGCTTTTTCTTTTCCCAAGAATAGAAAACTCACTCTCTTTGGCTTTAAAACACTACAGTTTGTATATTACATACATTGTTCTTTTTCAAAGCAGTGCAACTTCAGCAAGTAAACATCCTCATAAACAGTTTAAAAACCTGGAAGAAAATTCACTGCTGATCTATACAGTGCAAGATGACGCTTCTTACAGTCTCAAACTTGCTCAAAAAATTGGGCAAGACATCTTATTGGATCTGCAGACAGAGTTCTTAAGGATGAGACACTTATCACAGCTACGTGCAGTTCTACATAAAATATACACAATTCTGCATGAATTAAATCAGCAGAGTCTCAGTTCTGCAAGTGAGATAAATACAATGGGTGTGTTATTCTCGGCTTGGTTCCCAATTGTCACTCTTACAGGGGTTCCAGCTCACATCACTTAGACAAAGAATTCTCCAAGGATTTTGCTATTGTTAAAAATTGTATTAAAGAGAACAGGACATGAGAAAGAACAGCTGCACATCTTTTTCTGAAAAGTAATGGTAATTACACTCTCAAACTGGCATTTCTCTTTTATTTTGAGGAGTCATCTTAGCCAGTCTTGAAGGTATTATTCAAACACTGATAGAAACAAAGGTAAGAAATTTTTATTATCTCAAACTACTTAGAAACACCAACATTCAACAGAAATTCCTGAATCTAGTTTATATTTACATTTGTACAAGTCATCATCCTCAATCAACTCTAATTAAAAGCAATATATATCACTAATGTTGCATTGATAAAAGTACTGTAATGTGAATACCTACCTAAACCCAGCAATATTTCAGTAGTGAGCTCCTCTACCAGCCTTCTTTTCCTCTCTTTTTCCCCCCAAAATTATTGTATATAAAAATACATTTCAGTCACCAGTGTTCCATATGATTTTTAAACTGGTACAAAAAACTGAATACTGTGACAGTCTGTTGTTTCCTGATACCTGAATGTATTTGGCACTCTTATAAAGTAAGGTAAAATCTCAGAGTGAAGAAATTTATTACCTGTTTAGTTTTTATCTTCACAGTAAAGTTATTTTTGTTATTACAATGTGTTTGGGGTTTTTTTGAAATGTCAGTAAAATAACATTTCAGGACCTGAATTCCTAAAAAAACCCAGAGACTCCTTTCATGGAGTTATAACCACATGAATAACTCTTGAGACAAAGAATCATTCCATTTATAAGCCTAAATACCCAGGAAAAAACCCAACCAACTTATCTCCAAGAGCACAACTGCATTTCCTGAGGAATCCTCGGCTTAGGCAGAATTATGAGGTTAAACAAAAAGAAAGGGGCATCTTCTCTCTTGAAATATAGAAGAGATACTAACACAGCACTTTCAGTCATCCCCAAAATGATCACAGCAAACAAACAAAAATCCATACTTTTTATATTCAGATACTAATAATGAAACCTTCCCTCTTACTCAGAGGTGCTTTACTTTTGGCACAGCTTTCTATGCCAAGTCTATAAAAAGCCATGATTGTCCCCAAATGCTCAGACACTCTCTCAGTTCCACAGACAACTGAGTGACAGTATCTCCCGAAAACAAACTGAGGAGCAGCTGAATGTACCTGCAAGATACTAAACACTGTATTTTTGAAGGAAACCTGATAGACACAGTTAATGCAATCCCAGCAGCTGTTAACTTCAGGATATTACCATATTGACAACCTATTAATAAAACCCAGCAAAGCAGTGAAGAAAGATCTGCTGTATTTGTAAATATCCCTGTGTTATATCATACAATAAAAATAATTTTCTGATTTTTGCACATATTTTTCTTGCAGTAGATACTGAAATACCATCCAAGTTGCCAGACATCAAAGATCTGAGTATATCCACAAATAAAATAGTAGGAAAAGAACTGTTTAATAAGTAGACATAGTCAAAAGGTTCTAGGGTCTAGCAGAGACTGCTAATTAAGGTGCCATTGTTACACTATTTAAAATCCTATATTCTCTGATACACAAACATTGAGATTTTAGAACTGAGGAGATACTGATTTCTTCCAAAAAATAATTACTGACTTGGCAAGGTTCTGAAAAACATTATGCATGAACACACACCAGCCAATACTGTGGAAAACTTTTAATTAAGGCAAGAAAGCCCTTGCTTAAAAAGGCAGTCACGCAGCATTTGAAACCTTTACAAAAGGTCCTCACACCAATGCAAACTCCAGTGCAGCCTAAGGGCATCAGAGCTTATTTAAAAAACACAAATATCTTGATGTCCAACAGAACAGAAAACAAAACTTTCGATTTTCAGTTTTATCTGCCAAGTTTCAGAATGCCTTAGGGAATTTAAATAATCAGGCTCGAATTTCAGTCAGACTGGCACCATTGGACACTTGGTTTATAAATGAGTTCTTACAGCAAATGATTTTGTGCAAAACTATGATCGGTGCTTGCACCACTCCAGTAAAAAGTGAACTCCAGGATACAAAATGATTCACACCTTATGGCCAAAGAAGTGTCAGTGAAGTGGATTGCGCCATTTTAAACAGAAATGGTCAGACAACATCATCACTAAGAAGAGTTTTTGGGGATGTGATGTGAGTGAATTACAGCAAATGCAACTTCAGTGCCGACAAAATGTTTATAAGTGTATTTTTGCGGAGAAATTGATGCACCAATGCAGAAACTGCCTGAGATGCTCCTACGCTCTTTCCACGACACATTTACTTGAACTCAAATAGAAACGAGTAAGTTGTAGAAGAAATTTCCTCACATTAAAACATGCTTTACCAACCATTCTGATCAGTCAAGTGTTTCTCACTGTTTACAGGCACTAGGAGACCATAAAACTTCCCACTGTAAAATCATTTAAGGCTAAATCAGAAAACACACATTGCTAAAGGATGGTGTCACTACAAATTATTTCAGGTTTACATATTATTCCCCAGCAGCACATTATTATTTTTTTCCCTTAACAGTTTTTCAAGCCAGGACAGAACTCACATCCTTAATGTCACTCCAGTCCTTTTCCAGCTGTTCATGTGTTATTTGTATACATGCTATTCTTTATTTCTGCTCATAGAAAACCTAGTTATCTGATATTTCTCTTTTCCTTTTATATTAGTGGGGTCATTAGCAATACTAATAGGTAAAAGGTGTCCTATTTCTAAACATTCCAGAATAATATGCTTGAAGAAAATGTGATTTTGAAATATGGAAAATGAATGCAGACTGGCTATAGCAGAGCTGTATAATCCTAATAACATCTCAGCTTATCATGGTACATAAGATTTTAAAGGCTCTTTTTATCCAGGATGGACCACCTTGTGAAAAAAAAGCTGAGAAAGGAAGATTGCTTTATTATTTCTTCTTCATTTGGGTATGAATACTTTAACCAAGAATTAATATTGTTTCCTACCACCCTGTAGCAATGGAAAAAGTGACACTTTTACTTCAATAGCATTATTAAAAATAAATAAATAAATAATTTTCTTGTAATCATACTAAGAATGAGTTGGAGGAAAATCCTTATGCTCCCAAGACAGAAATTTTTAACACTGGAGAAACAATATACAGATGAAAAAAAGAAAAAAAAATTTATCACAAAGTGTTTTCCCCTGACATGGGAACTTTCCAGTTCCACTGCCTAAACATTTTCTGCAGGTGCCTTCCCTACTGCATTATGTACTAAAGTGGTTATGAACTATTGCTCTGCAATGACAGCTTCTAAAAAATAATCAAGTTACTTAACGATAATCATACACTGAAGCATTTTGAGTATGAACTCCAGATCTTGAATCCAGAACACATAATTCTTGAGTTAATATGCTGCTAATCCTGTTATTCAACACACAGGACTCTCTTTCTGCAACTGCAATTCTTTAAAATAATACTAGGGAAAAGTAGTGATTCCAGGAATTAAGTTCTGGCTTTCTGCATTGTGTTTTAAATGCAAAATTAATTATAGTCTTGTTGTTGTTTGCTGTTTCAAGAGTTGATTTATTGTGCCAATTAGAAAAGCCAGTGTTTCTGCAGTTTCATGTAACTTTCATACACACATTACCTGTATATTAAAAAAAGAAACACCGATTCAGCTGCAGAAATGGGGCAGATCACCATGAAGTGCCCTTTCCTCCATCTGCCATCCCACGTACCTTGCTTTCTAATCCCTGCCGTCATCAGTGTTATCAGGAGCACATGTTGCACTGGTGAATTCCGGGATACAACACTCCAATCTTTTCATAAGCATTCATTTCTTTCATGCAACAAAAAGAAAGTGATCGATGGCACTACTCAAAGTAGCCTGAATGGGATTCTATTTTTGTGTGCTTTTTTTGTGAATCAACTCTAGGCAAAGAAGCCTTACACAAAGATTTTTGAAAGAAAGGAAATAAACAACAACATAAAAAAAATATAGTAATAGTTCCTTATTCAATTCCCAGTGTACTTGCACCCTGGGAAATAACTCCCATTTCAGTAAGAGCATTTCAGGTGAATGGAAACTTTGGCAAAGAAAAAGCAATCTCTCTGTACATTTAAAACCCCACAATACAGTGCTTTGCTAATGCTTAGGAACAGTTCTCTTTCCAAGGAAATTCAAGGAAACATGGGGTTGCAGAAATGGTTTTGCTTCTCCCAAGAACTCCTTTGACCAAATTACACTGCTTACCTTCACCCACTGAAAAACCCTGCAGTTGGAGCAGTCTTCAGACACTTCAGAATGGAAGATTGTCCTTTTATTTGTATTCAAAGAGGCTTAATTACCTGGGAGATAACTTTCATGTGAATTCAGTGTAGGCAAATAATCACCACATATTTGTCATTGTAAGACAATAAATTATTTTCTCAACTTTTAGAAATTTCAAGGGGAAAATATATTTCTCTCCTTTTTTCTTTTCTTTTTTTTTTGGACAAAAATACTTTCCTTCTGGTTGATTATTTTTCATGTTGTCATAATACCATTTGCATAACTGGGGTCAGAGGAATGAAGACTGAAGTGGGAAGGGGGGAACCATCAACTCACTCTTTTATCATACGAAAATTTAAATAAGGAAAAAAAAAATTACTTGAGACATGCAAACATAGGATGCAGAAGCTAAGTTCTACAATGATTGACAGTGTCAGCAATAATGCCCTGGGGTAATCAAGGCCTGTATAATTTTCCAGGCACATTATTTGGACTCTTGAAGTTGCCACAAGTTCATCATTTGTACCTCTGCAAAAGTGAGTGAATATACTGAACACAGAAATTTAAGCTTTTAGAGCATTTTAGTTTTCTAATAAATATTTAAAATGGTTGCTTCCAATTGGACAGTGAAAATCAATAGAAATTGGCTACTCTTGTGCAAGTTGAAAAAATTGAAGGTAAAAAGGTTGTTAGGTCAATCTCCTGAGGGTCAGAGATGGTTTAAATGAGAGAAAAGTAGGACAAGGCTCTTAACTTTAAGTATTTCATATAATGATATAAGCATAATAGTGGTATATTTGGGGAAATAACTAAGAGTCATAAACACCCTTTTCATAGTCATCTGTTTCTCCAATAAATGAGAATAACACAGCACCAACTTTTCTGAGACATCTATTTTCCATGCTCACATTTCCATCAATACCAGCACATGCATTTGACGAAGAGATCTGTAGCTAAATATTTCAAAAGATTTTCTGGCTATACCAAGGAGAAAAGCTGGAATGCACATGTCCTGAGTAAACTTCAGAGGAAAAACTGACTGTGGATATAGAGAACCTTTGCTTCTCACTTTTGGGAAGAATGATACACACAATTCGACATCAATCATACTTTGTGTTTCAGCATGGAAGAAATGGCAAAAGTGAATTCACATAGTATGTTGTTTATCACAACTCATTTCCTCTCAGTTGAAATCACTGGTATGTTAATATTTAACAATTCTGGTATGTTTATAGTTTATTAATGTGTAAAAGAAAATTTAGGTGGGGTTTTTTTCAAGTAATAGAGTGCCAGAGGTTTTTTGGTGTGCAATCCATGCTTATAGCCTGCCCCCACAGACAAACATCACCATCTCTACCAAAATGGAGTATTATGATAAAAACAATCAGACACCTTTGAGAAAAAACACACTGCTGAAAAAAAATCCATCCTACAGTGGAAACTTCCCTATAATGTACTTAAACATAGAGTTACATGAACTTGATTATGATGAAGCACATATTAGAATTGTTTTGTCTGTTCCAAGACAATTTGGGGCAGAAAAGGCTCCAGTCTCCCTGCTTGTCAATTGGGCTGCTTATATTTTTATGTGTTTGTCAAAGGAGAGTCTTAAATTCCCCATGGAAAAATAAGCCTTTCTCCCTTGCTTATTTCCTGAGTAGCCAACACTGTCAGTCATAAGTAGAGAGTAAAGGATTGACCAAAAGAGCATCTAAGAGAGAAAACACTTTTTTTTTGAGGTCTTTCTCCCTTTGCCAATTGCTCATATCACCTTCTCATCTTGCTGGGCTGGATATGCGTGGGTTCCTAGAAAAACAGACCCAAAAAATTGTTGCGTCATTCCAAGATACTTCTTGTACCTGCTGCAAACTTCAGTGTATGCAGGAACAGACAACTGACTGTTGAAAGAATCCTCTTGAAGGCACCAGGACATCTCAGCCTGAAATATGGCAATAAAGTCTGGACAGGGAAGAGAGGAGGAGGATAAGTGCTGCTGATTCAAGTCTCTTCAGCTTTGAACAATCAGTGCTCTTATTTCTGCCCACAAATCATGCAATCGGAATCAATAGGCACAGGCTGATTTCTGTACCTCATTAGTGACGTTGATATCTTGGACATCCTGTGGATATTCTGGTTTTGATGTACGTAAAGGTAAGGAAATGTGCGCCAGATGACAGAGATTATTCTCATGTAAAATGCCTCTACCTGATGTTTCCAAATATTATAAGCAAAATTACCATTACTCACCCTGCCAAAACAATAGGCTGACGTGAAACTTGACTATTTGGACGTACTGCTGCTCACAATTAAACTGCTTGTGGGTGAAAGTAATGGCTCAGAATAATTTCAGGCACTGTAATTTAAAGATCAGATTCAAAATATCTACAAAGCACTTTACAGTCACACCTAAATCTTCCCATCGTCAGCTCGAGTCATAAAAGTGGATACACGGAACATTCTGCAACATCGTGATTTTCTGAGGATGGAATTTTCCCATTTGAAAGAGGCTGCCTTCACTGCAGAGAATCACTTATATATCTTATGCCGAGTTTAATTTCAGCAGCAATTGAAATACTGCATTTCAGAGTAGTTAAAAGCACCAGCTTATTACACAAAAATTTCCTGAAGTAGTGAGACTTTTTTTGCAGCAAAAAGACCCCAAACAAACCAACCAACCAATACCACTTAACTGCATTTTTCATTGCATCCAACAGAATGCAAGATTCCATGCTGTTTGAAAATAAAAGAAAAAACACTTTTCTAATATTATCCAATGAAAGTCTTTCTCCTACAATAATGGACATAAAAACCTACAAGGTCCTCTATTTAGCAACAGTGCACAGGCTTAAGCAGCACAGTTTCACTTATGTTCATGCCTTACACAAGGCTCCATGCGGATAACTACAACTGCATCTCTCAGCCGCCAGTGACTGACATTCAGTAGCAAGATATCAGGGCACAACACTCCCATTTATCAAGAGATAAATGAGCTCCCTCATTACTCTTGATAAAGACAAAGCAATAGGAGTCAGAAATGTTAGGCCCCCTCGCCACAGAATCTTGTGCTGCATTAGCTAAAAGCAAAACTCAAGCCCACATAAGACTCCTTTAAGAAATGCTAATCATATTCTTGTTTATTATTCTTAAAAGCATTTAACTAAATATTAATTACGTTTCTCATAATCTTGCCCCTCTTCCCCACAGAGGCATAAAGAAGAGTCATTTCCATAATGCACTGCCATTATATTCTAAGCCAATAATTATTAATTTGCTTAATAACAAATCCTGTCAAAATATAGTACTCACCTAGTCAGCAAGACTGACTTAAATTATGCTAATCTAAATATATATTTGCACAAGTCTGAGCAACACTTACTTGAATGCTGTAAATTACTGTATATCTTACCTAAACATATTTATACGGCTTCCTTACAACAAATTTCTAACACTGTTGGGAAAAAAGTAAACTTGAACCTGCAGATATTTCTATGTCAATAACATTATGAAAATAGCAAGAAATGAGACAACATAAGTCTACTGTGCTCCTTTTTGTCTGCTCATTTCATCAAAGTGTTCACTGAAGGGCAGAATCTGTCATCATCTCCATAGCAGGCTTTCTGGACACTGTTAATTGATACAGTGCAACAAACCCTGGAGGAATCAATAGTATTTTGGAACCAAAACAGCTTTTTAGTATATTTATAGTAACACAAAAACTCTGGGGGTTGGCAAAACCTTTCACTGCACAAATAGTACGCTGTGGTCAGGGAAAATACAGAGAAACTGCCGTTTCCCAGGTTGATCTGGTCACTGAGTGTACTGAAGAGAAGGTGGATAAGTTACAGCCAAAAAAAATATTTTATATTTACCAAGAAGCAGAGGAGTAGGTAAATAGCAAATATTAAAGGTTAAAAATTTTAAGTTCAAAAGGAACAGAGGACTTGTGCTGTTGAGTGTCTTTACTGTCGGTTTGTTACTTTTTCATTGCATTTTATTTATACTTCAGTATCTTTGATTAAAGAAATGGACAAGAATAAGAACAAAAGTAGCCATTTTTTTAGCATTAAAATAGTCCTTTTTGTGCTAAAAATCCCCCAGAGTTCAGTTATTTATGATTTATGCTTTCTGGTATGTTATATTTTCATGGAAAACAGATAAGCCAGAGTTACGTCCCAAAGCAATGACTTACAGTTCTCAGTATTAATTTTTCAAATTAGATGTTATTTTGTGTAAATTGCCTTAACACAGTTTGCTGACTCTTTGATACAAACTAATCATTGTGGCTAATGGCTGATTTTATACACTCTTTATTTTGAAGAGAACTAAACAGAAGAACAATTTTACAAACTTCCAAGCATGTCCCCTTACAGGGATGTAAGGAGGGACTTAATCACAACAACGTTTACCTTGATCTTATTGCTACAGCCTTCTCTGAAGTAGAAATGTGCAGGTTGTAGCAAGACAGGGTCAGTCTCTTCTCCCAGATAACAAATGATAGGAAAGGGGAAATGGCCTCAAGTTATGCCAGAGGAGGTTTAGATTGGATGTTAGGGAACATTTCTTCACTGAAAGGGTTCTCAAGCACTGAAATAGGATGCCCCAGGAAATGGTTGAGTCATCAAAACAAAACATGCTGCATCTCTGACTTCACCAAATTTGTTTTATTCTTATCTTGTCCCTTTTTTTTTTGTAATCAAGATTAGTAAGAAAAATGGTAAATGGAATTTTTGTAAGACAGGGCATTAATATATCCTTGCTCCATGAATAAGCACCATCATTCATGGCATCGATGCTATAAACATGCTAACCATATCCATACATTCTTTACCACTGTACCCTCTTATTCAATGTCATCTCAGATTCATGGAAAGTTTTGCAATTCAGAGACTTAAAGAGTATTTCTTTCATATTCCTTCACATACCATCAAGACCATTATGATGGCTGTAGTTTCTTTTTCCCAAAATACTTAACGAAGAGTGATTGGAGGGTGCAAGCAATCGTTTTGCACTTGGACTTTGAAGGCTTGCTGTTGACCTGATTACATTGGGTTTCACAGCTGGATGTATCTCTGAGGAAAAAAAAAAAAAAAAAAGAGAGAGAGAAATTATATATATTTGATTTTAAAATTTAAAAAACCTCAATCTATTCCACATACGAAATTTGCTTTTGATTTTCAAAGGAAAGAAATTTTCTTGTGCACTTGTGTGCAGGACCTTGAACAACACCTCAAATGCAAGTCTTCATACCCACAGGTCCTTCAAGTAAGAAAAATCTACATCACTTTAGATTACTCAAGTACAATACTATGGTGTAGATGTGTAAGGATTTGAGAGGTTGAAGAGCTAATAAATATAAAACAGTCCGAAATAGGCCTATGTTTATATTTTCCTACCCTTTTGAGGTTTCTGTTGAGTTTTTTTAGCAAGGAAATAATAGCGTTTGACTACAATAAAACCACTTCGAGCTACTCAATATTTTTCTGCCACAATAACAAGCTTTAAGGGAACTTCCCAGACAGGAGTCAGAAGGTGCACCATCAACTGTAGGGCCCTGCCGCTAAAACTACCCCAAAACTGCAGCAACACTCCCATGCAGAGTCACTACTTGGGAGCTGCAAACATCCCAGAGTATCTGTTTCATAGAACAGGATTATTTTGAAGGAAGAGGAATAAAGAGACCAGGAGGCAGCGAGGTGTATCTGACCAGCATGCTTCAGGGTGGCAGCTGCTGAGTTTCCAAGAGCTGATGCAGCTCTATGGAAATTTCTCAGTTATCTGCCAAATAAAAGTGGCAAAAGGAAGCCTCGGTAGAGCCTGTTTGTCCTTCGTCAGGAACTTGCTGAACCAATTAACTTATTCCCATCACACATTTGGGTTCAAAATGCCACCACTGTGTGCGACCTTGGGCAGACCCAAATTTGTGTGTGAAGTCAGACACCTGAGGGCAGGTCCTGTCCTTCTGACACAGCCACAGGGTACCAGCTGCCAACTCTGCACAGCTTATGAAGCACTCGCAGCCCAATTACAGCAGCCACCTGATGTCCTCACCCAGCAGAATACACCTCTGGGCTGAGAAGGTGAGGGCAAAGGGGCTGGGAGACAGGAGAGCCAGCTGCTCAAGGGCAGTAAGAGCAGCAGACAAAAATTAAGTACTTTTTAATTTGCTGCCAAGGTTTGTGCCTCCTGAAAAGTGCTTCTTTCTGCTTTACTGTATACAAAATAAAGCACAGAACCTGGGAATATGCAAAATCTACAGTGAGGCCAGGGATCCAAGAAGGCTCTCCAGCCTCTGCCATTCAGAACTGTCAGTCAGGAGAAAGAGAAGCCATTGAATAAAATCAAAGTCGGCTGCAATAGCATGTTTTTCCTCCTTCAGAAATGCCAAGGAAGTCCAACATCCAGGCACTCGCCCACCCTGCCTCAAGCCCTTGTGGGCAGATGGCAGGTACCCAGCCCACCCACCCCACCAGAAGCCGTGATAACCTTTAAAAAGCAGATACATAAAGGTGGGAAGGCCCAAGAATTTCATCAGTACCCAGAGAAGTGGAAAGGGATAGGACAGCCACAGCGACTTGGCCAGGCTGTGCTAGGAACAGCATGGCAGGGAGACAACACTGACAACTTTCACAATGGAAAGACTTTACTTAATTGTTCACCATGGGTTTGGTCGGAGCTTGCAACCACACTCTCCAAGCATGGACACCCTCATACAGGAGGCTTCAAGAGGGTCAGATAAGAAAGAGTAGAGCAGGGTATGCACAGGCAAGTATTAGAACAGCAGAGACAGAAGGTACAGGTAATTGCTTCAGGGCTGTGCTGTAGATTTGGGTGTGCAGCTAAAGGCTAGTTTAGTGACACCAAATTTCTCACCACTTAATTAGACGAAAGCTTCTTACTGCCATTGACTGTAGTATTCATCTGCTTTTCATATAAAATGTTCAGGAACACCAAGCACCCAGCAGATTTCATGGCATGTCCCATTTTCTTGCTGTAGGGAACAAGCATCTTGTATTTTGCTTTTTTACTAAAATGGGAACTGAGGCGTGCTTAATGTTATGAACATTACTGATTGCTAAGGCAGAACTTTAAACTGAAATAGAAACACTTCTGCCATTTGCTGAAGATGATTGGAATTTGGATTCTAAAATGTTTATTTGACAATCTTTTCCAGTTTTCTGAAGGAAATGGTAAATCTTCAGGGCTAACACCATTAAAATATTATTTTATTTGTCAAAGAGCTCCAGCAGCAGCCACAATAATCCCAAGCAGCTGCGTCAACATATGAGAACTCAAACTCCTTCAATCTACAACATATCAGAGATGCATTTTTATATTTTCAGGGTAAGCAGACAGTTGAGGAAAGAAGCATTTGACTTTTCTTAGTTCAGAAGCCACTAATCCTCCATTAGTTTGCCACAAAGGCTGTCTCCTCTTTCTGCAGTAGAGGAAGGTAGAAAGAACAAGCTCTGTATTTAAGCTCTAGAAAGGAACTTAATTAAACAGCCAGGACCCCTTCCCAATGTACTGAATCCTTCCTTTGGGGTCCTTACACCTTACACTCATTCCTCTACATACAGATTTGCTTCAAATATTTTCATGCTTTAGATCAGCCCTTTCTAACAGGCTGCTTCATCAGACCTGAGAGGGCTAACGAGGCATTTCAGTGGCTTCCCCTGAATTATATTATCCCATCATATAATTGCATTATGGAATAATAGTAATTATCAATCTTTTAATTCCTGCTGTTCTTTTCCTTGTTCTATTGCTTAGTAATTCAGTGAAAATCTCCTAGCTACCTGCACCTTTCGCTAACTCAGAGAACTGACTATAGCATCCAAATTAGCCAAATTATCCCCTTACCCACAAAATGAATTATCAGTTGGCCACGTTATGAAATAAAAATACCACAGGAGTAAGAAACAATGTTTCAAAAACATATTAGGAAACCGTTCCAACAGGACCAGATTTCAGCCTCAAACAAGTGAATAATAACAACGCAAAAAACTTCTCCCATTTCCACTCATGTCAGTAGGCTAAGAAAATAAAAAACCCAAAGCAAACAAAGAGAAGTTTAATTCTCCTACTGAGTCACTTAAATAAGCATCCCGGATTCCAGAGGTGCTTAAGCAGCTGCAACTCTCATCTCCTCAACAAGTATCCCAGCTGGAAACGGTTAGCCTGGTTTCCTCATAACTAGGAGGTAATATAGGACATTTAATTAGCCAGGGGTTCACTTTAAAGGCTTTATTTTAGTAGGCACAGTGATGACTGAAGGGATTAGAGGGGATTAGCCCCAGTTCTGTAGAGGTCAGGGTCTAATTTTAATGCTTAACCTGCCTCACCTGTGGAACTGGCAGCCAAGAAGCAGACCAGGGATTAAGGTGAGCCTAACCTGGGATGTGCAGGGCACTGAAATCCTCTCTGCTGTACTGGAAAGGTTGAAAACAGTAATGCCCTGAGACACACAGTTAGCTGTATGCCTATAAATGTCTGTGGGGATGGCATAGGAGGATTTTAACAAGAAAACAAATGTCTCCTGTTTAAGCTATGACATGACATTTAATACTAATTTTTATAAGAAAAACAATGCAAGCATTACTTGTTTGCTGAACCATGCAAAAATCCCAAATAAACAAAATAGATTACAAACAAACTAAGGAAAAAAACTCCACAAAACAACGCCCAAAATAACTCAAAACCCAAAACAAACTCACCAAGCTAATGGCAAACAAAAAGCCATTTTCTAGCCATCCTTACAGAGCTAATTCAGATTCATGCATTCAGCTGTACTGGGTACACTTCACATCCCTGCCACATGTTATTTGCCTTTAACTGTAGTGGATACCCTCACTTCCCATACAGTCAAATGTTAAGCAGACCCTACAGATACCTGATATATTTTAGCACTGTTAATCTTCTCCCAGACATTCACCTAAGTACACAAAATGCTGTCTGACATTGTTATCCATTTACTTCCATTAAACCTACAGACTTATGCTCCCTCAAAGACTGAATAAGTGGCACTAAAACATGCAGTGTCTTCTAAGTTTACCCACAGCACCATTTTTTTTTTTTTGACTGCACAGGCAGGTCAACCAGATGAACCACCTCCTGTCCAGCTTCCCCCCTTAACCCCAGTTCCATCAAGCCAACCAAAGCACTCCTTTCGACACAGGGAACACACACAGCCAGGATGCCTGTAGGAAATGATCACTGGCTTTTTTCTTAAACTCTAGGGCAGGAGGAACCAAAATTCTGTGAGAAAGGCATCAATTCTTCATTATCCAGTTTTCTGAAGTTAGGATTTTGATACAATTGATATTCTGGAAGAACAGATGTAACTACATTAAGAGATGATTTCTATTTCAGTAAGGCAAGAAACTGTTACTGCTTACTTTGTTCTAGTGCAAAAAAACCTCTTGATTGGCATTTTGAGGAAAACAAATAGACTGAGCTCTACACTGAGCTTCACTTCTGTAAAATGGGATTAATATACAGCAGAATTATTCACTGCTTCTCTGATCAATGGATTGATTCCTACATTCATTTGAGGATTAACAGCCTCTGGGTTATCACAATTCTTATATGACTGTGTAAATATTTAATAGTCAGCAGTAGTTCCTTGAAAAGAGAATGGTTTTAATTTTTTTTAATGGAATCACTATTACTGTAATTTTTCCTCTCCCCATTAACTTATGGGTTCATTGTCCTCTTGGCTGTGATCTGACTACAGATCTCACTGCACCTTTTAAACATAGGTCACCAAATTACAAGATCGGTGTCTTGGTGTGGCTGAGGTCCCCTTCTTTTAAGTATTTAGCACTGCAAATGGATTCAAGGGGCACAGCAGAGCAGCACTGAGCATACTAAGTATCTCCCCTTTAAGCAGTTTTTTTTTTTTTTTCATGTAGACTACCAGACTTTTTTTCCACATGCCAACTTAGATCAGGTTTCACTCTGACACTTTAAACCAGGACTTCAGCCTACATCCTGCAAGTTCCATCATGCAGTTGTGCAACTGACAGTGGACCACCACCTTTATTTATTTCTTAACTTCAGAGTTTTTTCTTGTTACTAAAAGCATAAATCCCCCTTTCTATGCTTATAGGATTATAAAGCATCAGTACACTCTGAATGTTCGTTTGGTTTGTTATTCTTTGGAGGCAGATACGCACCTAAATACCCAATGATACATGACAGGGGTTTTCTGGTGCTTTTTATCTTCAGAGGATTTCCAACAAGTTCACAATGTCGATCTGCATCTGAGAATTTTAAAGAATAAAACTCAGTTTAAATATTTTACCATTACAGATAGAATTAGGACACAAGTTTCAGTCTTGCATTTTTGACACAAATTTCTTTTTAGTCCACATTCTCCTTTTTTTCATCAATACTTATACCGACAGATATTTAAAGGCAGGACATCTCGCCTTTCATGCAAGTGATGTTATGGTTATTATTAATTTTTTTTTTTTTAAGTTAATGTCAGTTTAACACCATTTGGATTGTATTTTTTCCTTACAAAGCCTTTTTGGAGACAGTCAGGTAGGCAAATGAAACACAGATGGAAACATGAGAAATGCAGCTCTGGCTATTAAAAATAATTTATATTGAGTTCTTTATTGTTTTTTACAAGGCTCTTTGTCTCTAAATGGGATAATACGTAGGTAAGGATATAAAGCTGGTACTGATGATTTTTATCATGTCTTACTTGCATAATGGTGATTCATATAGTGCTTAATAAGTAAAACTGACCATGGGGGTTATCATGGCTTGGGAAAACTAAAGAAAACAAAATAACCAAAGCAACTCCTTCACTGTAAACGTTTGAAGAAAGTGGTCAGTTGTAACCAAATACTGCCGAGCTCAAAGGTCTCAAAGATTGCAATTTTCTGCAAAGTACATGAAAATTAGTGGTGCAGTGACTGCCTTAAATTCCATGCTACTGCTATGAACTCCCTCCTCTAAAGGCACTGTGAATACACAGGCAGAGATCCCATGTTTGTCCCAAACATAGTGCTACTATGAAGAGGTTCATGCTTAGATAATGAAGTTAATCAACTTAAGGCAAAAATTGACCAGGCACTAGGTTTCAGCAAATAGATCCAATTTTTTTTTTCCTTAATTATTCGGAATGATTGGGTTATCTGTCTTCCAAGAGCACATAAGAAATCCCCATTTAGTTTCCAGTATCCCTAGAACACAGGTATTCTGTTCGATACAAAACTACATTGATATGGTGATTGTGTAGATCAACAATTCTCTCAATTCTCTCACATGGAATTACTTCCCACAAATACCTACCTGCATGCACTGATTTCTCTGTATAGGTTTCACACATGCACGTGCAGATCTGCATTTTCTAACAAGTTTTAAGGAGGTACAAATTATAAATAATTATAACTGCATATCCACCTTGTGTTTTATCAAACTGTTTGTGTTTGCTTCATTCCAGTACACGAGATGGAGTAGAGAGTCACAGAAGAGGATAAGACACTATACAGAACAATTTACAATCTCTTTATGTATTCTATCTAAATCTGTGCAGGTTGTGAATCCACAGCAATGACTGAAATAAATATTTCAGATGTTCAAAGAGAAGTTTGCAGTGTAGCAGACAATGCACAACCTACTTCAATATATTAAGGAAACTACTTGAAATTCTGGAAATGCCAGCTTGTATTTGGGTAGCCCAGAGGTTCCAGAACCTTAATGCTGAGTACACAAAGCCCTTCATTATTTTCTCTTAATAACAAAATATACCTTTATATAAGGGGGGAAAATGCACAGCCTTGGTGACTGGATTATTTTTAATATTCCACAACACCTGAAATATTTTCAGTTTCAGAGTAGAACAATGTGTCTCCTGATTCCCTCAGTAAAATAAGCACAGGCCATACAGTGTTTTATAGTTACTTTGAGGACACCGAAGCATTGGCTAAGAAGTAATTAGCAAGAAAATTTTCCATCTACGTGTCTTCACTGTAAAAAAAAAGACATTGAATCATGGAGAGGTATTAATATGCTAACTGTGAATACAGACTGCAAAGAGAGCACAATTTCCATGCTTGAGGTAAAGCATGTTCACCAAAGGCAAGTATTACAAAGCACATCTATCTATTAAAGCTGTTAAGTACTTTTAACAGCAGCAAACTTTGATCCACAACAGGGTACTTCAATAAAAAGTACAATAAAGTTTATGATCTCTATGATCTCACTGAGAAAAACACAGAAGATAGATTGTGCATCACTCGCAAGTGTAAAACCATTGGATAAAATTTATGTAGGAATTTGTCAAAAAGCAAAATTAAAAATGAGTCTTCAAATCAAATATAAGCTTCTACATGAACAATAAAAATTTTAGTAAAACCAGTGAAATAGTGGAAGCTGCAAGAAAAAAACTACTTATTAAAATGGAGTATTATATAGTATATTTGTCAAACACAGCAAAAGCAGAAAGTGTGTGGAAAATTTTCGAGAAAGATAAAGGCACAGCAGAAAAGCTGAATGCACTCCTTGCATCTGTGTTCACTGCAGAAGCACTTAAAGCTGACTTCTAAAATAATTTTATAAGGAAAGTATGAGAACTGTATCACATCAAATTGTCCACAGGAAATATTTCTAAACAAACTGGTAATAAATAAAAACAAAGTTAGCAGGACCAGGTGGAATTCATCCAAACAAACTGCTGAGCACATATGCTGCTGGTGCTTAATGAATGCCAACAGTCTTGGTTCAAGAGAACAAAAACAGGGCAAATGTGATAACATTCTTCAGTAAGTAGGTCTGCAGAGTGGCCAAAGAGTTGCACTATTAATAGAGGCATGCAGTTAAATACGGAAACATCAAGGGAGCCAACAAAGACCTTGCAAAGGGAAAACATGTTTAATGTGCTCACATTACTCAGTGGTGTGTCCTTGCAACAAGGACGACAGCACACTGGGCCTTATGAGCACACTGTCACCCAGCAGGGCCAGGAAGGTCACCCGTGCCCTCAGTCCGTGTGAAAGAACAGCCAGACTCCATGCTGAGTTCTGGGATCCCCACTACAGATGAGATATGGACACACTGGAGCACATCCAGCTACTGGAGAGTCACCAAACTGGCTGGGAGCCGGAGCACAGGATATACAGAGTCCAAGGGACTAGGTCTGGTCAGCCTTAAGAGAAGAAGGACAAGGGGAGACCTGATTGCCCCCTGCAACCTCCTAGCACCACAGCATGGACACCAAGCCAGGCCCTTCTCAGAGGCAAGTCTCTGCTCTCTGTGGCAGCAGGCACAAGCTGGGAGACCGGAAATTGTTAGATTTAAGAAAAAGATTATTTACTCTGAGGCTGATCAAACACTACAACAGGTGCCTGGAGAAGCTGTGCAGTCTCTGTCCTTGGAGATACACGAAGCTCATCAGGACAAAAGGCCCACAAGCACATGAAATTTATGCAAAAGGTGGGATTAGAGACCTCCAGGGGTCCCCTCCCATGTACATGTTCTATAAACCAGTAACACCAGTGCCATAGGTCTGCCAGGATTCTCTGAAGGGATCATGACAACTACACATGCAGCTGATCTGGCATCAAACTTGGCATTTCAATGAGATTTTAACAAACTGTGCCACAAAAGATCTTTGCTGGCCAGATGTTACAGGGTTAAAGTTTTTTTCAGGGATTAACACCTTATTAAATTTAATTGTCTGTGAAATCCCCAAAGGATCTGTGCTGTTCAACATACAAAAGATCAGGAAAAGAGGTGATTAGAGAGTTGAAATTTCCTGATAAGAAATTTCTGAACATAATCAAAGCTAAACCTGATTGCAAATGATATCATCAGCATCAAGCAACACATGTAAATGAATCCTTAAGGGGTAAAATGACTATAACATACAGACATAACGATGGGTTCTACACCATCACCAAGCAGAAGAGAATTCAAGAAATCAGTGTCAGCAGCTTTCTATAACTACCTAGACATTACTAAAGAATGGTCACTTAAAAAGAAATCAAATTACACTGTTAGAACTTATGATGATAGAAAAATGGAAACCATGTGACTCCAAAATTATGGAAAACCTGTATCTTGAAGTGCACATAATTTGGGGCACCATAACCCTAAAGAGGACACAGTACTATTAAAAAAACACCAGGAAACAACATTACGAATCACAGCATGAAACAGATTCTTTATGAGGTTTTAAACAGACCAAGTTCTTAACCTAGAAAAGTGATGACTGTTGTGGGTGTTACTAAGGTGAATGAAATCATGAATGCTATGAAGGAGATGGTAATAAATGAGGTTGTGCTTTTATCTGAAAGTATTTTTAAATGATTTTCTTTTTAAAACTAATTTGGCATTACATTACACCTCTATTCAAATTCTGATTATCTAATGTATGTACTGTGCTCTCTGTATTCCCTGAATTGTATTCCTCTTAGAAGCTTTGGGGAAAAAATAGTGTGCTCTTTCCATTATTTTGCTGGCTACTGAAATCTGGCATAAATTGTATTCAAAGATAACAGCAGAGAAAATATTTTCATCCTCAATGCAGACAAAACCTCTTCCGCAGCTATCAAAATCAAGGATGAAAAACAGAGTTTGTGAAACAATACACATAAATGTTACTCACTTCAGATGAATGGGTAGTTTTATGTCAGTCAAATATAAGCTCTATGCTTACAAAGACAAACCAGTAACATTTTGCATATTCTACTCAGTTTTGACTTGGTTTTGTTTCATCAAACTAGATCAGAAGCAAGTACTATGTACCAAACCAGTTAATAAATCTGAAGATTTAAAGGTATGATCAGTTTTCATCACTAACAGTATACCCATTTTCAAACAACTATATACATATTATGCAGATAATATATTACCACGCACTGAAAACATCTTGACAATCATGTCTATACGGACAGCACGTAGTTATCCAGATTTAAATTACTATAATTAATACATATATTTATATTAATAAAGCTATATCCAAGCAATGATTTTAAAAAAAAATCATCAAAATTTCCCTGTGCTGAAGTAATAATGTTCACAGACGCATGGTTCACTGCCAGGGATATATCAACATGCTTGTAAGCTGGAAACAGATCCAATCTCGTCAGTGACTGTTGAGAAGAATGCCCGCTTTGCTTTCCCCTAATTAAGAGACCATCCACAGACAGGATAGTTTTGCTTAACTTTCTTAAAACACATAATATAGTCAAACTAAAAGGGAGGTAGTGCATGAGATTTAGAGCATGAGAATTTTCTCTTACCAAAGCAGTTCACCAATTCTAATTATTCCTGAAGATCCATCAGACAAGTTTATTGTCAACAACTACAGATAGTCTATTATGTGCAGGCAGAACAAAGTTTGAGGTTTCCGTGATGGGTTGTGCTCCTAGCAGGAGGTGCCATCCCTTCTCAACCTCCTGGTGGTCATCTCTAGATTGAACTGGGATGTAAATGCACCATCTTCACCACCTCCTGCTGGCATCTGAGCAGGGGTCATGCCATAGGGTTCATTAATGAGAAAAATCTAATTCTCTGCATTAACTGAAGGAATAAAGAACACAGCATAGGACGTTGTGTTCTGCCAGCGGATATAATTGGCCGAGGAAGATGATGTGGGTGGAATTACAATGATAGAAAATGCTTGTCGAAATCTGGTTTCATCTAAAAGACGGTTGGGCCTGAGGTTAGCATTCGCAGAGGCTTCCATGCTCCTCAGACAACAGAAGAACCTGCAGATGCAATCAGGTGGAATGCAAAAATGTATTTTATGAGTAATCTCTGACATGCTTGTTCAGACAGTCTTTCTCCGAACTGGCAATCAGTTTCATTTACAACCTGGCACTTCAACAAATTGCACAAGACTAGGGGGGCATAAAACCTGCTACGCTGCTGGGGTAAGTGCCCTACCAATCCTCCTGCCTTCAGATTTTATGGTTTCGTAGTGTTGTTATGGTGTCTAATGCAATAAAGTTGTGAAACACAGAGTTTCAAGAACCGGTTTGGCACACGCAAAGAGTCAGGTGAGTCTGACATAGTGCCTAAGCAGTCATTAGATTCAAGTTTCAGCACACCAACAGTTTGGAAAAGAAACTCCAAATCCATCTTGGATCATGCCATATCACATCATGGATGATGTGCTACTCTGGCCAGGTTATTTTCTAAGCATGACTATAACTTTTCTAGCAGCAACACAGACATCCATTCAAAATTGCAATTACTCAGCAGACTCAGCATAGGATATAATTTCTGTTGATTTAGTATCTCATTTAAAAATTTAAATTTAAATTACTTGCTTCAAGATAACCTTAGAAAATGATTCAGGGCATTCTCAGGCAAATAGAGACTATTTAGTTCTAACACTAAAATCTATTCTAACATTAAAATCTACAGAGTGCACTGAGGTCACTAGATACAAGTAAAGTAATAAAAATACAAAACAATATTTTTATTTACCTTTTAAGCTTTACTAGAGTAAGAATATGACTATGCACATCTGTTTGTACAGCGAAAACTGAGTTAAATTACTTGAGGTATAATCTGGTTACCACCACTAGAAAATTATTTTAATATTGTGTTCAAAAAGCACTGACAAGTGTGACTTTTTTTTCTTCAATCTATGTTAGGTCTAATCAGGAAGGATTAGAATTCAAAAAGACAAAATTGCAATGTCCAAAATTTGCATTAAATAAAAAGAATAATGAAAGACAGACACTACAGGAAAAAAAATAATCTTTCTATTCTTGCTGTTAATTTGACGTGGCACTTTTTCACTCAAAGAAACAAAGAGGAAGCACACACAGCACTGCCAGTCTGACACAAGAATGACTGTTTCCTGCTGAAATGCTCAGCTTTTCACTCCTCTCTTTACAAGTCAGACTGTGTATATAAACACTTGTTCTAGTATGGCAGTTAACCGTAGGATGAAGCTTTTTTTCTTCTATTTTTTTCTCTTCCCTAACCAAAGGTTTCTTGTTTTGAATTTTATTACTGTAGTAAGTGAGAAGAAATAGGTATATGGACAAAAAAGTTCAAGGTTCAAGTGAACTTCGAAATTTTCCTCCATGATTCAGAAGAAATAGAAATTTAAAGGTATAATGCTTTCCTCTCAGAAATTTTGGATTGAGAATTAAAAGTCTAATCCTAGTCCAGCCTTAGACACATGTCTTCCATGAAATACAACTCATTTTATTCACAGAGTGGACACATGGTTTCCTTAAATCTCAGGTTGCTCCTGACTCGCCTAGATTTAAAAGACAAAAGAAAATGGCCAAAAGGACAACTAAAAAATTCGATGAGGAATAGAAATATTCATCAAGTTTTGGATACCTGTAGAAGTAGGTGAAGAGTGTGCATGTTAAAAGGACATAAAAGGAAAATAATTACTCAAAATAAGACTTAAAGCCTCCATGAAGTAAATTTCTTATAATCAACACTGACATCATCAGCATCCCAGCTAAATATGTTGGCAAAACATTTAGCATTAATCTAGTAAGGATGATTATAAACCTGATATCTAATATTCTAAAAAGGTCTCTTCAATTCTAATACAATTGACAGTAAGATGAGCCAGCATGGCTCATCTCAGAATACCAAGCATCTGCTCCAAGAACCGTATCTATGGAAGACTGGGAAACAGAACCAGGCAGCATGAACAGTAAAACATTTGAACAGCTTAGCACAGATCCAAAGCTGTTCAAATATTCTGTGACTTTGCAGCAGAACTTACACACACATACAGGTGAAGAGACTTACTGTTGTTATCTACAATAACTCAACCTTTTGTCATACTATTAGCAAATTCATCAGTTCTTTATATTTTGGCTGTAAACAGAGCAAGTATAATGCAGAATTTTATTTAAAATTAAAATTTAAAACTGAAACAGACAAACCCAAAACAATGCAGTTATGAGGTAATGGTAAACATAGCTATCACCACCATGTAATCATCTCAGTGACAAAGGGCTGTATTACACACCACATTTAAATTCTTCACATATTATTCTGAGTTGGAAGGGACCCACAAGGACATGGAGTCCAACTCCTAAGTGAATGGCCCACAAAGGGATCAAACCCACAACCCTCGTGTTATCAGCACCATGCTCTGACCAACTGAGCTAATCCCTAGCTCCTCTCTCTTTGACCAACCCACTGAGGAAAAGTACATGTACAGATCCACAAGAATAAACAAACAACATAGAAGCAAACTTCCTGCACACTGCCAGGAGGGAAGCATATTTTTTTTTATGTCATGGCCTTGATTTCCCCTTCCTGACCACACTTTTGTAAACGGCAATTTTTGTAAGTGAATGAGGTAGTAGTTACCCCTTTTTAATTAATTTGAAATGTTTCCCCAGCCTAAGTTCTATTCACGGCAGCCAGAAATCCAAAGTGTTGGTGATATGCTGGACAAATGAAAAAAAAAAGAAAAGCAAAAGTGTATAGACAAGAAATGTTTATTGAAAAAGAAAATAAAAATAAAAGACAAAAATGGGTGGAAAGCACAGCACACAGAACTAAGAATTAAAAAAACATCTTACATTCTGCCTTAATGGCAGCACAGTTAATAGGGACAAAGGGACGTCTTGCTGCCTGCCGCAGCCGGAGGGTATTTTTGCAGACCTGACGGGCCAGTTTTGTCCAACACGTCGTGTGAAGAAAGAAAGCTTGACGTGTTTTCACTGCTGACTTTGGACTGCCAGTGTTACGAACTGGAGTTCCCTGTGTGGCCTGCCGGGACATGTGAGTTCTAACATGCGATTCCTACAAAAAGAAACAAAGATATCGTAACACGTACATCTGAATCACAGCACTGAAATAGCCACAATTTGGATAAATTCTCAAGGTCAATCAAATATATGCAAAAGCACTATACAAAAAATTGGGGCCTATGAAGGAAGCTATAAAACACAGAGTAGAGAACTCTATTAAGAATGGATACATAATGCCATTCTAGAGGAAATATTTTATAGTCAATTTAACATTCCATAGGTAACACACCATTTGATTGACAAAATGATGTTTTCCCCCCAAAAATGCATGAAGTGGATGTTTGTTTACTGAAGACTTAGTCAAAGAAAGACATGACAGGACTTTGCACACTTTACAGTTCTACTTTACACAGGAAAAGGAATAACAAAATGAGTTTTGCAATGTGAAAGTTGAACACATACATTAGAAAAACATTCCATTAAATATTCAAATCACAGCAGTCTTGTGAAAGCACCATGCTTTGTTTTAGGAAAATTTATCTACACAATCCTACCTCTGTAGGTTGGCTGGAAGAGAGTTTATCTTCATCTGTCTGTGTGGGCATTTTCAGGCCACCGTACTTCTTCCAATAAATCCAGCAAGATGCACACAACCTACATTGCATATTAGGAGGGCCCCAAGAATACCATTGGTGAGACTGTGGAGCTAAGAAGAAGAAAACACACAGTGAATTGGTGCATCCTACATTCATTACAATCAATCCAAATGCTGTAATAGATGGGTATATATGACCACAATATATGGCAATATACGAGCACTGTATGGATACTTGTTTAATACAGTAGACATGGAGAATAACTATTTGAATTGTTGGTTGCTTTATTTTATTTTTTTTTCAAAAGCACCGTCTCCAAACGGAAATTTTGGAAATGTTTCCATAATTAATTTCAAACCAGGGACTTTGTATTGCCAAAAAGAGATTTTCTTCCAGGGGACTAACAAAAAAACACCCCATTATTTCTAATCTTACCCTGGAAAACAAGTTTACTAAAATTGCTTGTTACTTACTAGAATTACTTGAGATCTGGGGGGTTTTTTTGCTCAAGTCATAAATAATCATAAATCAAGATCCACGTTCCAAAAGGACAAGGACATCTTCCATTGGCCTTGAAGATGCATATGTATATTTATCTTGGAGATCCAGAAGGACACACTAATTTAACATTTTTTCTTTTCTTCTTGCAATATTTCACAAGACAACTAGTCTTTAAAAAATATGATTTGGAAAACAAGCAAGTATAGAACTGGAGTGTTCTATATACAAAATATGTTTTTAATTTAATCGTTGCATAAGAGATGGGCAGCCATAGGAACGATAAGCAAGGAACTCTTATACAGCAGGTCTTTTCTTTCCATTTCTGGATTTTATTATATCTACTCTCACAAAACCTCTGTTGAAGGCTATTATTTCAAGAAGTACAAGAAGAACTATCAGAAACACACAAAATACTAGAAAAAAACAACATGCCCTCTCCCTGTCCCCAGTAACAATAGAAGGGCAGAAAGCACCCCAAAACCAACCAACCAAAAAAGAAAAAAAGCTCACAAATCCTTCATCCTTACAGAAAACCCCAAAATAAATTTGAATCTAGCATTCTGAGCGTAAAGAAATAACATACCAGTGCTATCATATTTTAATATCATAATTTAATATCTCTGTACTTTCTGAATTGTTATAAGAAAAAAGAATTATGTAGGTTTGAAGGTTGACAATTAATATACCGAAAGCAGTCATAACTTTAAAGTTATTTGTCACACAAGTAATTGAAAATTATCATCTACAGCAGGCAAACAAAAGTACATACATTTGTTTTTAAAATACAGCACATATTAAGGGTTAACCCAGATCTTGAATTATTTAAAAATAAATAAATATATTTACTTACTATAGCAGCTTTCACAAGCCCGACCTATTACTGAGGCCTGTGCCTGGTAAGAGCCTCCCATTGCTCCATTGACTGCAGCAGGTTTCCCATTGCTGGTGGATATTTGATTGGGATTTGGTTTATTGCTTTAAATAAAAATTAAAAAAAAAGTGACTTTATTAACTGCTTAGTCAACATGAAAGCAAGCAACATAATTCTGGAATTCTGATGCATGTTGACAATACTATAAAATCTGCTCTAAACAAGACTAACTTTTGTACTCTTCTAGTATTTTCAGCTTTGTAAGAGATTGCAAGAGCTGCTCTGATGCTCCAATTTACAGATCTTTAGTGTGCTCACATGTTCTGAGCTACTTGGCAAGCCTGTAAAAGACTAAGTCTCAGGGTCAAAGCATTAACAAAAGTCTGACCCAGCACAGAATTTAAGTAGGGGATTCTAGTCAACAGATAAAGCTTTACAGGTTGAGGCAGGACTTTGGACAAAGTATAACAAGAGTAATAACACTGTCTATAATAGTACAAGGTTGTCCACCCTAGAAGAGGGTCAAACAGCTTCCTGTCTCAGGCAGAAGTAAACACCTGCCCGCCAACTGCAGTAAAAGTGAATGTTTTATAATTCTGGCAAAGCTTCCCATATAATACCAGGTTATTCTGCCTGGGTTCTGTTCTAAACGACTTTCTCTCTGAGAAGGCTCAATAACTGGTTTTGGATATTATTGTTTGGCTTTTTGAATATTATTATACTTTATTTTTCTTGTAATTATTGTAACTACTAATATTTCAGGGAAGTAGGACTCTACAGGTCAGTTAATTCAGAGAGGGTTAATATGCTCCTCACTAGGATAAGTATAATATTTCCAAAACTTCAACTTTGTGAGTGTTAAGTACCCTCAAAACAACGCAAGGCTGAATACATTGATTCCTAAAATGATTGTTACTTTTGGTAGCATAAAATATATTCAAGATTAGTTTAAATTACTGACTGAAGAAACCTTTGCTGTACCAAGTCTCTACGTCAAATGCCAACAAGTCTGTCTCTTGCCTTCTCTTTTTTTTTTTTTCACTATATCCAGCAAAGGACAATTTTACAATTTCCACATACTTTCTATCAAGTACCTTGGGCTCAAGGTACAAGAGAAGGGATGGAGAGACAATTAAGTCTCCCACATTACGTTGCTTAGTTACCTTCTGGCCAAGCCATGAATTGAAAGGGACTCTCTGGCACTGAGGACAGAACCTTGCTTTTACAGGAAATACCTTATGATCAAGTTCAAAAAGGTACTCAGCTCTGCAAATCAATTCTACTCAGGGGGACACGTCAATAAAACAGTCTTGAAAAAGTGTTAGTGATCAGTCTGCCTACAACCACTCCAGATTGCACAGTTACTAGACACATGAGACGTCCTACCACCCTCTTACTGTTGACCAGGGATTTTGTCTTGACATGGTGGCAAAAGACAGGCAGAAAGACAAAAACTCAAAAATACAAAATTTCCAAACATGTTTTGCTTTCCAATACAGCTAGTCCCTACAGTGAAAATATGGGTAAAAACCCTGAATTGTCCACACAGACCAAGGAAATTAAATTGAAAAAGCATTAGATAAAGACTGAGCACCTTATGGTTTTCCTAAAGCAGCCACTTCTCTGAGAGGGTTATGGAACCCTCACACTGGAGTTTTCAGCTTTTTCTTTTTTTTTT
>VWZG01009029.1:200439-232392 GCA_013396735.1 Grallaria varia
TTTTAATGCCACTTTTTAGAGATCTGAGCTTCAAAACTCACAAAATTTCTTCAGACATGAAATTAAAATAATGAATTTAACAGTCTGCTGTTCACATTACTACATCTTTTTCAAAGAGAAAATCTGTATGAAATATGGAAATGAAGCAATTTATACAAGTCACCAAAAAGCCTTGCAAAGTACTTCCTTTGGTATTGCAGTCTTCTGTTATACAAACACTCATAACAACAGAAACTTCATATATATGTAAACTGAATATTTTCACAGACAGTTTACAAAAATGTCAACTGTAATACTTTCTCATAATGCTGAGGAAATTATGAATATGAATGAGGGATTGTATCTTGTTTCTGTAAACTACATGTTAACAAAGGCAGATAGATATAGCATCAAGTTTAAACCTAAAAAAAGAGTTAAAAAATCCTCAGAAGAAAACAAGATTGCATTAATAGGACTTGCTCAAAGGTAAAAGATTTGGGGCTGTGTGCTATCTTTAACTTACCACCAGAATATCTCATCTCTAGCTGAAGAACAGATTTTATCAGCAAGATAAAACAGTAATGGAAAACTATCTGATTTTATTTTGTCTTATGTAACTATATTAACAACTGCTTCTATTTTGAAATATTGCATTTACACTAAATTGAAGTGTTCTGCTACAGGGATTTGGAAGAGATTATTCTGGAAAAACTGCTTTTTTAAATGATAAAGCTCTTCTCGCTTGTGAGCAGTCCACAGGTAGCACTTCATCACCTTTTGTAAAACTTCCCAGCATTCCAGACAGGCAGTTTGCAGGTCAAAGACAAACAGCTCAGCTAAATACAAAGATTTCACTTAAAACAAGAGTTTCTACCATTATACCTCTGTATATAACAAACACTATGAAAGTAACTATTATAAAGATGACTATGAAACTACCATGCGTGTAACAGTTTTGATTTTACCTGTACATTATTCAAAAAAATTGACACTGTTGTTATACTCACTAGGTGGGGATGTATACTTGTTTCAGTTTACTTTCTGCTTCAGCTGCTTTCAGACGTTTCTAGATGAAAAATTAACACATTAAAATATTTTATTTTACTAAAGCATGAGATTTCATAAAACTGCACACAATCCATCTTTAAATTATTTCTGTTTTGTGATTTCATAAGAGCCTCCAAAATAAGTGTAGAAATCTACAAGATGAAAACCATGAAAAACAAAGTTTTCTGTCATTATTATTAGTTTGAAATTATACTGTACTGTCCTTCCCACTAATGCTCACAGCCCCCATATATGGCAACTGTAAAAATAAGAATTGCAATTTACATAAATTACATCTACATAAACATGCATGACATTGTGGCTAACCCTCATTGCAGAATCAAGCAGAAAACAAATGAAATTGCACACAATGAGTTCCTCATCAGTCATGTACCTCAATACTTCCTGTGCACTCTGTCCAGCCCAGGGCTGGTATTTTATAAGCACCAGAAGGAACAGCAAAGTTGACTGACTGTTAGAAATAACTACCTACTTTCATTACATGTCATTAAAACTGTGGCTCAGGAACATCACAGTAGCAGGACAGCTACACTAATGTCAAGATACTAAATCATTACTTTCTTCATACTTGCAACAAACTCAAACCATCTTGCAGGTAGTCTTACTAACTTCTAAAATGTTGATAAGCTTTAGTTATTGCCATACGTTATACAAGTAACTAAGATGGCACTTATTTTCAGAAATGGCACAAGAAATAGAGTTCAGGTGTCTACAGGTTTGTCTGGACATAAAAGATGAAGAAAAAACATGATTTCCCAGCACACAGGCATTACTTCTGTTCCCTTGGGGTGGAGGTGGTGGGGGGTGGGGGCAGGGCAGAAAAAAAAAAGGGGGAGAAAAGTAGTTGAAACATGGTCAATTATATTACAGAGGATGAAAAAAAAGGGGACACGCTGATATCCAGCCAAAATAAATCAACACTACCTGCCTTTCTCTATCAGGTGATTAAAATTCAGTCCTTCATTTCTCCTACAACAGCCAATTCTCCTCTTAGCTGTACTCCTATTTTCTGATATCCAGACTTTGCAAGGCTTATAATCCAGGAAAATATTTCCTACCTTGAGAACAGTATCATCAGATGACTCTGCTCTGAGAGACTCTTGCCTGAGTCAGTTACAGGGTTAATCAGCTTTACTGGTCCAGTAGTCTGAGTAAGTCTCATGTAAACTGCCGTTCTTTTCCATTTCATAGGTTTGCCTCTCTGTCGTCCATTGACAAAACTCTCATTTATATAAACTGCGCCTTTAAGGAGTAATGTATGACAAATGGACTTCTAATCAGTCCATGCCACCATTAACTAATTCCCATGCAATATGAGAGCCCTTTTCTGTCTGTCTCCAAAATAAGCTTCCTCCCACACCCTGCTTTTTCTTTTCATTTTTTTGTTTCTTTTTAATCAGTCTTTTGCCGTCCACAGGTGCCTAGTTGGGTTTGGTGTTACAGAAGTGAATTCCACTGATACCACTGGTGCAGTTGCAGCTTTCTCCAGTGCCAGGCTTGGCAACACTGCTCTGCCTTCAACAGGCCCAAAGCAAAAATGCAAACACAGTCTGCTCTGCCTGCAGAGGAGGTCTCAATGGTCAACTCTCCCTCTGCTTTACAGCGGGCCACAGGCTTTCCATTTCATATTAAACCTAACAACACAGAATTTGTTTTCAGCCTGAAAAAGCATGTGAAACTGCCAGACAGCAGGTAACACATTCCTCAGAGGGTCCTAACAAACTGGTTCCATTCTACAAAAAGAATGGGTAAATCTCACTGCACACCAAGCAGGGGCAAAAGAGAAAAACACAATAAAGGGCAAAAAAATGAGGAAAGTAGCACAGAAGCATTGTCAAAATGTAAAGACACTTGTAGGAAGCTGTATTAAGCCTTGATGGCAGTGTCAGTGAGAAGTGATGATATACACATTAATTAAATTGTGGCATATTTCTCATACTGGTATGGGGGTTGTAAGGCATATGATTTAACAACTGCTTTCCTCCTTTATTTATTAAACCAAATGAAACACTATCTTCTAAAACAAATAATGCCGTTTCAGTGTAAGTTATATTTTTTTTACATTAAAATTACTGCCAACATTGCTCTCTAAAAGCAACAGAACATGTCACAGCTTGAATTCACACTGACCTATCAAATGTTAAGAATTAAGAGAGAAGAAAGGATGCAGAAAGAAAACCAACAAGAGTTGCAATTTCTGAGATAAAACCTCTGCCCACTGAAATTTAGAGGATGAAGCTGGCAAAGGTTGGAAGTTGAAACTGAAAACATTTAGACATAAAACAAAGCACTGATTTGTAACAAATCACTGGAACGATGTAACACAGAGAACTGATGCCTTACCAGGGGAGAAAGGGGGGAAAAAAAAAAAAAAAAGATAAAATTACGTCTTAAACAGTCTTTCAAACAGGTCTTACAGACTGTATTTTAGCAGAGGTAAAACTACACTATCCCAGCTTATCACCTGAGGTCTACTACTTTGAATCAACTAGGATTGAAACAGAATGCTTGTGTTTTTTAAGAACTTTTGTTATTAATATCAACTTACAGATATCCCAAGAAATTACCATTTCCCTAAATTAGTGCTGTTTTTAACAATGGTAATAAATAAACGAGGTGCAAGTAATATATTGTTGCAGAACAGTAATTTAGTTACCATTAAATATATTTTCCCTTTCCTTCTTATGAATTCTCAGTAGAAGACTTATTGCATTGATCAGATTTTTAAGGAGAACACCACAGATCATTAGAACATTTTTCATTCAGTCAATTCAATCACTTGACCTTCCTCAAATACTATACATATATATTGCAGCGGTCATGAGAAGTGCCATATCACCAAGAGTGTTATCTCAATCCTGCATTAGCTCTGCTAGACAAGTTCAGAGAACTTTAACATATCTTCCCATCACCTTGACTTGAAGGGAAGATGCTCTGAAAGCATAGTGGTACCTCCAGTGCCGTCACCACCTTTACCTACCTAGAAGAATAACATTCAGTAGCAGTTATGATAAGGAAATATTTCTTATGCCCGACACAATGTATCCAATTCATACAAAGAAATTAAGCTAATTAAAAGCAAAGTTTCATATTAAATCACACTAATCTAGGATTCAGAGACTGTATTTTATGCGTAAAATTAAAGTAGGTACATCAATCTCTTTTGTCTTCCCATTCCCACTTGTCACCCTACCCCTCGAGCACCAGATTTAGAGAAGAATGAGTCTGAAATTGCCACTTTCTTACTGAATATATTTTCTCCCAGAAATGGATTCAATTATCAAAGATTGTTCTTTCAGGAGGGAAAAAAACAACAAACAACAAAACACCAAATCTACAGATACTGGTTTTACTAACCGGTATCAATTTTTATCATTCCACAACAAACCAAACCAAGGGCATGATGAAGTTCTGATTCCTTGTTAGGAAGGATTACCGAAATGTTAGCCAGGATAAAAATTAGGTATTTGGCCTCCACTGGTTTTGTTATTCAAACAGAAAGAACATGTCTAAATCATTCAATCCTCAGCTGTATCACCGTGTTTTGAGGTAGGATGTTGTACATTTACTTAGTTACAAGTAAAACACAGGCATTTACAACAGCATTCAAGTTGTAGATGACCATAAAGCCTGCGTGTTTTTTCTTGTATACAACGTAATCCTGTAAATATGTATTCTCAACACATCCCATATCTAAATCATTGTAGCAACAGAATAACAACAGAGCCCTAGAGAATTAAAAAGGGAATCTTAGTCTTTTGCCAACCACTCCAGAGCAAGTATGTCAGGAAAAATTGACAGGAAACAAGATCAACCTCAGAGCAACATAAGAGTGTTGTCAAAAGACAGTTTGCACTTCATTTTATCCTCACTCCATGGCTCTTAGTATGGACAAAATCTTTTTATTTGATTTTTAAAGATAATCTGTTGCCCAATCCTTAAGAGTAGACAAGAAGCAGAGCAAAATCTCTGCTGGCAATACCTTTCTAGGATTAATATTAACAGTGCAAAAAAAAGTGTTAAAAGTGACATGAATGGTGACAAACACAGAAAAGCATGCCATTATACAGAACATATTTTCTATTTGTATTATCCATAGAACTAAAAGGTCCTAGTGATAGTCCAAGATTCCCCTATGTGATAAAAGACTTTTCCCCCAATTTCCATACCTCAACAAGGTGATTTAGAAACACCTTTCAAATAAATCAGAACAACCTGAAACAATCATCCTTCTGACACACTTAACTCCAAAGATCCATCTAACAGTACAGTTGTAGTTATTACAGTAAAAAAACTATTTTCAACATGCTCTACATAACATTGTTACTAATTATGCAACAAGTAAAGGAGCTACAAATTTAAACATTAAATCAGAAATTAAAATGAAGTATTTTAAAGCATTTTGCATGTCTAAACCAAGGACTAAATATACAGAGTACAATATAAAAAGCACCAACATTGAAATTTTTCCTGAACCTGCTAAATATATTCAGGTATTGATACCCAATGCAATACTATCATTCCGCTCCAGAGCAATCCAAGCAGTTGAACATTCAATCAGAAAGATGAACACATCCACTGTGTGCAGAATGGCATCAATTTTGTTTTCAAACGCTGGTAATGCCAAAGTAATGTTCGGCAGGGAGTACCACTATAGGGTTCATAACAGTAACAGCCACTTCAACAGACTGTATCTCTCCTTTTCCTTCAGTCCCATGACACAGCTTCCCAGATTAAAGCATTTACTCTGCAGCTAATTTCCTTCTTATCCCATACTGCAATAGGAACCAAGAATCCTATCGCTTCAAACCAGCATACACCACAAATGGCTTAAAAAGCTCTTCACAGGTATGTGAAATGCAGCAGGCATCAGAAGATTTGATAAAGCACCCTGTGAACAGCACAGAACCACTGGTCTATATCCCAAAATATTACCATAGGCCTCCTACCGTATTTCTTTCTAAGAACACAAACAGATTTTTATGCTTTAACTTTATCACATTTTTTTAAGAGTGTCTTAGACTGGTTCATGCTGAAATAGTCATTAAATTACCTGCTGCACATATCTGTCAGTGGTTTTCCACATGTAGTAATACTCAATGATGCTAGTCAGCGACTTCCAAGGGAGCTGAAAAAACATTTGTTACTAATTAAAGTGGTTCCAAAAAATTGCAATGTCCACATCTTATGAAACACATGTTAAAATCAAGTATAGTTGAGACAAGAACTAAAAGCTGAATGTATTAAATAACTATATTAAAATCCATATGCCAATGAACACATACTGCTATTAATAATTGTGTATTAGTAATACACAACCGTTCCTTATAGTTAAGAAGTATGTTGAATCTCTAATGCAATATCACACATCCAAATGTAATTTATTCTGTTTAAGGCATATGGTTAAACAAAATGATCAAAACAGAATGCAGATTTCCATCAGGAAACACAGAAGAAAATATCTCTATTACAAAGTGTATCAGATGGAGAACAACATTAGGACGAAAATAAATCATCTTGACAAGACTGTGTTCGAGTCTCATGTATTTTTCTGTTGAAAAAAATGCAAAGAATACCATATTTAGTTCACAGGTTTTTCAAGACCCATAACAACTCAGTCACTCATACAATACTGCTACCATTAGTGTTGCATAAATCTCCACATTCTCTCAACAATAATCAAGAAAGAGAAGGATGTCAGGGAAAAATGTTACCCTGAGCAACAAAAATCATACTGACGATGAATATTTCACAAAAAACTTTGTACAAACTCAGTGCATATGAAAATGGCGATTCTCTTGGGTGCACATGTTCATTGGTAAGATAAAATTTATTAACTTATGTTTCGTGGAGAAAATTTAGCAAGCATTTTTAATTATCACCAAATAATCTATTTAACTCCACAAGGTCTTTTGATAATTTAAATCAGTACTTCTCTTACAAAAGCCATGCATTTTTTCTTCATAACTTGGAAACATGTTACAAACTGGAGTGTGATACCTTCTAGAGGCATGCATTAATGCAAATATTCTCTGCTTTCTAGAAACAAGGATGATGTTCAGGAAGTCTCAGAAAATACAGGTGTGGAATCTTATCTTTCCAACCTTCCTCACTCCACTTTGGGGCTTTCTGAATGTCCTAAACCAAAAGAATAGTTTCCTGCGCCTTTATTTGAATTCCTAAATTTCTAAAACAACAAATTTCTAAAAAAACCTTATCAAGCTGCCTCTCTCTGAATGCAGGAGCTCGTGGCTAGTTTTTCATGCTGTTTGCTTGCAGCCACTTACAAGGAACTGAGTCTGGTTCACACTCTGCTTTTCAGGAGATGGGATTTATGCTCAGACTCAGCTGTGAATTCTTTCTTAGGCAGTGAGTAAATCCCCAAAGACTTGATTTAATTAAAAAGTAGCTGTGTAAGAAATGCATATGCTGATGTTTGGAAAAATAGCTACAGAGTTCAGTTTCCTAAAGCCCTTTTACTTTCTCAGGTAAATTAAGCCTTGAGAGAAATCTGCCCCAAAAAAGGCCAGTGACAAGAACACATTTGATGTGAGGAGACAGATGAACTGATTCTCAGTCTCCAAGTCCATATTCTTCCTGGCATCCAGATGAAATGCGGCCACCCCAACTACCTGCCATCGTCAATTAGTACATTTTAGCATATCCAGACTTATTTTCCATCCTGAACATTTATAAACAACTTCATGTTACAGATTATGTTTGCAATTTCTCTAGAAAATCCTTTAATCTGTTTTAACTGTGATTGTGACAGCAATTCACTCAGTAGGCATCTACAAATAAAGATAATTAAGGTGCTTGGACTGAGTAACTGTAATCCTTGTACACTTTGATTCAAAACTTGAAAAACCTGTTTGACAGACTGAGTATGAATAACTTGTATTCCATTTACCTATGCTCTTAATGCTCTGAACTGCCAGTGAAGCTGTGAACAGCCATAGAAAAATATATTCGCATTACAAATCCTATTTTTGAAAGAAGTAAATATGCTCATTTGTGTGACATTTTTGCAGGAGAAAATTAGCAAAAGGTGTCAACTTTATGAAAACAGAGACGGAAATTTTAAGTTTCTTTACTTTCTCCAGGGTAAAAACAGACCACTCAAATCAGATCAGCAAAACTCAGGATTACAAAGCACCCTAAAAAGAACATGGTAATTTGAAGGCATGTTTCCACACTTTTCTGAAGCTGGAAAACAGTTGCTCCAGCTTTCCATAAATAGTTACAAGTCGTGATTACCAAGGCCCTTCCTCCCATATCTGAGATGTAATAGTTATAAATTTGTGAAAACTGAAGCTAATGAAATACTAAGAATTAACAAGCATAACAGCTGTGCCTTACTGTTAGGAAAACAGTTATATTTGGAGAACATAAAATATTCCATCTTCCATTCTACTACCCTGGGATGTGAAATAATTCAAGTACATTAAGTAACTTGAATTAGCTTGTAAAGTTTAGGTTGATTAGGATTCACATAGTCTTAAAGATAGCAGAACCTCTCCTAAAAAAGTCAATGAGTCAACAGCGGATGAAAATGATTATTGAAAGGCTAGACTGGTGATTTGATTACAAATGTGCTTCTCCTGTGTATTAAAAAAAAAAAGGAAAACTCCTTTACACTGTTTAATTTATAGTAATTATCTTGCTTACCAATATTTAGTGTTTATAGCGTAATGCTTCAGTGAACATCAAATAGTGCCAGTTCTTACTAATTGCTGGAAAAATAAATGAACCTGCCCTTTACAGAACTATCATTTAAGGTCTGCAATTGCAGCTGCCATGCCTGGCAAATCTGAGCCAGCTCAGGAAAGGCCACTCCTCTGGGGCAAAATGACTCAGGCAGGTACTACATAACCATTCTGCTCCAGGAGACTGCTACCAAACACCTTCTGCCATGCAACATGACAGTCTTGCCTGTACTGTGGCATCACTGTGGGACTGCTTACGTATGGGTTTCATTTCAGGCACTGCAGACTTTAATTTTAACATTAGGTCCTATGTGGAGACTTGAACGTTCACATGTACACTACCAGTGCATTATCTTCTTTGTCCTTGCTCTTACAACACATGTACTTAAACTTATTAATGACTTACCATTGACGAGAGGGATGATAATATATAAATGTACTATCACGGAAAATCACTGCTTAAGTGCTACATATTTTTACCTACCTAATCTTGCAGAAACTTTTCATATATCCATGATCTAAGTCCTGAGGGGTTATTTTTGAGGATTACTTAAAAAAGAAAAGTGTTTTTTCAAAACCTCATACTTTTAGAATGTTACATAGGAAGTGAGAACACATAAATTTTACTCTAGAGAAATTAAGACATCCCAGAACTACACAATTATTATAATAATTGAAATATTTCAAACTACATAGAATTAAATCAAAACTGTGCACTCTTACCAGTACCATACAAATTTAGATATAAAATAGATGCCCTTCTAATCAGATTTTTAAAATTACACTTTTCCAATGATTTTTAAAAAAAGTGATTGAGAATAGACAATATCCCTGTTCTAACTAGATGAGGCTACAATTAATAAGAGCCCCATATCCCTTTGTGCAGCACTCTGACTTATCACGAACATGCCCTTGGGACACTACGCAAGGCTATCACTAGATCTCTGTGTGTCTCTTGCTTTGGGAGGAGAGGATGGGAAAATACCTGTGTTTTGGGAAGGTTCAGTGAGAAAAAAAAGGAGGACATCAAGAATCTACCAGAGATAAAATCTGAACACTGTAAACAGCTTCAAGTAGAATCATACAAACATCTAGCATTTGAATATTACAAATGCAGAAACAATTCTTGTAACACGTTACCCCATTGCATCACTTTAATTGTATGCGTATCAACAGAATTGAGTATATAACACAGAATTTACACAGAAAATAAAAATGTTACCTAGCTACCAGAGACAAGCCTTAGTATACTTGGTCACAAATTGTGTTAGGACTCAACTTGTAAACAGCCAATAAAACATGTGTTATATGATTAAGGCATTTTGAAAAACCAAATATTAGGAACCATTTAATTAGAAGGCATAGCTTCTGAACTATTGTAGAATTGCAGCTGAGAACCATTTATGTGTATGAGAAACAATAAGGAACAGTAGTTTACATTAAATTTCAGTTCTAAAGCTCTATAAAATATTATTTTTCAATAATATTTTATTAAATGTAACAGAGCTATTTCATCTATGATGCAACTTTCAGCCCAGTGTCATGAATGCAGTGAACAACTTCTCTCTTGGGAATCTCAAAAGTAAGCACCCAGATATAATACATCTATTAAAATGTCAGTTCTTCAGAAAAACAATAGCCTTCCCTTCCCACCTTCATTCAATTATTTGTTTCATTTCAGGACTGTGAAAGTGAAGGAGAAACAGCTTAGCCTACTGCCAAGCCTCCTCCTACTGTCCCACACTCTACCTTGGAAGGACTTCTACATTTACCATACAGTACCATTTTCCCCTCACAAAGATTATTAATAGACTTTTGCAAAGAAAAAAAACCCCTGAGCTCTCAGAGTCAAGCAGAATGAGATTAATGTGAAAATATTTCAATCAACTTCAGTCTTAAATAATGGAATTACTTTGGTTCAATTCCTAACCTTTTCATGAGGCCCAGCTTGAACTTGCTACAACAGAGATCTTTTTCCTTGAGAGAAAAAGGCTCTCTATGAAATGTGAAAAAAAACCTTGCAGCAAATTACTAACAATTCCAGCAATCAGTGTTAGAATCCATTTCATTTCATTACTCTGCATTAGAATTAGCAAATTAAAGCTTTACCACCCTATAGTCTGATACTTCACTATCAAAACCAGTGTAGTTAGAACATATTGGAAAACATTTCCTTTACTTTTCAGAACTGCCAAAACACCTAATATGTCAAAATAACTCCCTGTAGTGCACTTGAAAAGCTATCAGAATATAAATTTCTCTCCACTAACCATAGAAGGAAATCCTAGCTTTCCAAAAACACTCAGGGGAGTCAGCCATGTAGCTGCTAATGAATTTCACCAGAAATTGTGGAAACATTCTGCAAAGTTCCTGGAACTTTTTCAGATGCTTGTAAAAATGCTTATAGAAAAGAGCACGAGATATCCTACCTGGATTAAACCATTAAATATATTATCTTCTGTCACCATCTTTCCAAAGAATGTCATCAAACAAGAAAGCATACCAACTTGCACTCAGATAAAATGTATACATATGTTAATTACATATATCAGCTACACAGATTTCTCCTCTAGCTAAATCTTCCAAACCTACAGAAAGCAGTTATGCTCAACCATGTGAGAACACAGCTACAGGAAAGTGTACTACTTTCACACTTACAAAGTCTTGTCGAATGTCATTGAAGTCCTTGCCATACTTTTCCAATGCCTCTTCAAACAAACTAGCTTCTGATGCCGACCACTCTTCCATTTCGTCTCTACACAAGACAGGCCCTCCAAGTGGCACCAGGACACTGATGGCACTGCTCAAGTCATAGTTGTGCTTATGCAGTGTATCCATTGCATGAAACTGGCAAGGACAAGGAGAGAATACATATGTGTTTAAACAGACAGTAGTCTATTTCAGTTAATGCAAATTCAATACATTATTCTCTATAAGCCAAGCAAGTAGCCTCAACTAATGCTAAATTTAGAATTTATCTTGATATCTCAGTTTACTGCTGTGGAATATAAGGAAAATAAATTGTTTATTACTTAATTTGGGAAAGGAAATGCCTTGATAAAATGTTTACCAAAAATGACATTAGTTTATTAGTTCCTGCAAATTACTAGTAAACATTTCTAAAGAATCTTTAGTTGGTAGAAACTGGTTCCAAGTAACCCAATAAAGACAGTGGCATATATTGACTGAGGGGCCATTTTCAATTAACAGAAGCTCTAAATAGTAACTAAACAGAGGCTCAGACATCTTTGTGCTCAATATTCTCATTGCTGGTGAAGGAAGACGTTTATTGTTTTCATTATCATCATACTGCAAAAGAAGAAAAGTACTTGTCTCTTGCTAAACACTGTTGTCAGAGACAGGTAAATAAAGTTTCTTTGTTGATTCCCTTTCTGTTATAAAAGAGGAAAATGGAAAGCAAACAAGTTAAAACATTCTTCACACTGCAGGTAACACTGAATGCTCACATTGCTAACCAGTGATGGGGAATATGAAAAGCAAACAAATCCACCCATCAGGAAAGTCAGCAACATAAAAGAAGCCTTTCTGACTCAGTATCCCCAAAGACCCCATCACCACAAGCATAAATTAATTTTCTGAAGGAGGTATTAGTGTTATAAGGCATAATAATGTATGCGACTGTGTAACATCACTCTCCTTCCTATTTGTATTACCACAGCACTGAGTTGTAAGTGTAGCATGCACACTCTCACATGGCCCTAAACTCTTGAGAAAAACTTTCAAGGAAAGAACAGTCCTGCATTATGTGTCAGTATAGCAATTCCAGAGCAATTCCAGTCAAGCTTCTGCATATAAATGTACTGCAAGTAGTGGATTCTCTTCATCTTTTTCCATTGTCTTTTTCTATTGCCTTTCTCCAGAGCTCACTAAGTCTTTGAGTGCTATCAAGCACAAGATTTTGGAACTGTTTTGTTTGCAAGAAGCAATGTCACTATTATCCTGAAATATGTCATTTTAGTTGTGGTTCAAATTCACCAACCTGAAGAAAAGCCATTGTTAAGTATTTTAATGTGGAAATACATAACAAAGCCTAAAATCCAGAAGCTTCATATCAGACAATGTACACTGAAATCACTGGTTTATTGATTATCATTTAGACAATGAGTAAACCAGCTCTAAAGATTGAACTCATAGCAGATGTGTTACCAAGGTTTAAATCTTTTTTTTTTAAATTGCAGCCCTTGTTGAAAAGCAGTATATACAGGGCATTTTCCAGGCAGTTGCTGAATCCAGATTTATTCACAGATACCAATTTTCTTAAAAATGACAACAGAAGTGAATAAATCAAAATCTTGCTCTTGCTTTATGTTTGTTTTTCACCCATAATAAACATCTGATTCCATAAAGCTTTTTTTGATATTACTAAAGAAAATATTCATAATGAACTCTGTGGACAAGTGCTGTTTTCAACCAAGCTGTTCTGTGACATAGGACCACTGACAAGTTCTCTGGTAACAACCCTCTGTCTTCTGCAGGCTTGTCAGCCCTGACCTGCAATCAAATCCCTACACTGCAGTGAGCAAACTGTGGCAGCAAAAACAAGAGAAGCCTGAAGGCATCCCTAGAGGGCAAGAGAAAAATCCTGGAGTTTATGCAAGGATGAGAGGACTGTAAGAAACAACTAGTGGGAACCTGTGACCTAAGGAGCAGGAGGCTGGTAGACCTGGTGTTGACTTTCCCAAATAGAAGCCTGAGTGACAGAGGAAGAACCACCTTTCCCCTAAGAACTCTCGCCAGAGCATACTGTCCGGCACAGAAAAGGGGGCCCAACATATGAAAAGTATTAGCCACACAGAGGGAACTTCAAGTCTAAATATAAGCAGGTAAAGGAAGAAACTTTCCACCAAGAACTAAGGAAGGGCTGCGTGGAGCAGGGAAGAAAGGGCATGACAGGGCATGCTGCAAACAAGGCACAACACACAGCTCCCAAACCAGCTGCAATTCCAGTAGTCATTACATCAACTAGACTGAACTGCCTCTAACACAGCACTCAAACTGGAAACAGAGTATGGATTCTATAGTTCAATAATATTTTAAGTAGGTTTAGTGTATAAGCCACATACACGGAAGTCTAATAAAAATCATTAAAACCACATCATTCAAAATGAAAAGGAAAGAACTTCATACTTGTCATTTTGAAGAGACATCCAAAACTAGATTTGGGTCCTTACATTAAAGTTGCATGAGCTCTTCTGAACAAGTCCACCACAAGGAGTGATTCCATTAAGTTGCTTTGTTTAAAACGGCTCTCATTGTCAGTATAAGAACGATGCAATGCTTAGGAATCTGAAACAGAAAGCCTTCCTACACTCTTTCTCTTCTTAGAGATCAATTTTTGTTTTAAAAGAAAACACTGCCACTGAGAAGGCCAGAAATGCAAGTTTCACTTGTTTGTCTCAAAAGTCTTTATCACATCAAGGGAAGCACATTTACTATCATCTAAGATTGTAAACACACATTTTTTTCACATCTTCAAGAGGGTTTTCAAAAAGCACTCACAGTTTCCTGTCTTGTGTCATTACGCCTCTCACTTGCTATTCTGCTGCAAGACTTCCCTAATGTGTACATCCACCCTGAGTTTATTCATGTTTATAACCTATGCTTTTTCTTTTAATTTTTTTACTATCAGTCTGTTTACAGTTATCTCTGATTGAAACAAGTAATTAGGAATACTGGAAAACCAGAGATGTGGCACACAGAAATCCCAATAATAGCCCTTCAGGTACAAGGGTTATCTGCCTTGCATTAAGAATATAGACAGTATAATTTTCTTACTGTTATGCACCTATCCCTTCCAAAGCATAAATGAGAGATATCACAGGTTCTGCAAATGTCTCTACTGACTTTAACTGCTGCTGCAAATATGCTCCCAATTAGCATAGGAATATCTGAAAAAGTAACTATTATAATGACAAATATGTCTTTTCTTAACTTAGAAGGAAGTACATTGCCAAAAAGCAAAAGAGAAAGGTTTTAAAAAGCGGAGGGGGTAGGAAAACGAGAACAGACAGACACAGTAATTAAGCCTGGGGTGACTCCTCTGGTGCCTCATTATAAGATATGCCTTTCATTAAGTGTAATGGAACTTAATGGATCATTTGCAATGGAGAAACATTTACATGGCACTCAAATACTAAAAGTATCCCTTTATTAGCAGCATTGCACATGTACTTTCAAACAAGAAATTCCTAAAAGGAGGAATCTATTATATTAATCACTGAATACAGTAAGGACTTGCAATATGTGACATCTATTAGAAATTCTTAATCCAACTAAATCTTAATAAAATTAAAAATGTTAAAACTAAAGAACTATCTTTATGAAGTAAAATATTTAATGTGAATAGAATTGAGTTTGCAAAGTCATATCATCAAGTGTGAAACAGAAAACTAATTTTGATTATTACTGAAAACATTCCATTTTGTCACTGTCTTTACTATACTACTATAGTCCATACTAAATCAGTTTCCTGTTCCATAGCCTTTGAGTACACTGCAAAAGGTAATAAATTACAATATTTTTCTCATCATAATAATGAATATATTTTATCCAGAATACAAGAACTGTCCTACTCAATCTGACCAGTCACCCATCTAGCCAAGTAGTGCCTCTTACAGTAGGCACCAAGGAATGTTATAGAGAAAATGTGCAGGTAAGTCTAATTACAGTCTGAGGTCAATTCCCACTTCATTAACCAGCATCTACAAACCTTGGCAATTAAGAAGTTTAGATGGCACAACTTTCCCTATTCTCCTCAGTACCCATTTATGGACTATGGTCCATAATTTTTTTAACCCTTTTTTTAACCTGCTGATACTACCCATTCTGACAAAATTCCATGTAACTAAATTTCAGGGACTCTTTATCCACTTTAGAAGTCAGTGCCCTGACTATTTCAAATTGATCTGTTAATTTTATCAAGTGTCCTCTGGTTCTAATACTCCAGTATGCACTGAATAGCAGATCTACTTTAGCCTACACTATCATCTTCGTGATTCTGTACACAAACACTTATAATAATAAACAACTACTGATGTCTTTGGAAATGTAAGTAAAACTTGATTCTATGAAAGAGTAATATTTTTTGTTCTCACACAGTTTTCCTGACATGTCTTTATTACTGCAGCACATCTTGTCATCTCAGCTAGCATGAATATAGAGACAAACCTTTGGTCTGTAATCAACATATTTTTAACATCCTCTAAAAGATGCAGGTGCTTACATTACAGCAAATACTTTAACAAACTAAGGAAACACAGTAAGAATATACTAATTAAAATGTTCTTCAAAATATCTTTACAAAAAGTCAGATTGCTTATCCTTTAGAAAACTTTATGACAGGTAACTAGTCAGTAAAAAGTATTATCTATACAATTTTCAATCAGCTTTATTACCACATACTTTCAAAAACAACTGTTGCTCAATTACAGTGAAGGAATCCCGATACAATGTGTGTTATCCACTCTGCTGTAGAAATTACTACAGCTGAAGTCAAGTGATTTACAGTATGATTACACAGGCAGTACCAACAAGCTTACAGAAAACACACAGGATTTTCTACCATGCACACACACACACTATCCTTGCATGCAGGTATCTAAAGGACAAGAGATAGAGGATGGGGACTCTGGAGTAACAGACAGTGTTGAACTCACAGATACAGAAGTTGCAGAGTTCCTAACAAGCCACCTACCAGTGTGATGTCTCGGGAAGCAGCAGCTGCACTCATGTGTAAACTAGGTTGCCTGACAGAGCTGCTGCAGTCCAATGCTCGAGCAAATGTGCCAACCGCACTACAACAGAGAAACAGTAGAGACAGTAAATACACAGTAAGATGAAACCCCTTTTTTATTATCAGATTATGTCATATCTATGAAAGTGTCCTTTTAAAAGCAGAATTCACATATTGTTACTGTTAAGATTTCAGATCTTTCTTAACACAGAACAACTTGATACTCAAGACAAATCACTAAACACTGCAGCAAAAGCTCCGACCTTCTCCCCGCAAAAGTAGCAACATACAAGTAAGAACAACAGCATGGAAACAAAAGATACTCAAAGAATTCTAAGGTGCCAGCTTTTTAATATACCAATTTTTTTAATTAATGATGAAGTTAGAAATTCTATGCAGTTTGGGTTTTACAACCATGACTGTTATTTTAAAAATTAAAAAGCCATAATACTTCTTTAAAAATTACAATACAAATTAAAAAGAGGTTCACAGGTCCCTGCAAGGAAATTTTATTCACTTCAGTAGTTCATGTCCCTACTTCCATTAGTGACCCAAAGAAAGCATATTAGCTTAGTCTGAGGTACCTCCAAAATCCTACTTTTGTCACAGGTTTTAAGTAACAATGAAATAAATGGATCTCTTGGCCTACTTAATAAAAGTATTCCAGCACTACTGAAATGGACACATTTTTCTCCAAACCTTTACCTTTTTTCCCCCCACTTCTGTTGATGAATTGTACGTGGCATTTACTAGACTTACCAGGGCAACAAAAAGAAAGAGAGGTGAAGAATTAGTGCAAATGAGACTGTTCTAAACCGTAAACATTTCTTAGAAGTACATCTACGTATCATTCACAGTGAAGGGAAAGCTGCCTCAGAGAATTTGACTGGGGTCAGCACATCATGCAGGAAATGAGCAAAGATGCAAGGACACAAAAGATTACTAATTAACAGAAAAGAAGTTGCTCCAGTACCTGGAGCAGTAACGACTTAAGGTGCATTGTGTCACTGTAATTTCAGAAAACAGTATTTGTTGCAGTTATGGCATAAAGCCCTTCTAAATTCAAGAGCTAGTTACATAGCACTTTTAATGCAGTATAAAACTCTGGACTAAAGACTGAACCCTCACTCAGAAGCTACACTCCTCACGACTTATAAGTGCAGAATTATACCAACAGAGAATGTCACTGACAGATCAACACATCCTACTTTATTCTATAAATCTGATATTCATCAATAAAAGACTGTGCATCAAGAGTTAAACTCACTGAGGTATAAAACAGAACATGGAGAAACCGATAATGTCTTACTTCAACTTCATCTTGAATCTTATAAACTTCAATACTGAATGTTTCAATACTTGCTGCCAAAACCTTGTAAGACACAGTTAAGATTCAACAGCAGTGATTCACAGAGTCCTGATATTAATTGCATAGACTTCTAAAGGCTGTGGAATAAATAAGTGATATTCAAATGTTGTTCCATGACTTTTGCTCCCTTTTTGTGCAGACAGCAAGTATGTGACAAGAACATACACATTCTATTTTTTTTCCTTTTTTTTAAGCTTGGCAGTACATAGAACAGTATTTGTCCACAAATCAGTCCCCAGAATAAGGTACTGTTGTGAACACATTTCCTGACAGTCAGTCAACCCCTTTCAGCATGTCGGCATTGGTAACGGTTGTAGCTGAACAGTCTTTCCTGTGATCCTCCTGTCACTCCTGTTCAAACCAGTGAATGTGGCATGACTGTATATCCCTTCTGCTGCTCCCTACTAGCTTATCTTCCTTTTGCATAATTAACACTATTTTCTTTTGACTCCATTTCTAAAATAAAATCAGAGTAAGCTATAAGCATTACAAGGAACATGTTCTCACAAGTCACTCTCTGACAGATCAAACTTTTGAGGCTGACTTCAGAGTCCCAGTGCACGTAAATTATGCTGCCCAGTATGTAAAGTAAAAATTAAGACATGATGTAAAACTAGGTTTATTTTGAATAAGTGATAAAGAGGTACGGACTGATGGACCAGTTGACATTGCTTGCAGTGTTATACTGAGTAGGTGAGGATCACAACCATGGAGCATGTGTTGTGAGAGGGTAAAAATAAATAAAACACACAATGACAAAATAATAAAAACAACATTATAATAACAATAAAAACAAAACAAGTAAATAATAATAAAATGCAGGCAGCCATTTAGGGAGGGCAATGGGGACAGGACAGGGGATGGAGATGGTACAGGACACAAACCAGAGGGTATGGGTTATGTATGTGCCTGTGACTTTCTTGAAATTAATTTCCAGTTCACCTTTCCCTGGAAACTTTGGAAAAACAGTGAATATTTCAGACAATCCAAAGAAGTGTAGAAATTCTAGAACTTTTGGCTGTTAAATAGTAACTAGGCTTAAAACTTAATGGTGATATACAGTGCTCTAGCTATGCAATTCAGACCCTAATTCAATATTGATTTTAGAGATCATTAAAATACCTTGTTATGTTTTTCAATTAAAAATACAGATATGAGGAACATATTGATGCAAAGGTCGAAACCTTTCCTTTGTCACTTTCTTTTCTAATAATACCACAAAAGAATAGCTTTAAAAATGTTAAAAGGAAAAAACAAGTAACCAGCCAATGCCATTTCCAGAAGACACACTATTGTCTTCGCCTACTTACTACCAAAATAAAACACAGTACTAAGTCAACACAAGCTGAACAGTCACACTCTACCTACTCTTTTTTTAATTCTTTTAACAAACTCTTCAATGTTAATATCCCATTAAGTTGGTAGAATCCAAAGAATAACTGTAAATATTTAATTGAAGTTATATTTAATTCATTAATAAACTCACAACCCAAAAAACTGCTCAGCAAGCTACTTACAAACTACTCAAGTAATTAAAACAGAGACTTCAAACAGAAATACTCCCCACACCTTCCTAAATATGCTAAAGCCTAAAGTGACACAGACAGGGGTTTACACAGGTGGAAAAGAGATGGACAAGACCAATAACTGGTATTAATCAGCAGAGAGATCATTCTCTGCACAGCCTGTATCAGCAAGCAGGTATAAGAGCTTTAAGGGTTGGACCAAATGATCCAGTGTTACCTTAATTAGGTTTTCCTTGTTTTAATTCTGTTCAAGACCAGAACCAAGACCATGCTCTCAAGGATTTATAACAGATTGCAGCCAACAATGGTACAAATAAACAATTGGATATAATCCAGTGCCAGGATCTACAACTAAGGAATAAATCCAGAAATTTGGCAAAACTCAACAAGATCTGTGTCCAAAAAATCCTGAAATCGCTAGAGATGTAGGGCACACAGACACAACATTTAGGCAAACTTTCAGATTAGACTTTGAACACAGAAAATATATTGCTCCAAATTTTTAATAGCTCAAGTCAAAGACATTAAATAATTGTTCAAATTTTTACATAACATTAGTTTTAGTGGTAGCAAATGAAATTATGAAGAAGCAAACACAACAGACTGTACTAACAAACTTCAAAATATTTAGTTGCTCATCAATAAGTAGTTCTGAAAAGGGCTGCTATTCACCAAATAAAACCTGGAATCATTGTGATTATACATCAGGATTAAAATAGCCACTGGTTTCCCAAGGAACAGCAGCAGTCCAGCATCAAATCAGAGCCAGAAAGTTCTGGAACTAGGCCAGTAACTCTTGATTTTCTCCTACCTTGTATCCTCAAAAATCCAGTTTAGACACATGTCCTTCTTAATCGGAGGTTGTTTATTTTAAAATTGTTCACTTTTATAGATTGTTTCTCTGTTTCAGTGAGACCACACAAGTACTGGATATATTCTCGGCAAAGTTGTTTGAAGTGAACCACATCTGTGTATGCATGAATCTGCAAATCCACAGTTTTCCACAGATGGAAACTCATGAATGAGACGTACACCTCACAGCTAATATTTTTGAGGAAAATAATTAAGTGCTCTTTGGGGATTTTCTACATATTAGGAAAGCTTTTAGTTTTCCTTATTATTACTCCAATGTTCCCCTTCACTGTGAATTGGAGACAGTCTTAAAAGATGAGCTCTTAGACTACTGTGAATTTCAAGCCAACTAACAATTTGGTGGCTCTTTGAGAGTCTCGTGATACTTAAAATATCATTAAAAAAAAAAAGAAAACAATACTTTGTAAGTGAAGATATATGTAAGCAGCACAACATTAACTAAAGCTTAAAATACCCTCAAGATTTTTACTAGTCAATTTTTCAAAAATCTGACCCAAACAACGTATTTAATGTAAAATGATGCTGCTCCAGAAGACAAATTTACCTTGCATTTCTAAGAAACTATCTGTACAGTGCTTTGCTTCATTCTTATCACTTCAGATATTTACAGGTGAAAGGGAGATGACACGATAAACAGGACAAGTCACCTGCCACTATTCTTTTGCTGAAAGACTATCAAAGCTAGGGTAAGGGTGGCAATATATATAAATGTATGCTATAATCAACCTTCACTTTCATTACTATATGAATAGAAGTGAAACATATGACATCTTTCTTATTCAACGGAAATAGAATCTGATACATAAAAGTAGTTTAATTCACAGGATGCTGTTTAAGCGATCATCTGTATGCCATCCTGCAATCTCATAGTCACAGAGAAGGAGATTTACAGCCCTCTAAAAGCAGGTCCATGAAAACGCTACTACAGATGTTCTTTCTTTACACTGCAATAGATCAAAATCCATTAAAAAAAAAAAAAAAAGATGCAAAAAGAAATTCAGCTCCAAGACTAAATTAGTTCTTTTCCAATTAATTAGGATCAAGAAGTACAGTAGTACCAAATGCACAAAGGAATAAACACATATTGGCCGAGCGTGACAGACAAGCACAAACGTAAATTTTTGATACACCTAGTAAACTTGATGTGAACATATTTTTCCTTTTTATTGCTGAACCATCTGCCTACCATTAGATGCTGTAATTCACCTTGCTGGCAAACATCTAGTTGTGCGAGTGCAGTGTTGGCAGTAAGATTTTTCACCATTTTTACTGCATACTTTTATGTTGCAATTCTGCCATTAAATTTAATTACCTCTTTAATGAACTCCAATTTCTTTTACTTCTCATCACCTAAAGAGAATCCAGAAGCATAGTAGTACTGAAGCTTTCAAACTGGTGACTTATGTATTTATTTTCATTTATGAGCTTTGGGAACATTGTCTACTGCCACTGGCTACATTGAATTATTTTGCAAGAACAGAGCATTACTATTTGATCGCAATTCTAAATGTTTTAGTTATGGTTCGCAGTTGACAAGTGTCTTCTTTTCCTCAATACAATGAAAGACATCTTGCCAGTTGAAGCTGCATTGTGTTCCCTTCCTCTCTATAAGATAAATTCATGTAGCAAATACACATAGAATCATAGAACGCTTCCAAATACACCAATACACCATGAGCACTTATAACTAAATCAATAGTAACCAACAGAAAATAAATATAATCACTGTCTTAGAGAAAATGGAAAAGTGGGAACAGCACAGGAAGGATCACAGCCTAATTTAAAATGACTAACAAGTAATCGTCCATTCTTCTGTGATTCTCCATCAAAAAATAAGGACTCAAACGATGAGAAATTGTCAGACAGAGGTATGTAATGCCATTTTAATTTCATAGAAATCAAAGTACAAAATTTCAAGGTAGAGATGTGATGCTTCAAAGCCATTTTACTTAGATTTCAAAACTCTGGTTTAGTTGGAAATAAGCTGGGACCACAAATGTTTGTAAAATAGCTTAATTTAGAGATATATTCCTTCCAGAAGGCTATGTTGATAATGTAGTTAGATGAAGCCAAATAAAATAACCATGTTGTTAACTGCATCATAAAATACAAAAATGAAACTAGAATTTTCCAAAAAACGTATCATGCAATGCATTATAGAACAAATTAGCGGATAGGAAGAAAATGAAAGAAAAAAATGGGTCATGCCTACAGCTCTCAGTATCTGTCCAGACCAGAGTGCACAACTCCTACCGGATTTGAGACTGGGCAGGATCATTTTTGACTCCGATAAACTGAATAAAAAGACAGGACTATTCATCTGACAACAAAATGAAATACTTCTTGTAGATTAGGGATGATAGAGACTGATAACTGGAGGAAATGGTGCATGTGTATCAGTTGTTCAGTTCAAATTAGGAACAGTTTCAAAGCAACTGCCCCCAGCATTTTTTCTACTACACTTTAACCACCAACAGAAAGTATCTCATAGCATAACAAGTGGGTTTCTGTTAACATAATTCCCTGTATGCTTAGATATTAAGTCCATGGGACTTGATTAGAGTTAGACTAAAAATAAAACTGCTCAAAACATGCAGTGTGGATGCTAGGTCCTAAGCACCAAATATTTCAATTTTACAAATCACCTTCCACTGTATTAAATTATTTGCTAACATGGACAGATCTAAACTGCTGTTGCAGCTTCTCAAACTCCTGTTCTTTGAAGGTAGTAGACACAGAATTAAAATTGGTTGATGAAGTTGTACCTTATTTGAATGGAGTAGAAAATGCTGTTGGACTTCTCATTGCCAGAGTACAAGCACTATCCTAAAAACAACTCAAATCCAGAACACCTTAGCCTAATGTCCCAAGCTTCTCCTAACAGATGTTTTTGCTAGTTCAAGCAAGAGCCTTTACCCAAATTATGCTTCAACAGTAGCAAAAAGGTACTTTCAAGATTTGTAAGTCAAGTAAGATTACTTAGGGAGGCCAAGGTTATGGATCTTTATGCTTTTTTCAAAGTACCCACCAATTTTCCTGGCACTGCAAATTCCAGTTTCTGGAGAGGAAAGGCATTTTCTTCTCCTTTTCTATCCAGAAAATGATTGCATACTAGGACTTCGTGACAGACCCAGACTGAACAAGCATATAAACCTAGAAAAAAGGCCTCTCACTCCTGAGATAGTAACAAACCTTGTCAGGCTGGTAATGTCATGTCCCTAAGGCCAAATATAAATATTCTTGCAAATGGGCAACACAAATAGAAAGAATATTTGAACACCTTCTAAAAAAAACAACAAAGCATTCTCGTATGATTGAAAAAACTAAAGCATTTATGGACAAAAGCAACTCTTTCTACCTGATCAGACTGAAAAAACTGAGAAGAAATACTTGATGCCTTTGATGCAGCATGTAAAAAGGATGACTTAAAAATGCTTTTAAAATGTCAAATACAGATAGTTTACGCACACTTAACCAAATTCACATGCAGAAAAGCATGTAGGAAAAAGTTCTTGTTGTCAGATTTTCAAATTTGCAAAACTAAACACAACCAGAGAAAGACTGGAAACACAGCAGGCACAGCTAATGCCCAGTGAGCTGAAGCCAGGCCACAGCAGAGCTGCCTGTAAGCACTTTGCCAGATCATAATACCAACTCCACTGTTACTCAAGCAGATTTTAAAGGTCCAGTACAACGGGACAATATGAAACCTGCAAGCACACAACATACTGAACTGAAAGCTGCCACAATCATCAATTTCTGCAGAAATTGGTGAAAACCTGTCTCAGAAGCCACTTAAGGAACAGAACTACAATCTTGCAGCCTGTGAATACAAGTATATCGGAGCTTGGAAAGAGTTTCTGCCAGTTGAAAAGCAACTTGCAAAGATTAATAGAGTTCTGTGGAAGAACATTCATAAAGATGCACCTGACATCTAATCACAGCTGGCTGTTTGCCGACCATAAGACCTTGAATAGCTACAGTTGGTCAGCCATGACCTACCGTAACAGAAGCCTTCTTTACAGAAATGTATCAGCTTCTAGATAAATGCAGTCTTCTTCAGGGCACAGCATTGCACAGGCTATCTTAAATAACGTGAAGAAGTGAGAAGTATGCTTTTCCCTACGTATTCAATATATTCCCTGTCACTTCTCAACACACAGCTTACTGCTATGGTCCTCTGGGAACATTTTTGGCTCCACAGTATACTACTTCAGCTCCCCAGAGTGACGGCAAAATAGGGAATAGAGGAATTTAAAAGCAATGAGCTCTTCAAAAACTCACATAATCTTCATGCAGGTGTTTCTTTTAGGGCACTCCAAAATAGTCTGCCCATACATGTTTAGGTATTATATTGGGGGTGAAGAATTAGTTTTGCTTCCCGGGTTCTGTTCTGTTCTGAGCATCTACCAGGCATTGTGATCTTCTCTACAGATACATGTTAACACCTAAACCCCTCCGGCTACCTTGAAAATTCAACAACGGTGGGCAAGTTTTAGTGCTGTCTAGAAAGGATACAGCATTACAAGTGGGAGAGTAAGAAAAAACAGGTGGATCAGCATCTGAACTGTAAAACAGTAAATCGGCAAACCATTTTATCATAGACATAAGCTGGAAAATAAAAAGCGACTTCTCCATTTCCTTCCTGAAATGTTTTGTTCAAAAGGGAGAAAGAAAAAGAACAAAAACTAGGAACCTTGTAAAAGGATTATTTGCCTAAGAAGATTTGAGACTCCACTCTACAACCAGGTTACAGAAGATACAGGAGATGGAATGATTCAGGACAAAACCCCAATGTTAACTATGATTAGCAGTTCTCTGCTATCATTAGAACAGTATTTTTGTACTACATTGTTAGTATGAATTTACAGAACTGGTAAAACCTGCTGTATCTTATGAGTAGAACTGTTCTCCAGTCAGAAGCCTACAGATTTTTTGAAGTTTTCTTGGGTTATTTTTTTAGGTAGAGAAATAATTTTTAAAGGTATTTTTTAATTCAAAGCGCTTTGATGTTCCTCTCATAAATCTGCATAATCATGCTAATTTATAAAATTGAACTGACCTGAATTTTTTCACTAATGAAATGCATCACTTCAAAACTCACATTTCAACATTCATCCAAAATAATTGCATTGTGTATTATTCAGCTTATATGCATATTTGGCAAGTTCTGCATTCACTTAATTTGTTAACATTTTCTTGATTTCTGCTCTTAAATTCTACTTTACACCATGAAGTTCCAAGTAGTGTAATACAAGACTGAATTATTAGCACCAAAATCCTGTTTCATTTACTGAGGGGAAAACAGACTGATGTCTACATTCAAAGTTACAAATTCTACTATAACCTGAAATGCAGGGAGTGTGACATTATTCCAAAACTCAGTTTCTTTTTCTGTCTCCTGTATTGGTAGCTTCAATAAATATAACAGAAAGTTAAGTCTGATTTTGTCTTTTAGCTAACTTTGGGAAAGAGTAGGGCTCACAAAATGGCAAACAGGTTGAGTAACACGATATAGGGGAATAAATAGCAGGAAAAGGAAAAGGATTTTTTTATTAGAGGATTTTAATCTTACCGTGCTACAACTAAAAACTGGTCAATCTGACGGTCAGTAAGGGGGCTATCTGGATCCCATACTTTTACTTCCAGCTTTGCCTGTTCTCTGTCATCTAATTCTCCTGTCAAAAGGTAGATGGGACAAAACACTTATTACTCACAATGTTTTTCTCTGTGTAGTTCTTGTACTATGTTAAGAGAGACACTGTACATTTTTAAAGACATACATACATGGAGTACTTAACAATCAGCAATTATCCATTTAAATTCCATAATGCAGCATCATCAAAATAAATATCTTCCCTTAACACCAGCATTTCAATTTAAGAAGACATTCTCAGGAGGCATAGTATCAATGAACCTTAATAAAACGTGATTATAAAATTGAAACTATAACCTACATAACCAGTGGTTTCTTTAAATTGTTTTTCTACTATATCAAAGTTACTGTGTCACTTAAGCCACACTAAAATTAATTTTACACTTCACCAGGTTTATCAATTAAATTCTATACAATTTGTATTCTACGCCCCCAAAACACAAATCATTAGGCAAAAATACTGTCTACTACATTTAAATATTTTTTCACCTCTTCAGCCACTATATTATCTGTACTTTTAACATAAATCATACAATTAAAATTGTTGTGTACATTGACTAGTTATAACCTCCTACAAAGTAATATATAAGGCTACACCACAAGAAAGTTCCTATATACTGAATCACCACTTCCCAACTCCATCTGTCTGAACAGAGCAGTTTGTGTACATGCACATGGCCAAAACAGTGGTGGTAGTTTCCGAAATTTGCCCTTTATTCACTGTTACAAGAGCATGGCATTTGTACTCCTTGGAAGAACAGTGAAGTGTGAATTAGGTACAATGATTCACATTCATATGGAAGCCTAGATCTTGTCTTGCCTACTACACCAATGACTTCTCCAGTAAAATATGAAACATTTCAGAAGCTGATGGACTAAGCACGACATACTCTACCAGTACAAGAAGATTTACCTGTGGAATGCATCTAACACATTTGTGGCCACAAGAGATGATGATAGTGGAGTTAAAATCATTGTCTTTCCTCGTTATTTTAGAACATGAATGTGTTCTTTCTCCAGTAAACATGTGAAAAACACTAACATTTAGCTGGTTGCCAGTACTTGTCTGTGACTTTTACGACCTACTACATGAATAAAAAACCTACAGCCATTTCACTGCCTTTGAAAATCTAGGCTGTGTAGGTACCTCTCTGAGCACACAGAACAGCACTTTAGTCTGTGCTATTTCTTATGAGTTAATGAAAACAGCCAGCCTAAACAAGTACAGCATTATCAAGACAAGAAATAACGTGTACACTACAGAGTCTGGAAGCAAACTACAAACCAAGCACTAGCTCTTCTGAAATCACATCATATATGGTGAGTTGCTCTAGTGCGTTCATTCTGGAAGGAAATTAAAATGTGGTATATATTTATTGCTACGAAACACACAAGTTAGAACTGCACCATTGTGTCTGGCTAAAGTTTCAAGAACAAATTTCACAGTCACATTCTCAGAAAAACACAGTAAATTACTTTCTTCCAGTACAGAGTCAATAAAGAATTGGCTGCCTAAAGGGAATTCTGCTTCTGTTCAAGCTAATTTACATCCAGTACTGGATGTTAATTTCTGGCAATCTTGGATAGGATTTTAGGTCTATAAATTTATTCAATGGATTATACACCTGTCAATACATTAATTTTTTCCTTCTGTGACAGACACTTTGGAGGTAATGTTTTACCTTTTATAAATAATCTGCAAGCACTTCATTTCAATATGTTAATATATATATTTTTAAATATCTATAATGTTATTTAACTGTTTCAGGACATGATATTCCAGAGATCATAGCAATACTCAGGCAGAGTATAGTTCTCACAAAAAGAAAACATCATACAAGCATCACACAAGTACTTAAAACATGTCACTCTCCTGAATCAAGTTTGCAAGAAAAAAAAATCGCAGTACTACTCTAGAGGTAATTAAACAATTGCTACTACAACATGCTGTTGTAACTCTTGATAAAAGTGAATCTTCAATATTGTCAAGCAGTATTCTGTAATGGCACTACATATAGACAGGAGACGAGTAATAGAATATCTATACCAAAAGAATCTAAACACATACAACAATTGCAATATTAAATATCACCGCAACAATAGTAGACAGAGGTTTCCATAAAATAAGTGGTCTGTGCTAAACTGCACTTTAAAAAACTGCTTTGTTCAGATTTTCAACTTAAATGGCAGGATATTATCACTTAAAGAGAAAAAGTAACCGTAAACAGATTAAATCACAGAGGCAGTCACACAGTGCTGTGGAAATCTTTGAAAAGTTCATTTCAGGAATAAAAATTTTGTTAACCTCCTTTGCATGTGCTGAAAGAATCAGTATAGGATATTCACATAACATAAACAAGCCTTCTTTCAAAATAATAATTATATCCCCCTCTGTCTTCCTTGAGCTATCTATCCTTAGTTAATCCAGCCTAGAGGCATCCATATGCTATAGGATTTCTAACTAAGATGCAATTTCTCTGTTAAAACATCAACATTTACCTTCTCTAGTGTTGAATTTGACACTGAAGTACAAGACATTCAAACTGAACAGATGATAAAGCTGCCAGAGCACTAATCCCTTATATTGCAAAACGCAGGCCACAAAGGGGATGGTGAAGTTTAACTTTTAACATTTTCAGTGCACCTGAGAAGGTTCAGTTTTATACATGTCGCTTTCCCTCACTACTACCAATATAGCAATTACAGCTTCTGAGAAGTACTAGGCTACTTTTTCAACAGCAGGTATGACATACCAGTGTATTCAATTTATTTTACTTAATGCTTATAATTTTATAAGAGCTAATCTAATACTGATGATTAATTTTACTGGAAAGTATTAGTAGATGGTCAGAAATATACCTGGTTTATGCCTCCTTGACCATTCAATGCCTTATTTCTCATGGTTCTCTTCTAATAATAATGATTTTAAAAAAGTTTAAACATTTGCATTTCAGTTAGTAATATTAAACAAATGAAAGCATGATATGCCTCTCCCCAAAAACAACTGTAAGAAAAAATTTACAAAACAAAAGTAAACCAAATGAAACTTTTAACCAAATGCAAATAAGGCGAAGTATACTGAATTAAATGTCTACTTAGTCTTTTAGATTTCACTTCCTGCAGACAAATACCCCGAAGTTAATCTAGTACATTAGATTCAGTATGATTCTGTGTTCTTCTTATATCCAACTAAAAGAAAATAACTTGCAATACAAGCTATGAGCAGTTTTTTAGAGTGCAATTCTTTCAATTTAATAGATATATAACAATACTGCAATATCATATACTTTTAAGAAACTGAAATATGAATTGATAAAAGTTTGATTTTTTTGAAAAAATCTTCTAATAACGAACTGTTGATGAGATATCTGACTGAGAAATAGCCAGGAGGACAGTTTTTAAAGACACTCGTGAGGTATAAAGTCTTATTTTTCTAGTTTGCATGATTTGCACTGTTTTTCAAAATACCTTTTTATTTTCATTCTTAAAAAGTAATTTAGCACTCAATTCAATACAAACATGCAAATTATACACTTGTAGTACTCAGCTTTCTGAGTGAATTCACCTTTCAGGATATGCAAAACAGACATAACAGCTGCTGGATTCTCAATTACATGTGACAGAAACTGTAGCTGGTTTTTTGGTCATAGTAAGGCAGCAGACATATCCACGGACAGCAGCTGGACACAGAAATGATAGTTAGAACCACAGAGTTCCTCTCACTAAGCAAATTCATTCAGGGCTTAACACAACGTCCTGAAATCAGCCAGTTTTGAAGCACATATTAATTACTCAGACTCACTAGATATCTAAGCACGAACATGAAAGCGTTTGTAGATGCGTATATTCTTCATGGTTAGCACATATCTACAAAGACAGTTCAGTGTCTTCATCTTTGTTTGTCGATTTTATACTTGTGAAATGCAAATACCTCTTAACTAAAGTTGCAAGGATGCAGAAGAGAAGTCCTTGTTGGTTGTTATCCCCCCCCTTGCCCAGTTCAGTGTGTAACACAATGAAATGTCTTTTACTGAAATATGAGTTCAGATTTAGTAGTTAAAGCAATTAGCAGATTTTTGCCAGAACTCTTTGTCAGTATCCTAAATTGCAGGTAACCCTAATGCTTTTTTGAACATTGTTTCATGAGCTGTTTCTGTGCCATCACTGTACAAACAGGCAACTGATCAGTGAAAATGAGGTTTGAATTCATAAACCACATTCTCATTTAAACTGTCTGCAAACATTTTCTCTAATGTACAGAGAAGAAAAAACATAATCACACTGAAATTTTCTTGTAGCGTCTAGATACAAAGTTCCAGACATTAAACTTGTATGCCTGAAGTAAAATCTGAGCTTTTTCCTTGGATGAAAAGTTCTTTAGTTCCTCACTAAAACGGTCAGCATATTCATGTATAAAACTGTTACTATTCATTTCATCCGTGCTGATAATCAAAAATCCTCTGGAAAAAAAGTTCAACAACTTACACTCAACTCTTCAAAAAATAAAATGGATTTATATGCAAATAACCTCTCTGAAAGTAACATGAGAAAGGTTAGATAATGTTACAAGTGTAAGCAATAGGAAAATTATTTGTTTACCTTTCAATTTCAGAACAACCTCCCCTTTCCCTTAGCTTGCCTGGCAGATGTATATTCAGATTTCAACTAGTCATTCAAATAATGAGTTGTATGTTTACACAAATCTCAGGGTAAAACTCAATTTATGAACATAACACGTGTATAAAGACTTGAAATTAAAAACAGTCTAGAGGATACAAATGAAAGATACCGGGAGATACAGGCCTGTTACTTGTCTACAGACATTTAAACTGCTACTGAGTATTTTCAAAGTCGATAAAACATGCGTAGTCCAATTGCCTCAGCCTCTAGAGGTTGAATTCATTAAAAAAAAAAAAAATAAAAAAAAAATCAGTCATTCTTCACTTGAAAAATTCCTTTTGAAATAGAACGGTCTTCAATGACCTTAGAGCTCTCTCAGCATTCAGCTTTATGGTGCTTATAAATCAATCACTGGTGATCAAAAAACAAGACTCACAAAACACTCAGATTTAATTCATTATGTTTAAATACCTAGAAATAAACTGAAATAATTACATGTTCAGAATTAACTAAACTATAAGGATGTATTAACAACCAACTTCTCCATAACTAACAACCAACTTCTCCATAACACTGCATCAAGAATGGCTGGCTTATGGAAACACCCAGTGCTGGAAGGAAGGAACAAATGAGGCTGCCTTTTTCTCAAAACCCTGCAGCAGAATGGTATGCAAAAAGGAACTTACACAGATCAGAGAATATGAAAACAATGTCCTCAAGTCACACTATTGCTCACTTTTTAGTCCTTTCATTAAATCACATTCAGGTAGAATCTCCACAGACTCAGATATGAAACAGTAAGAAGTCAGCTCTTTCATTTTAGGTTTTTTTGGGGTTTTTTTAATTGCAAAAGTGAAGGCAATTACTTCAATGTACTGCATGAAACTACAAGGTCACCTACCATTTGAAGGCAAGAGTAAATATTCAACTAATGAAAAGATACCTGAAATTCACTTTTATTTTAGAATTAGCTTCTTGTACTCTTTTGATATTTGTAAATAAACCTAACAATGTGACTTTGCACCAAGATCCCCTACCCCCAGTTCAGATGATGTTTTTGGTTGATAGACATTGTGCAGTGGTCTAGCACCTATTACCATCTGAATCCAGAAAGATGGCAACAGTTTTTCTGAAATTCCCGAAACAACAACAAATGAGGTAACACAGTTTTCAGCAAAGCATACTGAAAGTGATTCTGGGTGTAAATAACAGCACCATACTACCTATGATTAATAACAATATTTAAAATACTTGGTTTTGAAAAAGGGTTACCACAATAATAGACACGGTATTCTTAAAAAACAAACAAACAAAAAACCCAAACAAAACCCAACAAAACAAAACAATCAATCAAAAAAAACCCGCCACAAAACACAAAAAATCTGACGAAATTAAAATTAAAT
>VWZG01009029.1:241520-252254 GCA_013396735.1 Grallaria varia
GTATATAATTGAGGCATTCAGAACTCCTTGGACTTACTCCAAGAGATATTCTTCTCACATTATCTTTTCTTATTAAGGAATAAATACCAAGATTCTTGAAAACAGTATCTACGTTTAGATAATTCTGAGGAAACTTTTTTCTTTTATTAGCACTCAATATATAGTGTGCATTACGCTGATGAAATCAACTCACTTCAAAATTTACTATGTAAATGTAATTGCAAACATAACAAGACACAGATGCTCACAGCTCTTAAGTGTCATCCAAACACTAAATAAATATTGTACTTGAAATTTTGCTTAAAACAATAGTTCCTATGTAGCAAAATACTAAGGCACAGGTAGCTGTGCTAGATTATAACTAAATAAAATAAAATTTAAAAATTATCTGTGTTTTTAAAGCTATGCCAAGGCTAGAAACATTTGTTTCAAACATGCTACAGAACAGACAAGATGAAATTTTGATGAAATTTTAAGAAGACACAAAGACATATACTCTACGCATAGCCTGTTTTAAAAGGAAGAGAAGAAATATGTTTTTCACTTGTTTCATTACAGTGTTATTATTCTAGGAAACAGTTTGGTCATTAACATCTTCTCTCTATGCAGCCTATATTAAAGAACTAACCAGACCATACAATTAAATAAACAAATATTGAATACCTCAATTGCATTATGCACAAACTGGAAATAGACATTATCTTTTCAACAGCTATTCAAGTGTCCTTTCTTTCTTTCTTTATAATATCCAGCAGTATTCATAAATTTTCTCAGACCTACCATTTTACTTTCTCTGCCTCTATGTGCTAGTTTAGTTCAAAAGTCAGCATGAACGATATTGCAAGATGAGGATTTATAATTTTTTCACTAATCAAAAATCATGTATTTACCTTCTGCCAGCATGTCTGGCACATCTGCTTGGTATCTAGGCCCCACTCTGATTTCTCCTTTGTCTGCTAAAAGCGTTTTCAGTGATGGATCATACACCAATGAATAAAAAAAAGTATCCTAAAAAAGAAGACATATTTGCAACAGCATAATACTTTTTAAAAATTGGGGTTTTAAACCTGTAACACTTTCCTTTTAGAAATTTGCACACTTTATACAGCAGAAGTTTTGTATATAAATCCTTTTCTGACACACTACAAATGTTCCATGAATACTTTTAAAAGGGTAATTGAAGCTTCTCTCATTGCTAGGATCAGTTTCAGAACTGAGCAATAATGAAAAGATTCATACACAAAAATACATCAACGGATTTAAAAAAAATGTAATGCCAACGTCTTTCTGAATTTAACATGTTTCCACTCATGAGTATCTCTACGACACTGACTTTGCATGATAAATTAGTCTCAAAAACTATTAAACACGCTCTGGGTAAATCTTTTCCAGACACAAAAATAGTATTGGCAAATCTGGTACAGTACCCCAAGTGCAGGGCAAGTCCTGTTTTCAGAAACACTTTTACCGATTATTGGTAGTTTTGGTGTAAAAATTGAAAAATAAAGACATACTATTTTCAGTTTAAAACCCCTGTTTGCCTGATGTTACATTAAGACATCCAAAGAAAAATATCTTTATTCTGAAGGCATTTTACACTATATTTTACAAGTATTCTTCAAATTCTTGGGGAATTTTCTTCCCCTCTGGTAAAGCTAAGCATTACAAGTACTTTCCATGGGAAATGAAAGTTGAGGAAACACAATTCTCCTTTAAGTATCTGCTACAGGAAAACATCTGTATATTTTTATTCTGCAATACACTATATAAATTACTTCAATTAAATTATTTTCCATATACAAACATATTCATAATAAACCCATAATTTGTGTCAATTAAGTTTTTATAAAATAACATTTTTGAAATCAGTGTTTTCAACTCCATAATTACATAATTTTTTTACCCTATGGTTCAAGAAAAGAATTTCAAAATACTGTTTGCCCATTTATTAAAATACAGCTGTAAAAGACCAAATCCATTATAATATCTACCCAAACAGAAATCATATATTACCTCTTTCTCCAGGTAGGACAGCACAGATTCTGTCTCGTTTAGAAGTGCAACACTGCATTTTCCCCTACACAAACATAAGGAAGAGTGGTTACTTTGTAGAAAGTTCAAATTTTTATTATGTAAAATGTTATTTACAAGAAAACGATCTAGATATACTTTAAACTTTTGCACTGAAAGTATAAATTACTATAAAAATATTACAATATATAAAAATTAACCTTGCCATACTTTAAAGATACCAAAATTAACAGCAAAGCAACAAAATGGCTGTACTAACCCATGCATTCAAATACATTGGAATTCCACCATAATGGGAAATAGTTTCAGGAATGGAGAAGCCAAGAAGGTTAAAAGGTACCATGGCAAACAATAAATACACACATAATTAATAAAAAGGTCTGCATCAATGAAACATCACCACCAAGTGCCTTACTTTCAGTAAGTTCAGTGCCTAATTTGAAAACAACCCAAACTAGAAAGAATATAAAGTTTTACCAATGGCCTGTAGAAATAAAGTGTTTTTCTCTTTTGAATTAAATTACTTCTAATGATGAATCATGGAATACTAATAATTTCTTCTATGACCACATTTCTATGCAGGTTCCTGTTACTGAGCAGTGGTACAGACCAGCCTGTGGGTAACACCTGTAGATAAAGCAATGGGAGTTTGGCCCCACCACCCCCACCCCTTTATCATCCCCTTGTCCCCCAGCATTGCCTTGGCATCAAATTCCTCTGCCCAGGGTTTCTCTGCAAATAATCTGCAGAATTATTTTTCACAAATGGTGTTTTAAAGAAACACACATGGATGTGGATGAGAATGTTAAGTGTGCTGACTCATCTTGCTAGCAACTGGCACTTTTATGTTATAATTTACAATTGAACTACCATTACATATGTATAATTATATTTTTATTACCCACTGCATACAGCACATCGTATTTCATGCACCAAACCTTCAGTTTAGTTGGTATGTATCAGGAGGTGCCAGTGTCCTTATACATACGGCTATAGGACCTCTGCCCAGACCCAGACCACCCAACTTCTCTCATGGAACAGACCAGCACACAAATATAGAAAGAATAATTGTCTGCAGACCTTCTTGATTTTAAGATAACGCCAAAGAAGGTATTGTAAAAACCTGTCTGTTCTTGTCAGTGAATGCTGACTGCTAAGCTCAACCAGAAACACTGGAAGCCAGTTCCTAAGGGCTGATCATTAAAAAACCATACCCAGCTAATGTTTTATTCCTTGCCACTGCATATCCTGGGAAAGGGAGTTAAGCCACACATTAAATCTGCAGTACATAACCTCCTGAATTTCTCTTCCTTGCCATACCTGTCAGGAGAACCACACCACCAAAGAGAAATGGTGGGTAGATAAGTGAGAAAAATCTGAGCCCAATACAAAAGAGCAGAGGGAAAGCCTCCTGAAGCAGGAAACCTTTTCAGTATCCACCATGTCTTTGAAGGGGTTTTTTGAAACTTTTGGCCTTGATAATTCCAGGACATTCAATTCGAAAAATTAAATAAATGTTGCACCATGAAGTCAGTTTGCAAACTTCAATTTTTTTGTGTGTGTGCCTGTTTTAGAGTAAAAGGCTAAACAGGAATTACCTTTCCGGTCTGCTTCTATTCCACACATCTCTAGAATGCCCCCTCTCCATTACAGCCCACCCTTATTTAACTCCACTTACTGCAGAGCCGTTCATTGCTTCGCTGCCATCACAACTGCAAGAGTATTTTACTAACACACTGCAGTTTTTATTGCTGGTAATTAAAAAAAATAATTTTATTTCATTAAGAGACGAGCTTAATCCCCCCAGCATGTTTTTTTTAAGTGAGTGAATTTCTATCTGATGCTACATTTCCTTGAACAGCATATGACTGGAGTCACACAGAGGTAGCATTTTGATTGCCTATATGACCTCTCACATGCATGGACTAGACTCTCAATGAAGATAACATTAGATATACAGTAGTAGATACCACACTAAAAGAAAACAACAACAAAACAAACAAGCAAACAAAAACTCACCAAAAAACCCCACATTTGAAAAGAGGTAAATTACAGATTTTTTTCTAATTTTGACACTCTATATTACAGTTACCAGTTTCTATAAGCTAGAAACCTGCAATACTTACTACAAATGATTTAGAATCTTTACCAAATACATAAAAGCCTACTGTTTACACATCTCCTCTCTTTTTCCCCATCAGACAAAAATCTTATCTGTCTAGTTGTAAATGGGTTGAACCAAGCATCTAGTTCATTACATTGCCTCCAGCATCTCTCAGTCATGGATGCTGAGGAAATTACTTAAGTGGATATCGATTTGCAGTGATATGTCCTTTAATATTCTCCAACCACCACTGCACTTTTCATCCTTTCTTCCAATACTAATAATCAAAATGCTTTGGAGAAAAAGTTAGTGTTGTTTCAACCAGACTACAACAAGTCCTGGGAGTTCTTTCTCTAAGTGATGTATTTGAAAACCCAGAGCTTCTCTGGATTTAAATAGAAAATACTTTCCTCCTCACAGTGTTCTGGAACTTCATTTATTAATGTTTTTAAACATTAACGCTTTATAAACATTCAGATAATTGGGACAGATGGAGCTAAATAAAATAAATAATCAGCGTAACAGGATAAAATCTGACTGTTCTAAACTAGATAGAGAAAAGAGAGGGGGAGCTAGATACCTACAAAAACAAATGAAAGAGAATGTACACCGCATTTACTAGATAAAATCAATTACAAACCAAAATAAAATAATCACTTCACAAAGACAGTAGGATTTCTGAAAGTTTTGAGTATTATTTAGATTGGTAGTATACAATGCCACAGTTTTGTTATTCTGTTGGAGTATGCAGATTGAAATGTGTCATAAAGCTGAACAAAACAGGTTAAAATGAAAAAAATTACTCAGCTTTTGATAAACAAAAATTAAAAAAATATATAAATGGAGAGTTGTCGACTGTTTTATCACATATGAAACCTTCTTCCTCCTATGTGACTGATTCTCTGATTTAAGCTGTATTCCTCCACCAAGCAGGATTCTTGACTTAACTGGTATAATCAGAGTGAATCACTAGAAAACCGCATCAGAAGGTCAAACTGATGTTAAGATGATATGCCTGGTTTTGAACTTTCTCTGAAAATATTCAGAAAAATTGTTTTTACTTTCTACAGATATAGGCAAAACTTATCTTGCATGAATGTTGAAGGAAAATTTCAGCAACCTCAGCAATGCACAAATAACAGTAAACAAAAAAAAACCCCTTAGTTTTATGTCTTCACTTACAATTTAATTCTGATGAGACTAAGTTGTGCTTCAGAATTCTCTCTGCTTTTAGACGTACTTGGCATTTAAACTGGTCACAAATAAAAAGTTGTTCCATTGAGCTGACAACAATGCCAACAAAACTTGTTATATTATTAAATCATCCAGCAACAAAAATTAATTTAGAGGTCTTGCAGTAAAAGGGACAACAAAGCTTGCCTGTAAATAGTCATGGTATTACACCAGTCCCTACCATAAAAACCACTCAGGACTCAGTTGCTTCTCCTGTTCTAGTAACCAGAGCCACAACTGGCAACTTTTTTCTTTAAAGCATTAATCATGTGATTAATGCCCTTTTCATACCCTACACCTTCCTTCACTCTCATTTGTTAGAAACCCTGGGTGGCTTATAAATTTTTTTTCATATGTTTCAGGTGACTCCACCAGCGGGCTGACAACTCCTGATCATTTACACCCATCAGCTAAGGGATGCCTGACAAGCTATTTCTCCATGCCTACAACCTCCTTCCATACCTCAGGGAAGCCCTTCTGCTACAATATAGAAATGAGACACACACACTCTCTCTGCAAAAAAGCTACTTTGGAAAAAAAGCTCTAATGATTTTTAGGAAATGTTTCTTCAACAGCCCTAGCAGAAAGCCAGGAGCATACACTCCCAAAACCAAACCACTGATCATCTGCAATGGAAACTGCAAAGCACAGAGACACTGATGAAGATTATAAGGATTATATAAGATTATAAGTAAGACATATGATCATCGTGGTAGAAGTCTCAGTGCAGTGAACATAAGGGCTTGTATTCCCACTTTCCTATTTAAGGAAACTATTTTTCATGGTGGGGCATGGTGGGCTGTTTACTGTGGAACAAAGAAAAGGAGAATAAAAAGGAAATCTAAAAAATAAATGGCAGTTTTGTGAGACCCTCTTAGGTAAGACCATCTTGGACAATTCAATAAGGAGATAATGAAAATCAACAGTCCATGTGAGTACGCAAGTCCTGAAGGAGAGATTTCAAAGAGAGCAAGCGGATGTAGGAGCTAATAGAGCTTGAAAAATAAAGGAAAAAAATGTGCCACACTTCAATGAGACCCAACAGAGAAATGAAAAACATGTGGGAACATATTTCAGACAAGACTGTGACAATAATCAATATTTAGAACAGAAAAGTACAAGACTGCCCTTATTAATCTGTTCCAATGGAGACAAAAGATTATGGTAACCAGCTCAAGAATTTAAGTAGCATGAAAACAGTTGTACCAAGGCTATTATAGAAGGCAATGTTATGAAAAGATTTCAGTATAGCCTGGTTCCACAACCTAGAGCAAAACACCAAATTGTCCAGAAGATACATTTAAATAATTTCTTTTTTGCACTGTCTGGGTAATTGTTCTTTATTGAGTTTTGCTTAAAGTAATCAGAAATATAGACTAAAGTCTTTACCAAAATTTCAAAAAGTTGATGCAAACCCTTATATTTTAAAACTACCAAAATGAATCAAAATAACAGCAACTGTTTCATATTTTAAAGTCCCTGATTGTTTCAGCACAGCCCTAACTTTTAAACCACTGGAAACCTCTACAATTCCTGTTCTGCTGTTCTTGCAGGCTATTTCTTTATGGTTTCACAGATGAGTAGGACAGCTCATGAGGCACAAATTTTAGATTTATTAGAACAGGAGGCATGGAAAAAAATTACAGAAAGAAATTTCAAGAAACGTAACACATGCTGCTTGTCAACCAGTACAAATGATAGGAGTGGAAAAGGAAACCTCATGGGTACAGTATCATGCCATCCAAGTCTCCTGCTGGAATGTAGATCCAGCCTGGATGACACTGTTACAGTGCAAGAACTCTCAGAACTTACTCCCACCAAGTCAGTGAAACTTGATATGCATTGGTAGTGGAAGAAAGGAAAAAAACATATGCAGGCATGCCCCCCCCAGACTTGGAAATAGCAATTATTAATTGCCCTGCTGAATATGACAGAATTATGTTGGGCAATTTTGTACAGATATACCAATTGCATCTTGATGATCTGCACCAAGAAATGTTAGTCTCTCAGTTGAGATTTGGAACACAGAAGCATGAGTCACAAGCTAGACAGTCTGAGAACAAAATAACAGGAAAGAATATTAGGAAATATTATGCTAGTGAGAAAAATCTGATTTGATTTTAGCATATGCTGTTACTTCAGTGACAATCAGAGATTAAACTAAAAAGAAGATGCATAATGAAGAGGAGTAGAAAGGAGCAGGTGCAGGAGCAGAGCAGAACTCAGTAGTAACCTTTCCCATATTCAGTATAAAGGGAAAAAAGAGTGGGGAAAAGGTACAGATATTGAGTAAAGGATGAGATAGCTTCCGTAAATAACAAAGGTTTTTCCTGAATGGTCTTAAATGAGAAAGTGTTTTGAAGATTTCCAATCAAACATCCACTTTTAGCTAAGTCTTGATCCCTTACAAGTAGTCTAAATTGCAGTGATGATCACCAAACCACAGGGTAGGAACTGTGGAGTCCAAAGAGCTTCTACTAATTACATGAAATTGATTCCTCAGTTATGGGAAGCCAATGCTAAGAGTTTTTCACTTTGAAACACAGTTTAAGGGGCACAGAATGATGCCAAAAGACACGTACCAATGTCTTTACAGCAATTTCAAGTTCTCAAATTGTAAAGAGATTACCAACCAGAGAGTATGCTATTGCATAACACTAAAAAAAAAGAAAAGCATCAAGACAGTGATTTAAATCTGCAACAGACCCCTAACTACAGATTGACTTTAAAAATATTCAATCAATATTTAGAATTGGCAAAAAATTCATTGCATTGTATTGGTTCATACTTAATAGGCTTGAGTTCTTTGTTCATTTACAGAGCTATTTCGAACATGAGGAAAAAAAACAAACAAAAGAAACATCTGATGGGTGACAGCTACTGGGACCTGTGTCTCTGACAAATAAATACCAATTTCCTAAAGAGTACAAGATTGTGTATCTGTGTCCAAAAGATAAATCAATAAACTTGGTATTACCTGATTAACACACTCTTGGTCAAATAAACAGAATGCACGGCAAATTGATTTATGCACATCTAAATGAACTAGTAAAATGTCTGGCATCCAAGCTCATGCATAGATCATATGGATGGCCCAGGGTTTTTACATTGCATGTGGATTTTAGTCAAAAAATTCAGTTTTTCATGTTAATTAGAGCTGGAGGGCTGATTTTGAGTACTCCAGATTGGTAAGATTTACAGACAGTCTCTTGGAGCAATTGTGCACTACTGACACGGATTTAAAAGTAATTAAAAGGCAGATATTTTCTTGGTGTGGGCACGGTAAAACTACGTATTTTGATATCTCAAAACAAGCATAACTATGTACGTACCTTCTATAAACTATTGTGGGAAACAAGTCATTGATATTTTTTCTCTAGGGATTAATGCATGGTAAAAAGTAAAAAAATTGTTACATTTTACATGAATTAAACAAAAACACAGAAGGTTGGGTAGAAATGATTTTTTCATACAGTCATGAAATCATTTAGGTTGGAAAAGACCTTTAAGATCATCAAGTCCATTAGAAGGTCAGAAGCAATGCACATCACTCCATTCAACTGAACTTTGCACATATGAAAGGCTCCTACTTTGCAATTATGTCACTACAGGGAAATATGCACGATTTTCAGGTATTAAGTGACAGTCTTCCGCAGATAAATACGCTTTTTTGTACACTGTTTCTAGTACTGGCTATTGAACATATCTAACAACAGGATTCTGGCATAGATCAAATTTTTATCATAGTTCATGTCGGAATATTTCAAATTCTATTGGAAAAGAAAAAAAAAAAAAAAAAAGAGCCAGATATGCTTCCAAAGTCCCTTTGCTCCAAATAAACTCAACCCAGAAAGGAAGAATGTCTCACTTAACAATCCAAATGATCACGTAAGCACCTGCAAAGGAAATTCACTACTTATCCAGTCTGATTCACGCCAGAAAATAAATCAGGCTTATAAGGCTCACAGCAATACTTTTGAAAAGTAGCTAAAATTTGTATCATACATTTTTTACACACACACATATATATGAAGTATGTGAATGCATACACACATACACACACACACACACATACTGTATGACAGAAACTTCTAGTTTGCCAGGACTGCCAAAACTAGAAATCCTGAGGTAATACCACTAAATTCTAAGGTGCCCTGTCTTGAAAAGTAACAACACTTCTTTTACAAAATTACTGTCTTGATCTGTCTTGAACTTTAGATCATTTGTTATGTTTTATGTGAAGAAATCCCATGTTCAGAAAAAAAGTATTTCTCTACACCTTGGTTGTTTGAAGTATCAATATTAGTGACTCCTGATGAGATCATGAAATAGAAAGAAGAGCAAAACAGAAAGCTGTATGACTGAGTCATTTATAACACATTTAGAAAGCATCACACTCTTACAGTTCATAAGCACGGCATGTTCTCAAACTGCATTATGTTACTTTTTCTGATATGTCTACAAAGTGGTACCAATCAAAGTTACTACAGTCTACTCAGGAGAAAGGGTTAACAACAACAACAACAAAAAGTAAAGAGCAACAAAACACCAAACTAAAAAAAAAAATAAAAAATTATTAGACATGTTCTGGACTGCATCACTGATCAGAAAAATGTCAAAAGAGGAAAACCAAGATTCTTATAGCTTGATACTTTAGAAGTTTAGGTATACATTTTTGTATTCTTACATGTAAAAATAAATGTCTTAATAAAAATTAAAGAACTCTTCTCATGATCAGACTATTTGGATCTCCTTTAATGTCACACATGCGCAGGCATTCTGAAAAGATATTCACATTCTCCCCAGTCACAATAATGAGCTGTTAATAAAATTATCTTATGCAATCACAACCTTAAAAAGGCTCATGAAGTCCTTTCGGTGTTGGAACAGAAGTACCAAATCACACCAACAGCATCTTAAGATAGTTTGGGGGTTTGGTTTTTTGTCTTTTGTCATTTTTTTAAAGAAAGGGTACGTATGAGCAGATTTCAGAATCAAAGCTCGGAAAGGTTTTCTGAATTAAAGGCCATAGGTACACAGAAAACTTCTATTTGCTGTTTATGTCAAGCAACAATTATAAACATCCAAAGAGAGTAGGAGATATTTAGTCCATCCAATGGCAATTTGAATAAAAATTCTCCATTCAAGATTAGAGCACAGATTTACTAGTTATTTGAACAATCGCATAACGACATCCATATAACACACAAGTATCATACACGGCCATGTTGAGCCCAGAAATGAAGCTCAGCAAGAATTTCAGCATCTTGAAATTATGTCCAAGAAAAGCAAACAAAGTACTCGGTGAAAACAGTCTCTAAGAGGGTAAAAAAAAAAAAAAATACGTCTGTATATATATTTTGCAC
>VWZG01009029.1:252299-275327 GCA_013396735.1 Grallaria varia
AAAAAAGCAGAGTGGTTGCATAATCACTTGAAAATTTTGCAACTAAGCACAGACTTCTCCCTGCAATATACAATTTAATGCAAGCACAAATAGTTGGAATCACATCAATAGTCACTGCACATAATTGTGTGGCCTGAATCAGATAGAAGAACAACTAGAGAGGTCAGTACAATCTCATAGCACTCTTCTTTGGTCCTAGGGTGGGATTCATAAAAACCTGTATTCAAACTAACTTACCATAAACATTGCTAAAGGAATTAATTTACTAACTTAAATTTAGCTAATTTAATTTTTATTTACTCAAGACAAATATTTGTAACCCCAGTGTAACTCAGAAAGGCTTTTGACAAAGCAGTAGCTTATTCTTTAACCCTAACAAAATCCCACACAATTGTATCAACTAAATTACCAATATGACAGCAACAAAATACAATTATATTTGAAATCCTCTTTCCAATTAACAAATGGCCACTACTCTGAAACTGTGTCCATTCTCAAGCTGTTTTGACTTTAGTCAAATGGTCTGTATATAACCCATTTACTTTCCACAAATGAAAAAAAATTTTTTTTTTTTTTTTTTTTTAAATTTTGGAATGGGTGGGGGTTGTTCTTGCAGGATAAAGCAGCCCAAAATATTTTATTATGACATCTGAGTATGTTTGTCCTATGTATGCTTTCCAAATACTTAAAAGTATTATTATAATAAAGATATTAATAATGAACCAACACAAAAAACCACAACCCCAAGACAGAAACAGTTATTAGCAAAAAAGAACTAAGCTGAAAATGGTAAAATGAACCCTGATGGATAAATAAATTCTTCTACACAACTCATGTAAGTATTAAATTTAAGAGCAATTGCAAAGGGACTTAGAAATTAATGCAATCTTTTACAACAATCTAAACATGTTTAACATCACTTAACTTCTGAGAGCTTAAGAAATGACAAATCTAAACCCCAAGTCAGAAGTCAGATAACTCAGTGCATCTCCAACAAGATAACCATTTGCAGATTTTTACATAAAGGACCCATTTTCATCACGTGATAAGTCTTATGATGAATTTTACAACTCTGGGAAACAATTTCAACTTTCTGAAAACTGTCACCATTTTTCCCACCTGTGCCTTCGCACGGCTTTCCAAAATGCTGTTTTTTGGTAATGCCTAAATCTGCAAAACCCCAAGTTAAAGTACATAGCACTGGCTCAGCTCAGCCCCTCTCTGGGACTGGCATTGCTTACAGGAGCCATCTGCACAAATCCTGGGAGCATTACTGAATTACATTAATGAAGGAGAGTGGCTCAGTGAGTCTGGCTGGCAGTATAACTGTTACAAGGACATATGGAGATTACAGAGCCTGGCAAAACTGCACCTATAACATGCAGGGATTAGGAAGGAAGGAGATAATCCACTGGAGGGGTTTTAGCTGACCTCACATATCTGAGCAGATAGGGGAGGCAATAGTTTCACTTTAACTTGACAAGTAGACACCAAGGTAACAAACTCTGTCTTTGATCCCCAAACTAGTACATCAGCTTGTACTGTACCACACACCATTACAATTTCAGCTTCTTAAATACATCCCACTGCAAGATCACTGTCCACAAGGCAGCATTGTCATATTTAATTACTTGCATCTAATTCTTTTGTAAATCTGGATTTCTTTTTTTTTTTTTGACAAAACTTATGCTGCTCCCTAAAGTTACTGAAATGGCATAGTGACATCTCATGTAAAGGGGAAACAAGATGAAATCTAAAAAACCCCCAGTATTTCTAAGAAAACAAATGACACATCAGAAAAGTTACATATAATGTATATAGCAAAAATCAAAAGTATCAGAATAAGGAATGAAACAGTTTAATATCTTTTATTAACCTGAATACAATTTTAACAAGTCTGCAGATGATATGAAACAGGATTTGCTCACTCCTCAGGTATAAGAACTAAAGGGAAAAAATCTACTGCTGTGTTCAACTACCTTATGAAAAGATAGATAATTAAGACAGAGCCAGGCTCCTTTCAAAGAAGCACAGTGATAGGACACAAGGTGGTAGGCAGTAAGTTTCAATAAGTGAAATCCCAAGTCGATGACAGGGAAAGAAATTTCACCATGACAGTTGTCAAACACTGAAACAGACACCCAGAGAGACTGTGAAATCTGCATCCTTGGATATTCTGGAATACTGATAGGAGAAGGTTAAAGGAGTACCACCTTCACTATATTTCTATCCTCCTTACTGTAAAAGTCTAACTAATAAAAGTCATTAAAACTACTGAGAATCACAGAATGTGAACATTAGTAAGCTAAAAAGGTAAATAAGAAATATTCTGCAGTGTATTTGCCTTCTTGTTTCTTTTTAAAACAGAGTTAAGGTTGTCCAAACATCATTAGTCTACATCAATGTTGTTCCAGAACTCGCCTGGTAAAGGTCTTAGTAACACATGACAGCACAGCCTTACAACATTCATCTGTTCTGAAAAGTAGTTGCAAGTCATCACTCTGCATTTGCCTGCTGTGCAGCATGTACTATGAATTCGTGTTTTTCTGCCTTCTTTGTGAAGTATGTACTGGAGAACCTCTATTGTATTTGCTCCCTGAGTTGTGAGGTGAGAAGGCATTTACAATACTACTTCTATGTAATCTTCCCTCTGCAAAGAGAATACCTTAGCTCGGTATCTAAATGTCAAAGTAAGTAAAAGAAACTGCACAGGATTATTATCTCCATGCTATAGTTGGAGCAGCAGAGAATTGACAGTTAAATGACTTTCTCAAAGTCAGAACAAGCAGCTGAACCAAGCACAGGAAATTAATACAAAAATTTCCAACTTGCAGTTTTTGTGTTGTCAGTGAGAGAGATAAGCAACATATTTGGCAATAAGAGAGAGAGTACATATGTACATACAAAGTGTTTTTCCAATTGGATAGTATACACTTTTTTTTTGGTAGCTGCTAAACATTTATGGTCTGAAATAGCTGAGGGGAGCTGGGCGTAACATGAAAATTCCTTCAGAATGCAACGTAAGAAGCCTCGTTTCACACTTAGCCACACTCCGCCTTGTCACTATGCTCTTTCTCTACCATTTCTAAATTCATTATCCCCCCATACCAACACTAAAAAACAAAAAGTCTTTCTTGGCTGCTAAATAGGAGATAGCATGAGTATTTGCATCATTTACAGACAGAAGTCAACAAATCCTTTTTGAGCTTTAGCAACCTCCTTTCTACATTAGCATTCTGGCATTTTAAAACAGTATTTGAAATGCTTCTCCAACATTTAATCGAAGAATCATGATTTCTTCACATTTACTGAGTAAGATGGGGTAATTTTATTTTTAAATGTGTGCAACCCTAAACTGCAAATCTGACCACTGAGCCACTGCCTCCTTTTCAAACCTATCTGCAATTTTGCTGGCCAGACAAAATGATCAAAGTTCCCTTGGCCACCAGATTAAAAAAAGAACTCTTCCAAAGTAGTAACAAACTAATTTTATACCAAATTATCAACTGTTGCTCTAATTGGCAAGCCTGAGCTCAGACTCTTGACCCTTCTAAGGCTCAAACATGAAGTAACAGAAGGAAATCCAAAGACACTTCAAAGCAGTTCGTGGGACAACCTGACACAACTCAGGTAAGACCCATCACAGCCTTTTGCAAGACAAAAGCTGATGTGTTCAGGCAGGTGGGCTACTGGCAGGCAATCCACCTCAGCAGAACACACAGATAAATTGTATTTACTACTTCTTACCTGATATGTGTTGCCGGAAGGGACTCATATTGGCGAGAAAGGAAAAGCTCTCTGTGCTTCAACTGATGTTTCTGTTTATCAGTCAAATCAACCTCAATTGTAGTTTCAGACTCTTCTTCAACTTCTTCTGCAGAGAAGCAGAGCGTAGGTCGAAATTAACTCTGTTGCATAACATCATTGCAGCCATTCCACTTGACATCCCCCCCACCCCTTAGCAACCTCCTTTAGTATTTCAAAGAAGAGTTTAACAAGACTACAGTTTATGTAACTTGACAGAATGTGAAGTATTTTGAATTGTACACTTCTACTTTAACTCTTAAAAAAAATATGCTTCTTTCCGATTGTATTACACGTTGATGTCTTTCACACAGTTTAAGAGCAATCCTGATATTATTTTTTCATCTTCTTTCATCTGTTTTTTATTTTCTTGTTTTCAGACCAGTTCTGGTTTTGATTTTCTATTGCCAGTATTACTACTACTACTACAAGTCCTGGGGAAAAGCACACTTTCTGTTAACAGAAATTTACTGAATACAACTGCATTCTAAGACTGCAAAATCACAGCCTAAGAAAACTGAGAAAGCCTACTGTCTTCTTGCATTATACCAACCTTATTTGATACTGACAACAAATGCCATGTATGTTCATATTTAAATAATATTTCAGATTATTTCTATTCTGTCTTAAGCAAGACAGGAAGAAATAAAAACAGTACTAGAAGGAATCACACACAGAGTTAAAGAGCAATGTTCACAGTGCTTGCTAACATACCACACAATGGCACAGGCCCCTCAAAACAGCTACCCTGAGATCTTAATGACTGAAACCTGCCTGCCTTAGTGGATTCTTTGGACATGCAGAACTTGAATCTGTACTTCCTCTAGCATCCCAGAAAGGGCAAAAAGTCTCCCTGAATAATGGAAGCAAAAATGCAGACCCTTTAATAACTTCTTTAAGATTTAGCAATTTTCTACCTGGCAAATTATCTGCAGAACTAAGTGTACCTTACAAAATATTTCTCAGGAACTAAACAACAAAACCTCAGAATGAGGTAGTAGTTCATGTAACTACCTACAACAGATGACATCACTCACTGTATCAATAATAACCATTTTTACAACCAACCTACAGACACTATTTCAAAACGAAGCCTGCCTGCATCCTCATGGCAACGACAGTTCTCTCCAAATGCAACACTACTATTTTTTTAATCATGCCTGTGTGCAGCTCAATCCAATTCTAATAGTTCTTTCTACAAAAGTCATACAACAGCACACCCTGATATAACCAATTTCTTCAAACCCAATTCCATTTAGTCTATCTTGCCATAGACACCCATCCCCCTCCTTGTTTTGGCATGTTTTGTGGAGAGATGGAACAAGAAAAACAAAACAAAACAAAACAAAAACAAACCACAAATCCCCCCAGTCTCACTTGAGAGCTCAGAGCCTCACCTGACACATGCACAGGTTCAAGTCAGACCATAACTCAGTTCAGAACTATTCTGGCATCTATAGTACTGACAATAAATAAAGCTTAAAGAAAAAAAAAAAACTATGCTAAGGCAAAGCATTTTTTTTAATTAGGCAAGTAATTAAACAAAAAAGCAGAATTTAATCTTTAAAGGTTTATGTTTGTGTTGGTTTTGGCTGGGATGGAGTTAATTTTCTTCACAGTGGCAGTATAGGGCTGTGCTTTGGATTTGTGCTGAAAACAGCGTTGATAACACAGAATGTTTTTGTTAGTGCTGAGAAGGGCTTGCACAGAGCCAAGGCCTTTTCTGCAACTCTTACCAATCCATCAGCAACGAGGCTGAGAGGGCACAAGGAACTGGGAAGGTGACATAGCCAAGACAACTGACCAAAGGGATACCCCACACCATATGGCATCATACTGGGGGACAGAAAAGGGAAGAGAGGATGTTTGGAGTGATGATGTTTTTTCTTCCCAAGTCACTCTTATGTGTGACAAACCCTGGCTGTCCTGGAGTTGGCTGAACACCTGCCTCCACATGGGAAAGGGTGAATTAATTCCTTGTTTTGCTTTGTTTGCTCATTCCAATTCTCCCATCCCACTGGAGGTAGTGAGTGAACACTTGCATGGTGTTTAGTTGCCAGCTGGGGTTAAACCACACCAATGTTTCCAGCAATTAATTTCTACAACTGCTTATTACGGTAAGTGACCGTTACAAGCTACGTTTGTATTTCAAAATTCAAGCACAAATATTTCTTCTGCTTGCTTTGTCTTTGGAGTTCTTCTAAATAATATAGGCATGCAAACACATGGCCAGACACCGAACAGTTCCATCCACTCAACACAATGTACCATCAGGATAATTGCACAACTTTCTTCTTTAGCATAATAATAGAAAACCAGTTCTAACAGTAGGATTAGCATTTAGTAAAGTAAGTAACAGTTTGCCCCAGCGGTCACACAAACCCATACCAGGAAAGGAAACACTGAAGAGCATGGAGAAGTGAGAAAGCTAAATTTGCTTGATGGCATTACAAAGAATTCTACATCTGAAGAAACCTTCAGATAGCTGCTTTTGAACTAGGAGGTTTTTACACAGATCAGACCTTAACACCTGTTAGAAGGAAAGTGGTGACAAACTTGCAGTAGTTTTAGAGGTCTCTTGATGTTTTTCAATTGATTTTCAGCACATGCGAAAATTAATTGCCATCTAAGGAGAGATTATTCCTATGAAAAGGAATGAAATGGAATGTACCTGAAGGAAATCAAAAAGTACCACCAAGAAAAACACATTTCAGCACTTGGGAAGAGAAATAAAGCAATAGCTCAGACTAAGCAAATATTTTAATGGAGCAATATGGTGATGACACACACAGGCTTCATTGCTCCACAATTAGAGAGAGAGAAAAATAAATTAAAATTGTTCAGCTTAATAATGTTTTGAAAGTCTTTGGTATGACTACAAAGATGAATATCACTCATGGCTAGGCTTCGCGAACGAAGATTTGGGAAGGGCTCTACCCACACTTGCTGCAAGCGCGCTGATGGCTAAAGAGGCCGATGCGAGACAGGCAAGTCTGGTTGCAAAAGGCACAGCAGAAAGCCTCCATAGGCAGTATTGACAAGGCACGGTTCTTTTTGCATTGTCTTTTCTCCTCCAGACTGATTTTGCGTGCATTCTCAAAGGAATCAGCAGCGTTATGGATGGTGTGTCTCCACGCCTCCCGATTGGAGGCCAGAGTGGACCATTGATGGTAGTCAATATGGCCAAGGCTGAGGTATTGTTTCAGGGAGTCCTTGTAGGCTCCTCTTTGGGGCTCCTCTCTTGTGGCTCTATGTAACTTTCATTGACCTCACCAAAGCTTTTGACACTGTGAGCAGAAAAGGCCTGTGGCAGATCTTGGAATGATTAGGATGTCCCCCCAGGTTCCTCAAAATCGTCATCCTGCTGCATGAGGATCAGCGTGGCCAAGACTGATATGGCGATGCACTCTCTGAGCCCTTTCCAATAACCAATGGCATGAAGCAAGGTTGCGTTCTTGCACCAACTCTGTTCACAAAGATGAGTATAAACATTTTTCAAAAATGACACAATCCCCTTTCAGCCTTGAGCTAAGTTGAAGATGATGCTTTTGTGTAGTAATTTTCCTGGTTTACAAGAAATATTTAATTATTTAAAGGAAAAATCACAGAGAGCAAAAGCAGGCATCTCAAGTGACCTTTTAAAGCTTTTGGTATATTTATTATACCCGGGCTTTGTAATCATCAATTGCAAATATTTGCTTTGACCTTGAAAACCAGAGTCATCCAGTGATACTTTCAGTGGTAGTGCTGCAGACTTTCCCTTTTCCCTCTGGTATAAATAAAACTTAACTGACAATCAAGCAATGAATACTGGGAAGAAACAATAATTCTCACTCATTTTACATATGCACTTTCTAAAACATAATGAAGGTTTTTTCCCCCCTTCTATTTAATTTGTGGGATTCATTGTTAAAAAATGGTGGTGTTAGTGAGCCTGAGGAAAGACAACTGTCCATGCCACCTGAACTCTGTATACAGTGTCTTTGCTTATAGTTATGTGATGACTCAAGCTTACCACTGGAAAGAACTGCTTGTTGCAACAACTAAAATGAAAATAAACTCAGGGCAAGTCTCTAGAAATACAATACTCCTATATAATACAAAATTCTTTTCAAATCACTTAAAAAAATCCTGAAATACATTTAATGGTTTAAAGGCAACTCCAACAACTGTATGGTTAACCACCAGCTAGTAAACAAGGTAAAGTCCTCTGACACAGTACTCTTCCTTAACACAGTCAAAATAACCCACCATGTGCTCCCTTTGCCTATTACAACAGAAAATAAGAGATTAATTTAAACACTGAAGACTGGCTTCAGGGAGGAGGTGTAAATATTCAGCATTAAACAAGGGAAGAAACTTCTCCCGCTATGGCCACCAAACTGCTGACAGTGTTCTCTTCAGCTAGAGGCTGAATTACAGAATCAGTCAAGAAGGGACAACAATAGGTCATCTAGTCCAACCTCCCTTCTCGAGCAGGATCATCCTAGAGCACAAATCCATAGTACTGGAATCTGGAAATTCAACCAAGGATCATGGAAACACAGACTAATTCCAGCTGGAAGGAGTCTCAGGAGCTCTAGTACAAACTATTCCTCAAAGTAAGCTCAGCTGTGAGGTCAGTCCAGGTTATTCCACAATTTATTCAGCTGAGTCTTGAAATTCTCTAAAGACAGAGACCACATAACTTCTCCAGCACCCAGTCATGGTGAAAAAGCTTTTCCTAATCTGAAGCACTCCTGTTTCAATTTAGTCACTGCCAAGAGTCAACTCCATCTTCTCTATAACCTCCCCATAGGCATTGAGAGTCCACCCGTACTCCAAGCTAAACAAGCTCAATTCCTGTTGCTTCTCCTAGTAGGGCAAGTGACTCTAACAGTGGTTTTTGCTGAATGTGCTCCAAAAATTTATCAGCCACTTTCTTGTATCAGGGGCCTAAAACCTGGATGCAGTACCTAGATGTGATGCAAGGAGTGCTGAATAATCAGGGAGGATAATCTCTTGTCTTGATCTGCTGGCTATGTTCCTGGTGATACAGTCCAGGATGTTGCTGGCCAACTCCCTTTGCTGCCAGAGAGTTGCTGTTTGCCAGCACCCTCAGGGCCTTTCCTGCAGAGCTGCTCCTCCAAGCCCCTCTGTTCTCAGCCTATATACCTGCCAGGAGCTTTTCCATCCCAGGTGCAAGACTTGGCATTTGTCCCTGCTGAACATGTTCTTGACAGACCACTCCTCCTGCTTTCTAGGAACCCCTGAATACCAGCCCTTCCCTTGAGGTAGCCTATCACCTGGTCATCCCCCCCAGCATAGTATCACCTGCAAGCAAACATGAGCGTGTACCACATTTCCTGCTCCAATCACTGATAGAGAGGTCCCCATATAGAACCCTATGGGACTCCACACAGCGTGAACCATTAACCACCACCCTCTGACTCAGACTATGTAATTAGGTTTTTATTCACCTAGTTGTCCCAGATTGATTCCAATTGCTTGGCCTGATAGGCCTAGCAAGCGTCCTAATGCTGGCACAAAAGAAAAAAGCAGGAATAAGAGACAAACGGGGAGGACATAATGCAAAAAACCAAGACCACTCCCTTCAACAGCAGCATGGACTGACACTGAATTAAAACGGCAGAACACTCAAACTTATGGTGCATTAACTTTCTACCTCTTAAACTTAATTGCTTCCAACACTAAAACCGTACTTCAGCTTAGATACATCCAGCTTATGCAAATTAGATGGAAAGATTTAAATCACCACCACATTGTGTGGAGTTAGAGCAGTTTCACCAAGTTTGTTAAAATATCTTTAAAATTGTATTAGATGAGAATTTCAAATACGAAGAATGCCACTAAGCCTCACTTTCAGAAAAGATTGCATTTTTTTTTCCTTTCCTGTATACCTTTTTGTTTTACGCTCAGGACAAAAACCATACACTTCATAGGTATCAGAAACGTATTTTGAAACCCACAGATAAAAAGCTGAGAATGCTGAAGAGCAGCAAGCTTACCACACACATCAAGGAAAGGTGGCTGTGCATAAGTCTCTTTTAAGCTTATCTGGTTGTGGCAAAAACATCAAGTGAGCATTTGATATTTAGATGCTACAGCACTAAGAATTATAAATATAGTCTTTGGGGGAGAGGGAGTAAATCTATTTACTGCCAAATCGAGTACAAAATATAAACATTAAGTCGAACCATCTGAACAATTCTATTCAGACTGTGAATGAAGAGCTGTCGTAGGTGAGCAGTTGGCCAATTTGCTCATCTGCATGAGGCTTCTTGCCACGTGTGTCATTGTACTAACTTAGTTGTGATAATTAACCCCCCAGTGCTACACTAAAACCATCTAATCGACTTTGTGAGCTAGACTATGCATGGTTACACTATCAATTTGACTGAGAAAGCATTTCCCAAAGAGGAAGGAATTCGCTTTACATATGGTTGTTAGAACATATAACATCAATTTGATATTTGCTGTTACTTTTGAATGGGATAAGAAATCCAAAGTACAGTTTCCCTAGATTACAAGTCTTTTTCGTAGTATGTTACTATCTAAAGGATGAATCTGAGCAATTCTGCAGGTAGGAAAAAACAAGACTGATCACTTGCGTTTACAGGGAACAGGTCTACTTTTAATTCCTAGTGTATAGCACAGACATACACATGGTCATTAAAGGGTTATCCAGATTTCTTACACAATTATCCAGGTGATCCTCCCACACTACTCCATCATTATTTTTCTAAAGGAGGTCAAATAACAAAGAAATAACTACTGTACAACCATTAAAAACTAACATGCCACACAATCTCCAATAATAAAAATTACTTCTAAAATCATGCGAAGTGTGACTGGGTACTTCCAAGTAGCATGTTACAATAATAATAATTCCTAGGACAACAGTGAGTTATAAGCAACTGGGCAACCGTGTCATGTTTATCACAGGCCTGTAGCAAAAGTATTTAATGAAAACTATTATAGCTTTCATTACCACAAAACTCTGCCTTCCAAAACAAGACAGGTGTTTTTTTTGGATTACTGGTTCTGGAGATTTTTGAGAGCCAGGAGCTCATGGCTGGAAAGCAGGGAAGGATTACCTTCATTAGTATGAATTATGATGTGTTACACTAAAAAATAGATCCTAATAAATTCAATGTAAAATGAATGAATGCAAGAGCAAGCACAATAATTTTTGAACCCTATTATTCAGCACTTCAAACCAGTTTATGGCAACACTACAAAACAGAAGGGTCCCACAATGACATGTAGGCCATGGTGAAAGAGCAGGCAACTCTGTATCAAACCTAAACCAGATTTTTCCCTTTTACCTGATTTCTGTAACACCTATTCAAATGCAAATTCTTCCAAATTAGAAAATTTCCTGTTACAGGGCACAAGATGTGTTTGGTCATGTGTACACCTGTATGAACTGCACCAAGTTCTTGCAGGATGTATGAAGCAAGTCCCGTGCCACGTTTCCTTAAGCAGCTCATCTGTGGCAGCAAGCAGCAGACTTAAATTTGTACCACAGACATTGCTATTTATGATATGATGAATATTTTTCAATGTCCAATAACTGGTATCCAGCTCATCAGCTGAATCAGAAGTCAATTAGTAGTTTTCCCAAAGTGTACATATGTTTAGAAATGTGTGGGAAAGACAGCAGAAAGTTTTAGTTCTACCCTCAAATCCAGGCTGGCAAAACACCCATGAACATAAGTGCACATAGCAAATCTGACATTGCCCAAGAAATAATTTTTAAATCCATCATCTGGCTCAAGAAATACAAAGGCTATCTGTAACAATGCCATGTAACACGCATGAATAATTATTACATCTGATTTTAAGAAAAGGGAGATATAGAATCACAGAATCAACTAGGTTAGAAAAGACCTCCAAGATCATCAAGCCCAACGTTTGACCTAATAGACCAGGGCACTGAGTGCCACATCCTGTCTCTACCTAAAAATCTCCAGGAACGGTGACTCAACAACCTACCTGGGCAGCCCATTCCAATGCCCGATCATTCTTTCTGTAAAGAAANCGCCCTTGCTTACTAGACCAGGGCACTGAGTGCCACATCCTGTCTCTACCTAAAAATCTCCAGGAACGGTGACTCAACAACCTACCTGGGCAGCCCATTCCAATGCCCGATCATTCTTTCTGTAAAGAAATTGTCTAAAGTCTAACCCAAACCTCCCCTGGTGCAGCTTAAGACCGTGCTCTCTTGTCCTACTGCTGGTTGTCTGGGAGAAGAGACCAACCTCAACATCACTACGACTTCCTTTCAGGGAGTTGTACAGAGCCACAAGGTATCCCCTGAGCCTCCTCTTCTCCAGGCTGAACTACCCCAGCTCTCAGCCGCTCCTCATAGGACTTGTGCTCCACTCCCTTCACCAGCCTCGTTGCCCTTCTCTGCACACACTCCAACACTTCAATATCCTTCCTAAATTGAGGGGCTCACAACTAGACAAGGTGCAGACTCAGCAGTGCCAAGTACAGTGGAAGAATCACTCACCTGGTCCTTCTGGCCACACTATTCCTGATTCAGGCCAGGATGCCATTGGCCTCCTTGGCCACTTGGGCTGGCTCATGCTCAGCATTCTGTCAATCAGAACCCCCAGGTCCCTTCCTGTCTGGATGCTCTCCAGCTGCATGGGGTTGTTGTGGCCAAAGTGCAGGACACGGCACTTGGTCTTGTCAAACCTCATCCCACTGAATTCAGCCCATCTATCCACCTTGTCCAGGTCCTTCTGCAGAGCCCTCCTGCCCACCAACAGATTGACACTCCCACCCCCAACTTGGTGTCATCTGCAAATTTGCTAATGATGGACTTGAGCCTCTCATCTAGATCATCAATAAAGATATTAAACAGGACTGGGCCCAACACTCATCCCTGGGGGGCACCACTAGTGACCAGCTGCCAACTGGATCTTCCATTTTTATGGGACAGATGCTATTAACAACTTTTCCCATCACTTAGATTTTTACCATTTCTATGTGAAACTCCTGCTCACTTCTTGTTAAAACAAGATTGTCTGTCCTTCAGCATACACAACAGGTCTGTGAGATCTAGTTGGCTACCAAGTTGCACAGTTGCCTCTCCTTAAGAAAATGCAATATAAATATATAAAAAATAATAAATGTATTATGTAGAGAACCAAGACAAATTTTCCTGTGTTTTCTGTAAGAACCCGAAGTCCAGGTTTAAGGTCCACAGTGGCTTTTTCTCTCACTGTATGACAATAACCACAGAGTTTCAGAAACCTAAACTGCTTTTCTAACATTCAATTCACATCCTCAAAAGCTGGTAAACAGCTTTTCAAAATTTGTTGGCAGAGATGAAAAGGCACAGATTGTACAAGCACTTTCCTACCCCTACTCAGAATGGCATATGATTCTGCTTATAAAACACAAATTATTTATCTTCTACAGCATCTCCTTACAGAAGGGCTGAATTTTGTTTGATTTTTTGCAAAAAGGAAAGAAGAACTAGGAAGAAAATAAAGAGAAAGAAAAGAAAAAAGGATTTATATATCCTGTTCTTGAGTAAACTTAATCAAGACACATTAAAGCACTATGTGCAGAATTTGGAAATGAGAAGAATATTATCCAAGATAATGCCTGCTCAATGCCAATATGCTCAGAAAGCTTTTCTGTCTAGAGACCTGACAAGACAAGCAGGAAGACGAGTTCATTCGCTCTGATGGTCTGTGTAAGACTTAGAAGATCATTTTTTTCCATCTTAAACTATGTTAGAGATTTGCCTTCCAGAATATATTATTTCCTTGAAGCCTGTACAGCGATACTGAGATTCTAATTTACAGGAACGATACATATGAACTGAGAAAAGTGTAAAGAGATATGAATATATGTATTACTTTAAATTATTAAAACCTTTTAGTTTATTAATTCTGATGCCAGGGGAAAAAATAAGCAAACAAAATACCATAGGAATAAACATCACATTGTATTAACTAGTAAAATTTTAATTCATCTATCATTATCAGATTTTTTTTCAAATAAACAGAAATAAAGGTCAAGCAAACCAATTAAGTTTTTCTTCTACTCTCAGTATTTGCTTTGTAGACAACACATTTGAATACTATGTTTGTTACATCAAGTCAAATATTAAAAATCATCACTTATTCACCTCATACATGGTAAATTTTCAGTATCCTGAATTTTTTCCCTTTTATTAAGAACAAAAATTAAAAATATAAAAAAGAGGGGAGAATACTATGAAAGTATTTGAAGCTAGTTCCCCTTTGAAGACAAATACAAATATAAAAGCTGTCCATATATCAAAACCCTTTTTCTTGTATGATACTCGGCAATTGGGTCTTTGGGCTCGAGGCCCTACTGAGAATAACAGCATCAGGATTTTGTTCCCGACAGCAGCATCAGTCAAAGGATATGGCCTAAAGGAACTGTCACATAGCAAAGGGCCACAGAACCCTGTAGGACTAGGTTACAGGTCACTGACTCTGCCAACGCTAACGATTTTTACACTGGTTTAAGCCAAAACAAAGCTTCATCTTTAATACAGGAAACTGAGTCCCTTCAGTGTTGCCTGTCACTGTCACAATCCCTCATAAATGAAAATTTAAGTCCATCATTCAGCATATCAAGAATGGGAAGATAGTTAATTTAGTTGTGCTGGTTTTTGATGAATGTTTAATGTGTTGTACAAGTAGAAAAGGTACATGCCCTTACAAAACTCCTGCATGTATACATCCATAGTGCTCTATGCATAGTCTGGCAACTACTATGCAATCTCCACAGACAAGACATCCTATGTACTGTTTTGGATTCAGGAAGTAGGTGACAGTCAAAATGAACTACTTAGCACCTCAAAGTCTTTTAGAAATTTTATAATGTAGAACAGGCTTTTACTGAGAAAAAAAATTGTGCCTTTTACCACTCAAACTTGTTTTGCTCACAGTAGCGATGTATTCCATATTATACAATACAACCTCTCTGCAAGGATCAGAATCATTTGTGTAGCAGATCAAAGTCATAATCAAAGGAGGCTCACACTACAAATCTTCACTTGATCAGAGAGGGCTACAAACAGTAGTTGAGGCGGTACTGATGAAACAGACAAACCTGTGCCAAATGGCACAGCCGTTCTAGCTACCCATTCCATGTGGTTCAGGGCACGTCAAACAACATACATGGTAACTGAGTCCTGTTACTTGCACAGGCTACATTTAACAGAAACAGAGTTTACAGACAAACCACATAAGTACTTTACAGATTAATCTTATTTGCTACTTCTACCTAGTCCCTAATACCTCACGCCATATATATGTACACACACTGAGCACTGCATGAATCAGCCTGTGTAGGAAGCACTACACAGTGCCTGGCCCAAACTAGAAAGCTTCTCCTCTACTATCATGTGTGCAGTTACAGGCATGCATGATTATCACCAATGGCAACTGCTGCAGAGTTCATTCCACTGCATGATACAGACATTCAAGAATTACTGCTGCTAAGCCTTTAAATCAGACCTGATTCCCGATTCATACATTGAACTGCCACTGCATCACGGGGAAAAAAAAAAACAGTCTCTCTATATTAAGAGCGAGTATACATCATTCAGATTTATAAATTATATAAAGTACTGATTCAATTAGACTATCAGAGAACACTTTGAAGATATAAAATGCATTTCTAATTGGAGCTTTACAGATAGAGATAACCTAGCAATGTTTTTGTAGTCTAAAATTTATGCCTCAGGTGCTTTGGTACAGTGTGGGTGCACTGGGAAGAAAGTGGGAAAAGTCACTTAAAATTATGAGCCAAAAAAAAAAAAAGAAGTGGAACCATGTGAGATTATGGAAATCTAGGAGGTGTGAAACATCCTATCTATCTTCATGTGACAAAAAAATTATGATCAATAATGTGAAATTAAATGCTACAAGTGTTTTGGAGTTACCAAGAAAACAGTATAGAATCCCTGGCCTGCACAATTAACAAACAGAAAAGGCAAGAAAGTTAGAACTGAAAAAGAGCAGTTACATGTTTTCCACAAATCAAAAGAAAACACAAACAAGTATGGTAATACTGACACAAACATTTAAACCTGACCATGAGGAAATTATCTGAGAAACATAGGGAAACAGGAGAATGCACTATGCTTTGGCAGTTTTCTGTCAATGCTGTCTCCTAAAAACTCAAATGTGAAGAATTTATTTTGGTAGGAAAGCTCAAAAAAAGGGCCACCTTTTGTACCTCACCAAGTTCCTCCCTACCAATGGAACATAATACATAATTTCATTATTTAGGTAATAAAAATAAAAGCTCAGTTTCAGATAACTATTAAACAGTTTTAAGCATAAATACAAACTGACATTTTGCAGCTTTCCACTCTCAATAGCAAATTCACAGAATTAATCCAGATTTGGTGTTTAGTTTGTTTTTACACGCAGAGAAATTGGCAGCAATGTATTCAAGCCTTTTAAATTATGTGTTCAGCAAATTAGATTTTTGAATTTAAAAAACAATAATCTACACATAGCTGTCCAAAAAATATGTTTGTTCTTAAGAGGTGAAAAGATGTAGCTAGCAGTTACTAGCTAGCTAGCTCACGCAAAAATTCTTATGCAGTTATACAAACTGCATGGAGTGGACAATATTTTTGTACATGCAAAACCCATGCATGATCCAAAGACAGATCATACATACTCTGGTGAAAAAAATTGTACGTATGCAAGTTTTCCACAAGAGCTAAACCACCAAAAATTATGAACTCAGCTGGAAATCCATCCACTCCATTAAGAGAAGATCATTAAAATTCACAGTCTAACAAGACATTCTGCACAAAAGGAAGAGTCTAAAATGGCCACAGCAGTTAATAAGTCCGCAAGATACTTGGAACTGACAGTAAACTTGTTAATGAGACAATATAACTACTAATTCTAAAATGTCAGTTACAAAAAGAAGACTCAGATATTGTCAGAAGCAAAAAGCTCCTCATTACTGCTTCTTTATTGCTTTTATTGTTGAGGGGAAAAAACATTCCCAAGTGTACAGTTCTTGCACAAAAATCAGAGGAACAAAACACATAATTTATGAGACTACCCAAAGCACTCTTGAAAAGGATAATAGGGAGCTTTGAGGTAAGTTTCTCCTTGGTGACAAGGAAGTAGTTTTGAACAAGGCTTGCTATATTTCAGCAAGTTCTGAATTTCCATCCCTCTCTCCAAATAAATTATAAATGACGGCACTCTTGGGTAAATGAATGAAAACTTCATGTTCCACTGTCTCAGAAGACCAAAGAAGACCTCACAAAAAAAATGCCTACTCCTCAAGCTCATTTTCAGTGAAAGTGATAGTTAGACTTATATTAAAGTGCCTTAGCATAAAAGCTACTCTGCAACTGATGAAAGAATTCGTTATCTGTATCATACTTAAACGGTCCTCTTTGGGTGTGTCTCTCCCACATCACAGACTTTAGGATTCCCAGAATCAACATAACACACCTGAATTTGCTCAAGCTTAGTTTACATGTCTATATTAGTTGCTGCATTAACATATAACAGCAAAAGAACCACTGGAACTCACAGTCCTAAACTTTCTTGACTTACTAGATTTGGGTTTGTTTCTGTTCACCAACCCATCTTCAAAACAAACCCAACAGTCTTCTGATGGCCTGCTCAGACACAGACTTCTGAAAGAGCTGTCTTTTCCTCAAAGAAAAGAGGGCAAGTACGTGAGGTGCACCACCACAATAGGTCAAAACTAATTTTCTCCTAAATCTTGGGTACTTATGGGGGGAGGTGTTTGTGTGGACAGAGATGACAGAGCCAGACATACCAAGCTGCAAACAAAACGCTAGTTTATATTTACAGAAGCCTTGAGATTAACAAGGTAGTATCTCACTGAACCAGCTGCACAGCTGTGCTCACCCACTCCTCAGGCATATCTAGCAGCCAAGCCTTCTTCCTTAAATGCACTTCAAGAGATTCTCCTGTCTTTGATTCCCACCTCTGTCCTTCCATTCCTTAGCTCCTTTCGCTCTTGTCTAACATCCAGAAAAATGGTATCTTTCATCGCAGGGTAATATCAACATATCTCCTTTCTTAATGACAAGCAAGAGAGAACGCCTCACCAAGTGCAATTAAAGAAATTAACTGCAGGCCCACAGAAAACCTTCCAAAAGCCACTGAATTGCATGGAACAGTCACTTGCACTGTAAGAGACACAAATGTACTGAACTCTTGAGCTCTGAAGACTTTTTTTTTTTTTTTTTTTACCCATATGATCATAAGCAAGACCCAAAAAGTTTTGGTTTTATTTGTATCAATTGCAATACAATGATCATCTTTTTGCTCAAAGGACCACCTGCTACACAGACAGCTCTTTAAACTTCAACTCTCTTGAAAGGTAACTAAAAACTCTCTATGCCTTAAAGCATCCTTTTCTTTGGGATGGATGTCAGTCTCTACAAGCATCACCAGTAAAGCAACCAAACTATCTTATTTCATTCCCTGGAAGTTGTATGTGGGATACAACAACAACATAAGCATTCACCACAAGGTTGGTTTTTGTTGTTTGCTTGTTTTTTTTAAAGAAAGTATGAATTATTTCAACATTTAAAATTATGAAGGTGGAGAAACATAGGCTGTGGAGACAAGAGGTATCAAGGGAACTAATGGGAACCAAAAAAAAAAGGGCAATTTAAGGTTCCAAATGAAATCTCCAGTCAAAACATACTTTTTATTCTAAGACATTGTATGACTTGAATGACAGAGTCATCTTAAAGTACATTTTCAGAAAATGTATTGTGATTAAAGAAACATTATACCCTTTCTGAATAACTGTTTCATTTGACGTACAAGAACTACCATGACGAAAAAAAGGATGACCAAAAAAGAGTATCCACCAAGTTTCTGGTTGTGTTACAATCTGATTGGAGAAAAATAGTCAGTAATACTGTTTTATAAATATTTTTAATCACATTGTGGTGGGTTCACCTTGCCTGAATGCCAAGTGCCCACCCAGCCACTCTATCACTCCTCTTCCCAGCTGGACAGGGGAGAGGGTAAGGGTGGAAACAAAAGAAAAAAAAACCACAGCACAAATCATGGGTTGCAATAAGGCAGTTTATATTTATACAGAAAGCAAAAGCAAAAGCAGGGTGCGCGCGCGCAAAGCAGAAGCAGCAACTACTCTCTACTTCCCATGAGCAGTGATGGTCGGCTATGTCTCTGGGAAGCAGGGCACCTACACATGTGTTAGATGTTAGCAGGCAGCCATCGGAGATAATGAGTGCCTCTCCTTCCTGCTTCTTGCCCCAGCTTTTATATCTGGGTTGACGTCATATGGTATGGAATATCCCTTTGGTCAGTGTGGGTCAGCTGGCCTATTTGTGTCCCCTCCCAGGATCTTGCCCTTGATTGAACCGTGAGTGCTGCGCTCAGTGGTAGCCAAAATATGGGTATGTTATCGACACCAATGCAGAGCATTGTGAGGGCTCCTATGGGGAAACAAATTCTGGCTCAGCCAGACCCATCACATACATTGAGTCAAATACATGACTAAGAACAACACAGTGTGTTTCAGACATATTACTCTGGAGTTCTTTACTGAATCCCAAGGTCTCCACACACAATTTTTTTCCATGCAACTTTCTAAGTTGCGTTTCTTTGATTGGTGAAGAGGGCAGGAAAAACTTCTGGTTTTTTCTGGAACTGAGTCTTAAGAATACCACCATGCAACAGCAACTATGTATTAAAAAACCTGATGATACACAAAAGGAATTCACATTTCAGTTTTGTGTATCTTTGGGAACATTAATGAGTAACCTGCTAAACACTACAGCTCAAGGTAAGCTATTTTCTTGACATCTTCTATGCTACCTGCTAGCCTGTTGCTCTACTGAAATAAAATGATTTTTAAAAATCGGATCGAATATTAACAGCTTCATTCTTTTGGATGCATTGGGAGTGTTGGCAAATAACACAGACAAAATATTCCTCCCCCCAAATACAAAGCATCTTTATATGAAAATGCTCAACTGCAGCTAAACTGCTCTACAAGATTAAGCCATTTCCAGGAATGCTGGAATATTCTTGATATTACATAGAAAATAAATTCCTAGTATTTGTAAGGCACTTGGAGATCTTTTAATGGGAGCTATAAGATGCATTGTTACATTAAATATTTTTCACCAACTTTCAGAAGAAATTGTAATAAGAACATTACTTTACAGATCAATAAACTAAAGTACAGAGTGAATACTTGATTTGCTTCTGATCAAAACACATTAATGTCATACCAAGGTCAGAACTGAGTACAGACTCCAACTGTTCAACACTTCATGATATTGTTTAGAGGGCACAGTGGTGCTCAGTCAAAAGCTGGACTTGATGATCTTGGAGGTCTTTTCCAACCCTAATGATCTTATAAGCAGGAACCACTAGCAGAACTTTTAGTTTCCTCCCAGATACCTATTGTGTACAAAAATTCTGTAGCAAAAATATCATTTTGCAAAGCAGTATGACATGAAATATGACTAATCAAGCGCAAAACAGTAAGATAAGTCCTAAAAAAGTGCAACCACGGGAACTAAAGCCTGTAAGTGATCTCTACAAAGAGCAACAGAGATTGAAAGAAGGAGATTTTTGACTTCAGCTTCTGTAATCTAGAAAAAACTCATTTAACTTCTGATCTCTCAGTCACCAGAACAAGCATGTCTCAGGTGTTTTTTTTTTAATTGAGTCCTGTGTCATTCTTAAAGAGCATCAGTTTTGTTAATGAGAAAAAATATATTTTGCATGGGCTTTATCACAGGTTCAGAAATATTCTTGGCATTTAGTCAGCAGCTCGGCACACCTAAGTCAAAGCAAACTCTCTTAATAAATCAGGAGATGGTCTCCAACAACAGTAACTTTTTCATATTATCACCAGATGATTGAGTAGGCAAAAGCTGGCTGAGGAGTTCCAATAAGAGAGTGACTTCAGACATAGTATTACATGATAGCACATGTTCAAATAAAGCACTTACAATGTAAAGAACTGCAAAAAATGGTACCATGCACTTGGGTCACCCTACTGAGCTTCAAGAAAGTAACAGGGCATAAACCTCACATATGTTGTGATTCTTGGGGTGGCCCTGTGCTGGGCCAGGAGTTGGACTTGATTACCTTGTGCGTCCCTTCCAACTGAGGATATTTTACAATTCTGTGATAAAACTATTACAAAAGAAGGAAATACAGAACTTGAGCCCTTCACTGTAACCCAAACCCAGTGCTGGTACTGAACTAATACATTCTCCCCTCCACAGCTATTAAAACCTTGCCCTAAAATAATTACATTAATTGCATTTTGTCTGAAGAAGCATCTGCATTTTATAGATTCAGCTACAGTTGGCAATTTCTCAATCACATCATTTGGTTAGGAAACATCTCTATGCCACCCCTTTACATTTGCTTCACCCATTTAAATGAGCTGCGTGTTTCTGTCCCACCTCTCCGAGTTCATTTGCTTATGTCCTTTGGTATCTGTTGTAATAGCTCTGCCTGCCATCTTCTATTCATCTCTTCTTGCTATGAAGTAAACTTTACTCTTCTGGTCAATTCTTTCATTGCAAGAAAAGAACGACCCCCACACAGTGACTCTGCAGTGATAACTACAACCTAAGAGCTGGTGAGTGTTAACACTTCAAAAGAAATCTCGTACTCAGTTCAAGGGGCTGCACAGAATCAAGAATCTGATCTTGGACCATATTTTGGTTTGTCTTTCCAGTTGGCCCTATCATAAATTCTATTTTACAGTACCAGAAATCAAAGTGGGGAATGACATAAAGTCCTCAAGTGACCCCTAAGCATTCCAAACCCCTGGATTTCAGTGGCTACATTCAGCCTCTGGAACTATTTCCAGATCTAGACTGATGTCATTAACGATGCTGGTAGACAGTTAAAAGTTTCCTTAATTAAGTTCCACCAGAAACACCAGGGAAGAAAAAAAAAGAAGACAATAAAATTTCCTCACAGATTAGTGACATTCTTTGTAATCAAAGGAACTCCTCTGGACCTAAGTATCCATCCTAAGGATGGACTAAGGAAAATTCAATTTCCCCACTCCTTTTGGAAGGCCGAAAAAAAACCACCAAAAAACAAACAACAAACNCTTGAGAAGTGCATAACTCAGAACACTTTTGTGTATCTTAAAGAAAAAAACCTGCTAGCAATATAAAATATCATTAGAAAAGATCAAGCACATCTTATACATAAAAGACTTCTCTAGACAGGTACACAGGAGAAATCACTCTGAACTAGCATTTTCATTCCTTATGAAACTTGCATCTTTTAGCATTTATTTTATACCAAACCAGGTGGAAGTGTTGCAGTGTCAACATGTTTAGCTATCTAAAAAATTTCCAAAATATTCAACTCATAAATATACAAATATTTTGTTTACACACATCTTCTTTTTAAACAGAACACTGTGGTATTCCAGAATCAAAGCACTTAAATTGATTTGACATTTAACTACATCTGCTGTATGAGCTGTACAGAGATTGAAGCTATGTGCTGTCCCCTGTAACTGTAACAAATATCTGGTAAGATTACTTCGCAGTACACCTTCCACAGGTTGCTCACAAAGAAAACATTGTGTCCACAGAAAATATCCACAGAGAAACTTAATTCATAAAAAACACTGGGTTAGATGATTTATAACCTGTGAGACAGAGGCTTTCTAAAGACGCTTGTCGAACCAGCTAGAAATAACATTTCTATTTTCTCCCTAGAAAACAGCAAGAGAATCTCAATGGTAAAAACATGATGGAAGATTCCATGGTACTCCTAGTGACACCAACAACCCCCTAGTACGCTATAGTAGAAAAGCAACAGACCGTCAACAAGTCCTTTATATCAAAGTGCTGACAAAATGGCAAACTCACAAAGGAAACAGAAAAATCTCACTCACTTTTCCAGATTGAATGATGCACAAAAGACTAACACACCCTTTTCTAAAAAAATAAGCCCCCCTCCCAAAAAAATTACAAAATTCATGTTTAAAAATATTAAATTTAAGAAATTGTACTTCCATTATAATTATCTTTTTCATACTTCCTTGCCCCCTCCATCAGTAAAGAAAAACAAAAAATTGCGCAGGAAAGTTTAGCGAAGCTCACCAGAAGTTCTTTATTTCTGCACGTTTCAGATAAGAGACTAATGATAGCAGGGGGTGATGACCATAAAATAGGCC
>VWZG01009032.1:7136-21169 GCA_013396735.1 Grallaria varia
AGGGAAGGGAAGGGAAGGGAAGGGAAGGGAAGGGAAGGGGACAGGGATGGAGCTCCTAAAAATTCTCCATGGCAACTGTGAGCTTTGTGGACCCGGCTCCAGAGGGAGCACCTGGAAACAGCCAGGAGGAGAGGACATCAGGATGGGTGCCCATGGGTGACATCTTAGAGTTCCCCACCCTCTGCCAGGGCTGGGAAGGAAGTGAAACTGGGCATGGAGCCGAACACGTGGCATAAACCAAACTCAGCATTTCTTTCCCCATCCTGTGGGTAGGCCTGGCATGTCCCTTCAAGAAGGTAGGTGTGGGACAGGCGTAGGCTTAGAGCTGGCCAGGGTGAACTGGGTAACCCTGGCACACAGAGGGGAACCAAAACTTCCCCTGTGAAGAAGTGGTGGGAGCAAAGTGCTGATGTGTCTCTAACTGATTTAATTCCCATTAAACTCCACGGAGAGCTGCATCTCCTTCCCAGAGATGACGCTCTGTGGTCAAACCTCTTGCTCTCTAAAGCAAAGGGACCACAAAGCACCATCCTGAGGGCCAAAGGGGTTCATCCTGGTGGATGGGTTTTGCCTGTGGAATGATGTTGTTTGGAGGCTTTGAGATGTGTGGAGAGGTGAAAACCCCAAAATGAGAAAGCAAATCAGCCAAAGGGCCCCCAGAGATTTTTATTCTCCTGGAGCAGGGCATACACTGCGAAAATACATTATGGCTGTAATTACCAATCAAAGCATTTTAATAATAGGTCATCCCCTGATTTAGCATCCAAATGTGAAAACGGAGATATGTTGAGTGGTTTGAGTTTTCTGTGAGCATTCTTGAGTTGCTGCTTTTAGGCTGAGCAGCAGAAAGAAGCAATAAAACCACTACAAACACTAAACCAGGGCTGATTTCCCATCAGTGGGAGAGGCAGAACAGGCTCCTGCTGCTCTCCCAAAGAGGAGTGTTCAGCCTTCGCAGGTCATCGACAACTGCCTGGCAGCTCTGAATTGGGGCACTTGGGGACATGGGTTAGTGGTTGGGTTAATGGTTGGGTGATCTGGGGGGCTTTTTCCCCCTTCATGATACTACGGTTCCAAATAAACCTGAGTTTAGGTGCGCTGGCTGAAAGGCACCCGGGTGTTTATACAACACCTGCATAAACCCAGCCCTTGTCCACGAGGAAAACCTGGGATTTTCCAGAGATATATCGCTTTTTCTGCTCCTGCTCTGTGAAAGGCTCTTCTTCTGCAGGAACAGTTGAGAGGGAACAGTGGCAAACACAATGGCCACGCCAGGGAGTGAGTTTTCATCTCTGAGTCACAGGGGAAGTGAAACAGGAATTTGTGCTGCCTTTTAACTCCATGAAATACTTAATCCGTTCACTTTCCCCTTCCATCTGGAAAGTCCCAGCACTCAGAGGCATAAACATGAGCTTAGTTAAGCCTTGCACTGGCCTCTTACACATAGGGAGAAGATGCATGTCTGGCAATGTGTGGATTAACAAAGCTCAGGGGAAGGGCTCTGGAGCCCGGCTGGGAGAGCTGGGGGGGCTCGCCTATGGAAGGGAAGGCTCCAGGGAGACCTGAGAGCCCCTTGCAGTGCCTAAAGGGGCTCCAGGAGAGCTGGAGAGGACTTGGAACAAGCGATGGAGGGACAAGGCAAGGGGGAATGGCTTCCCACTGTCAGAGGGCAAGGTGGGATGGGATATTGGGAAGGAATTGTTCCCTGTGAGGGTGGGCAGGCCCTGGCACAGGTTGGGCAGAGAAGCTGTGGCTGCCCCATCTCTGGAAGTGTCCAAGGCCAGGCTGAAGCAACCCGGGATAGTGGGAGTTGTCCCTGCCCATGGCAGGGGGTGGGACTGGATGAGCTTTAATGTCCCTCCCAACCCAACCCATTCCCATGATCTGGCCAACATCAGCATAAGCTAAACTGGTACGTGAAGCCCAGCTTCTCCCAGGTGGGCTCATGGCATCTACAACATGTGACAGAAGGTCTTCCATGCCTGCTTTCAGCTGCTGCCACCGCGGGCACCTTTGGCTGCTGCTCTTTGCTCTCCTGCGTGCCCAGACTGCCAGCAGTGCCACGTGGGGTGGGCTGAGCTGGGTCTGACTCACTGGCTTGGCAGGGCCGGGCTCAGGCTGGGGCACCACGGGAGCCTTGGGGTGCAGGAACGCCCTGAGCTGCCCCGTGCCATGAACACCCCCCGTCCTGGCTCTGGGACGGTGTCTGGCCTGTGTGCCAGAGGTTCCAGGGCATGGGAATGCCATGCTTGCACAAGCTGGAATGAGCTTTGCAGGCACAGAACAGCCCCGTGCCCCGGGTAAGATGGATCTGCCAGACAAGGTCGGGAAGGAAACACTGCCTGGGGGTGCAGGCTGCCCTTGCCAGGACGTGGGAGCATCTTGTGACTGCCGAGCATCCCTTTTCCCATTACAAAAGGCATTTCCCTGGGCCACTCAGTCCCTTGGATCTGATCAAGTCAGCGAGGGCTGGCCAGTCCCCGCTTCTGGTCTCACTAAGCCCTAAATGCAGCCCTTTGCCTCACCCATGTTTTTGTCAGCCCTCTGTGCTCTCCCCTCGTGCCACCCCTGCCCAAAGGTCCCCTCATTCCTCACTGCCATCCTGGGGACACCAGTGACACGGGGAGGGACCCCAAATGAGGGTGGCATTGGGTGGGTCTCCATGAAATGCTGGATAAGGAAGAACTTCTTGACTGTGAGAGTGACGGGGCGCTGGAACAGGTTACCCAGAGAGGTTGGGGAGTCTCTCCCTGGGGATGTTCCAAGCCCATCTGGACCAAATCCTGAGTGACATACTTTTGGGGACCCTGCTTGAGCAGGGAGGTTGGATGAGGTGACCTGCAATGGTTCCTTCCAACCCCAACCATGCTGATGGCTGATGAGATTCCATGAAAAGCAGGAGACAGGGAGCATCACCTCCCCCGTGTGCTGACCCTCAGGCCAGGCCCAAGTGTGACCCCAGCCCTGGGGAGGGTCTGTGGGTGACTCCATGCTCCCCAAAGCCTTGGAGGGTCAGGGAGGGGCTGTTCCCCACCAAGGAACATCCAGCAGCTTCTTCACAGGCACTGAACCCAAGGAGCAGGACAAGAGGTCACCTCAACTGAAAGGGCAGCTGGGATGGGTGTGAGCAAGGAATGCCCAACACTGAGAGGGCCCAACAGCCCAACATCCCAACAGCTGGGAGGTGTTTCCAGGCTGTTGGGACAGGGGGCTCAGGGCCACCATCCTGGGAAGAGGGCCCTCTGGATAAGGAGCTGGCAGTCTCAAGTGCCCGAGAGTGCCCAGCTGACCCCACAGGACCTCAGCACACATCCATGAGGAACATGAAACTCCTCTGAAATCTGACCATAAGCTCCCAATAACTTCTCCTTTCTCCTTCCTGATGATGAAACACTCTGAACGCTCCGGGAAGTGAGTGGGACAGCTGGGAGGACGAGGGCTGTGAAGAGTGACCCTGCTCTCTGGCTGAGGGCTGTGGATCCCGCAGCCACAATGTCCCACTGCAGTCCTGGTGCACGCTCCAGGGAGGGCTGGAGTACCAGCACAGGCTCAAGAGCCCTCCCAAGCTCCATCACTCCTGGAACCACCTGCGTCCTGGAATGGGAATGCTCAGGGAGTTTGGGATCAGCACCAGGCTGGGGAGCAGCGTTGACTTGAGGGAGGTTGAGCTGCCCGAGGACCTGAAGAGGGGGAAGGATCACCCCATGCCCACGGAGGGACAGGAATCATGGAGCCAGAGGGGTGTGGAGCATCATCCCCATCCCAGGGATTCCCCAGCCCACGCTGTTGACCCTGGGGGACATGGGGACAAACAGAGCATTGTATCCCAGAATAGCTGCCTTGTTCCAAGGGAAAGGTTGGTGCAGTGCCAGCCTGTAGGGCTCCATGAGAGCAGGAGGGTTTCCTCCTGCCGCAGGAAGGTGAGTGACTCACTCCTATGGAAACGGGAGGCAATCCCTCTCCCTGGTGACTGTCTATCTGGAGAGAAATCTCCATCCGCTTCCCTTCCAAATACCTGCTCCTGAAATTCTCTGTGCCTGTGGCTTCTCTTATCAGATGATCTATTTATTCTGACAATCACAAAGCCCTGGGGGTCCTGTCTGTGGCTCCAAGCACATCCCAAGGCTTTGCCACGGCCATCCCGTGAGTGACTCATTGAAAGGGAGAGCTGGGACAGTCCCCACGCCTGGAATCACCAGGAGGAAACACCTGCGAGCCCTGAGCTAAGGGAAGGGTCTTCCTCGAGGTGTTCCCTGAGCAGGAAGAGGTAGATCCCAGTGGCATCTGTGGTTCCTACGTGAGCCTGTGGTTCAGTTTTAATGGCAGTCACCAGCCTGAGGGAGAGGGTGGGTTCAGGGCCCAGATCATGTCCAAGGTGTCCTTCAAGTTGATGCTGAACCCTGATCCCTGTCCAGGCTTCATCAAGTGGGTTGGGACAAACCTCCAAAGGAAGCAAAGCCATCATCTCTTTTCCTTGGCTCCATCTCTCCCTGTAAACCAGGGAAAAAGCTTCCCCCTTCTCTTGAAACAGGCTGGGAAGTGTCTGCTGGTGACACTTTTCAGCCTGGAAAAGGCCAGCTATGCTTCCCTGTTCCTGAACTGCCAAAAGGAGGATCAAGACCTGGCTTGCAGGGCACGAGACCCATGTGGTGTGTGGAAGGGCCTTTGGTCACTAAATGTCTAAGTCAGACACACACTCATATTAAATAAGTAAAAAATAATAATACCCAGGGCAGAGAGTGTGGGGAAGAATCACAGAATGGGTTGGGTTGGGAGGGACCTCAAAGCCCATCCAGTGCCACCCCCTGCCATGGGTAGGGACACCTTCCACTATCCCAGGATGCTCCAAAGCCCATCCAGCCTGGCCTTGGACACTTCCAGGGATGGGGCAGCCCCAGCTTCTCTGGGCAGCCTGTGCCAGGAACAGTGTTAAATGGAAGGATCATCTTGGCAAGGGGCTGTGGGGTCTCTCCATGGATCCCTCTAGGGCAGGACATGGTGCCTTTCTAGCAGGGATCAGCCCAAGCGCCAGTTACTGGCTTTTGTGGGAGGTTGCAATGTGAAATTCAGGTGACAGCAAAAAAAAAGGGCCTTGTTTTCTACTGGTCTTGGCAAAACTCCCCATGACTCACCCAGTCTGAGACAGAGAGTTAATGGCTCAGTGCAGTGGAGCCACAGAGCAGGTCATGGTGCTGCTCCACCACTGGCACGTGTTGATGCTTCCAGCCTGCTCCCACTCTGCTGGGATCCTTGGATCAGAGAATGACAGGATAACTTGGTTGGAAAGGACCAGGAAGGTCTCCAGTCCAACCTCCTGGTCATGGCCGGGGCAGCTCTGGGGTCAGACCAGCTTTATTCATTGGGTCTTGAATAACCCCAAGGACAGAGGTTGCACAGCCTGGTCATGGTGGGACAGTTTTCCCTGATCCTCAGCCTGTAACAGCAGGGGTGACAATTGAAGAACCCCAAGGACAGAGGTTGCACAGCCCGGTCATGGTGGGACAGTTTTCCCTGATCCTCAGCCTGTAACAGCAGTGGTGACAATGTCAGCAGTGCTGGGACTCGCTCCGGCAGGTCTCCTCATGGAAAGACAACGAAGGCAGTAATTCCAGGGAGCAGCACCATCCCTTTTCCTGTGAAAGCCCCACTGGTGCCTGGGAAACAAGGGGAAGGGGCCCTTCTGTTGTCCTGGGCTGCTTCGTGCACACTTGGATGCCACAGGTTTGGACCATCCGGCTGAAGAAACGATGCTGTGACAGAGGGTCAGGTCTCTTTGCAGAGGACAAACTGCAGGTCCCACTGTCCTTCCTCCCCACCCCATGTCACAATCAACTCCCTCTTTCCCTGGGGATAACGGGATCATTTCTTTTCCCCTTCCCTCTCTCCTTGCCTATTCATCCTCTGCTCCTTAGGCACAGCTTATCCTTTCACTTAGAGCTGGCCTAACCAATACCTGCTTCATTAGGCACTTAATTACTCTCTCCTTGTGTTTAACCTGGAAACCCCTTCCTTTGATTCCAGGACTACTTTGGGCAAAAACCACACATGGGACCAACTATAGGAGCTGGTCAAATACACACCGTTGCCTCCAGAGCTTGTTTTGCAAATCTGGACTTCCCAGGACAGCTTGGCCGAGGGCTGGACGCAGATTTCCAAGGAATTCTGTTTGGCCAGGAGGAATTGGCTTCTGTTTAGCTCAGAATTGCTGATGGCCTGGCGAGGACGTTGAATCTGGCACTGGTGACAAAAACCCCATATCCAGGGGATGTCCAGCTCTGGGAACACACACCCAGCACTGGGAGGCTTTTGCTCCATGTCAGTCCCATCAGCAATCCCGAGCCAAGGAGCCCGTCTGAGAGACTCTGGATTAATCCTGGAACGTGACCTTTAAATGCTGGGAGTGGTGGGAGAGATATTTTAACTGCGGTGGCAAAGGTCCAACTGAGAAACACCAGCCAGGCCCTAGATAGGAACACTGGCCTCCTGACAATGATTCCGGCTGGGAATGAGCCTCGGGGCTGCTCTCCCTCCTGCGAGGTGGGTGACAGGGGGTGGGCACGGGAAAGAAAGTGCTGCCAACCTGGCTTGGTTAAAAAAAATACACCCGCGTGGTGGGGCACACAGCCATCAGTCTGGATCCTGGAGAATTCCATGTGCATTGCCCACCTTCCCTCATTGCTCCAGCCATAGCCAGGGAAATAGGATCCTGGATCCTGGAGAATTCCATGTGGTTTGCCCACCTTCCCTCCTTGTTCCAGCCATAGCCAGGGAAATAGGATCCTGGAGAATTCCATGTGCATTGCCCACCTTCCCTCCTTGCTCCAGCCATGGCCAGGAAAATAGGATCCTGGATCCTGGAGAATTCCATGTGCATTGCCCACCTTCCCTCCTTGCTCCAGCCATGGCCAGGAAAATAGGATCCTGGATCCTGGAGAATTCCATGTGGTTTGCCCACCTTCCCTCCTTGCTCCAGCCATGGCCAGGGAAATAGGGCTTGGTCCCATGGCTCTGTGCTCCTGAGGGTGGGCTTCATAAGACCAGTTTGGGTTTAACTGGTGTTTTAAATGAGAAAATGCCAAAAAAAAAAAAAAAAAAAAAAAAAGGCAAAAAAAAATAATTAAAAATCTTGATGTTAGGAGAGGTTTGAAAATAGAGCAGCTGAATTGCATCCCTCCTCTGCAGGGAGGTTTTCCCACCTGGGGCAGTGGAATCCCTGTCCCTGGAGGGATTTAACAGCCCTGTGGATGTGGCACTTGGGGACATGGTTAGTGGTGGCCTTGGCAGTGCTGGGGAACTCCATAGGCTTAAAGGTCTTTTCCAACACCAATGATTCCATGTTTTTATCGAGAGTGGAAGCAGCCCTGCTGTTGTTTGCTTCCAATGGAGTTTGTATCCATGGAAAAGCTGCTAAAGGCTGACCTGAGCATAGGAGGATGCACCAACCTTCTTCCAAAGGGCAGGATGCAGGATGGGTCACCCAGGAGGGTTGTTGGGGCATCCCAAAGGTGTAATGGTGCCCTCACCCATGAGACCAGGGTGTGGCTAGTTTGGGCTCTAAAGAGAGACTCCTTTCACCCCATTTGAAATGTGGATTTAGATGGACACCTCCAGGGGGATCCATGCACGGGATGGACTCACTGGGGCTGAGCAAACCTCTTGTTTTCTGGGCTGAGCTGGCCAAGGAGCATCCCCCACCACAGGGGATCCGTGGGGAGCAGCAGCTCCTGGGCTCCACATGCCCACCTTCTCTCCCAGTGCCACCCCTTGGGTCCTCTCCAGGGGAATCCCCCTGAGGATGAAAATGTTCTTTTGGAGCAGGAGGGGAAGGAAGTGAATTCAAAAGCCCTGCAGTGAGAACAAGTATTTTTTGGGGGAACAAAGAGATTCCAGGGTGGGACCTGTGCTGGTCCCCATGGTCTCAGAGAGCAAGGATAATGATCCCCAAACCTGCTGTAAAACGGCTTTTCCCCCAGCACTGCTGGGAATTTGCTCCTGAACCTCTCTGTGGTTCTTGTCTGCCGGATCCTTCATGAGGAACAGGGGAAACTGGGAGACATGGGATGCTCTGGGGCCTGGCCACACCATCCTCGAACCTCCTTCCAGCCAGAGGAGTCACAGAGAATTCCATTGTGGTGCCAGGCTGTGTTTCCACCCTCAGGCTGAGCTGCTGGAGGGTCAGTCGAGCAGTGACCCCATAAAATTTGGGGGGCAACTGGACCCCATGGTCCAGCTGTCCCACCCTGCTGCTCCCAGGGCTCCGTGCCTGGTGGGGACATTTCCTGCACTGCTCTGCAGCAGCTCTGCAAGTAGAGAAACTCCTTTTGCAGGAGAGCCTCTCCCCACCCCAGCACTATTTTAGGCTTGGACCGTGATGTGGATGGTTTTAGAAGGCTTGGTTTCGGGACGTCCAACACCAGGATCAGTGCAAAACCTCTGCCAGCAGCACCAGCCGTGCTCAGGGCAAGTCCTGTCCTCCTGGACACCTCCTCCAGCACCTCCTCTTGCTGCAACTCACCCAAAGACTCTTGAGTAAGATTTTGGATGTTGTGAGTTTTTTTGCTCTCTGTCTTATTTACTATTTTCTAGGCAGTTCCAGAAGAAGATGCAGAAGAGGAAGTGAAATTTGGCAGAAAACTCAGCATCTCTGCTCCTAAGAAAGCAGATCAGCAGGTCAGTGGGATCAGCAGGAGCAGAGCTGCCCCTGCCAGAGCTGCTCCCGAGGGGCTTTGTGGCTTTGTTGAGCCCCCACCCCGTCCCTGCAGGGGCTGCAGTCTGGGAACCCACTGCACACGCAGCCCAAGCCACAGGGTTAATTTTAACACACCTATCCAGTGTGATGTGTTTATTTATGGTCTTTAGAGAAGCAACGTTGTTGGCCACAACAGGATGCTTGTGTTTTGGGGCCCAGCACCGGCCCCTGCTGCCTTGCAAGCCCCATCCTGAAGGGAGGGGGCTGCCCTTGGAGGCTGCAAACACCTCCAAAAATCCTGGGTTATGTCGGAGCTGGGGGGGAAAGTGAGTGGCACCTCCATCACCCTGGTGCCCTTGGAGCCCCACGGGCTCTTGGGGAGGAGGATTGGGGAGCCCGGTGGGGAGGAAATGAAAGCTGGGCTAAAAGATATTCCCCAACTGCTGGTGGACAGAAAATACACACCCAGCTGACCAAAGCCACAGAGCAGAGCCCTCTGGGTGCTGCAGCAACGTGGGCCAGTGTCGCTGCTTGCAGCTGCTTGCTCCAGACAGCCCCACGTGCATCAGGTCTCCTCCGAGTGCCCCTTCCCAAACCACACCAGCCCCACGTGCATCAGGTCTCCTCCGAGTGCCCCTTCCCAAACCACACCAGCCCCGGAGAGCAAAGGTGCCCTGTGCCCTCTCGGCACCCACTGGGGAGTTCTCGTTGAAGGCATTAGTGGGAATAGGGTGGGAAGTGCCTCTCTGTGCTCAGCACCCACCCACCAGCACCTCTGGGGGGCTGCAGCCTCGGAGGTGGTAGGGGGGGATTCACACTGCGGATGAGGGATGGACAGAGGTACAGGACCAGAGGAGATGGCCTCAAGTTACACCAGGGGAGGTTTGGATTGGATATTGGGAACAATTTCTTCCCTGAAAGGGTGGTCAGGCAGTGGAACAGGCTGCCCAGGGAATTGGTGGAATCACAGTCCCTGGAACTGTTCAAAAAACCTGTGGATGTGGCACCTGGGGACACTTCAGTGGAACACTTCAGTGCTGCTGGTTTAACAGTCAGACTCGATCTTGGAGGGCTTTTCCAACCTTATTCCAGCCCCAACTCCCACCTCCAACTAATGAACCCCATTTTGGAGCTCGGTTGGCTGCTGGGAAGGTGCTCCCATGTCTCCAAGCACCCAGTGGGCACCAGCCCCACCTGACCTCATGTCCTGCACACCCCGTTGGCACCACGAGCACGGGCTTCATTCTCCAGCTGGATTGGCTTCTGCTGCCCCTTTATACTCCTCAAAGTGGCTGATGGTCCTGAATAAGAGCACCCTGGGGGGAAAACGCAGCAAAATCATACCTGATCCCATGGGATGTGCCTCCTCTCCCATGGGATGTGCCTCCTGCGTGCCCACTCACACAGGGCACGCTTGTGCCTCCCAGTTAGGTGGCTGAACATCTTGCCAGCCAAGAGATCACGAGAAGTGACCAAATGCCCACGGCCAGGTTGGCTCAGGGCACTGGTTTGCACTGGCACAGATTTAGATGCACATTGCCCCTCTCCTCTCCCACCAGCCAGCACGGACAGGTCTGCGGGCTCACCCCAACACACCCGCAAACCTTCCTCCTTTCCTCCACCGAGGCTTTAACCAAAACAAAGAAAGAGCAAGGAAAAGAGGTTAGATTTATCCCAGCTTGTCTCAAGCACTGGTGGTGCCTCCCTGCCCGTGCTGCAGGTTCAGCTGCACCCATGGGCGCAGCACAGCAGGGCTCTGCCGAGCCCACCCCGCTCCGCCCGTTCCTGTAGCACATTCCTCCCCGCTAGTCAACATGGAAATGTTTTGAAAGTGTCTTAGAAACCTGCCTTGCTGCCAAAACAGTTGAAAAATGAAGCCGTGGAGGGAGCCGTGGGGCTGCTTTCCAGGTCGGCGGGGACGGGTATGGCCGCTGGCCGCCGGGTCCTGCTGCGGCAGCTGCACGAATCACTCGCTTCTCCACTGCATTTGGAACAGCTGCCTCTTCCTTTGCCTTCTCTGAGCCGCTTTGGAGCTGGGAAATGGAGATCTGGGGGGAGGGAGGCTCTTGGTTTGGGTCGCCTGGGTAAGAGGTGACCGTGGTCTGTGCGAAGGACAGGGATCAGTAGCTGGTTAAGGTGGGCGCCCTCCTCCCATCGCCCTCGCCCCCAAACGGGGGGCAAAGCTGAGAAAAAACCAAAGGAGGCAAAGGAAAGGTTTGTCCTCGCAGTGGGCAGTGAAGCTGGAAAGCTCCTGCTTGCTGGAAGCTGCTGGGACTTCAACCAGGCCTGGAAAAGGTCTGCTGGGAAGAGGATTCTCCAGGGGACCACTTCCCCGCTCCAAAGAAGCTTTCAGAAAAGCATCTCCTCTTGCCTGTGGTAGCATCCAGCACCGAGCCTCCAACCAAAGCTCTCAGGCACTCGTGGCCTTAATTAATCACCCTCGGAGACGGAAAAGGCGCCTGCCTCTTGCTTTTGAGCCGTTTGGCTTTATCTTGTGGTGGAAGAGCTGCGAGTGGTCAGCCCTCGGAGGACCAGGCAGGGGGAGACGGCACCAGGCTGAGCAGCAGCAATCCCCCCGTAGGTCAGGGCTCATGCAAGGACAACCGAGTCTCTGGAAACCATCCACAGCTCCATCCATCACCCCAGGACATCATCCCTGCTTTGGAGGGAGCCGGGGTGAAGGATTTGGAGGGTGAAACCAAGGTGCTGTGGTCTGGTTAACCCAACCTCTGCCCAAGAAGTGCTTCCAAAGCCGGGAGAGATGGGCTTAACTTGTCCCCTAGGGCAGCTTCACCAGGGTGAGCCTCACTCAACAGCTCTGCCCAGGCATCTCCCTCTGCGCAAGCAACCAGCTTGTCCTTCCTCCCTCCCTTATCAGCCCCAAATAGCTGCGACGTGATGTATTGTTTTCCCTCCTCAAACAAATTACATCAGAAGAAGGAAACAGGCATAATTTTTTTCCTTCTTTTCTGGCATGGAGGTCCATCAGCAGGATCTCTGCAGCACCATTTCCGTGCCAGGCCCTCATATGCTCCTTGCACCAGTTGATGCCTCCTTAGCTGCTGCTTTCTGCTGCTGGATAATAGATGGCATCGGTGCCCTTCCCCTCCTCCGTCAGGGGCTTTATGGCCCCCCCAGCTGTGTCCAAGGAGCCCCTCCTGAAATGGGATCCAGCTGGAAAAGGAAGATCTGGCTCCCACCCAGGGACGCAGATGGGAATGCACGGGGGAACTGGTGGCGGTGGAAAACAACTGGGCCACCTGCACATGAATCAGTGGGGCTTGTTCTCCAGCCCCAGCCTGGCCAGGGACCCTCCAGCCCCCCAGATTTGCGGGTTTGTCCCCCAGGTGAGTGAGCCCCACTGGGACAGTAGGGTTGGACTGGTCACTGTGTCCCTTGGGCAGCAGTCACCTGCAGGGAGAGGCCAGGCTGGGAAGCTGGTGGTGGCCCTCCACAGCTTCCTGTAGCTTCTTGACTGGTTTGGGACAGGGCTCAGCGGGGACAAACTCCAGAGCATCTCTGTAGGATGATATGGGGCACATAACCCCTGGTTCACACCCACAGAACCCAAACTTAATGTATTTCCTAGAAATTTGGGGTGGGATACAAAGGTGGTGGTGGCTCTCCACAGCTTCCCAAACTTCTTGGGAGGCTGTGTCATGACAGGGCTGAGTGAAGACAGATCCCAGAGCATCTCCATAGGGTGTTGGGGGGATACGGGAGACACAACTCCCCAGCTAACACCCACAGCACCCAAAATCAACCTATTTCTAGAAATGTGAGACCCTTGAAGGACTTCTCTTCCACAGGACAGTCCAACTTGCCCTGATGTTTCTGTGGATGTTCTGCATCCCAGCAGAGGGATTTTGGCAGGTCTGCTCCTCTCTGCAGGAGCTGGACCCCCGTTTGTGCCTGCACCCAGCGCTCAGCAGTTCACAGGAGAATAACAAAGAGTGCTCTTTTTGACACCTACAAATCGGCGTTAAGGAGTTTGTTTCTGCCGCTTTCGGGTATCGCCATCCCCGGCCCCATCCCCGTGAGAGGGTCTGGGGAGTGATCATCTGGCTCCGGTGTCAGTCCCATCCCCGATGCCATCGGTGCTCCATACCTGGAGGATGGGGGCTCCTCTCTTCGCCCGGACCCCGCTCCCGTTCCCGGGGGGTCAGGGCAGGAGCGGTGGCTGTCGGGTCCCGGCCCCAGCCCCGATCCCATCCACGCTGCCATTCCTGGGGCAGGGAGCGGCGGGCTCCTGCTCCAGCCCTAATCCCAGTCCCATCCATGGTCCCATCCATGGTCCCATCCACGCTGCCATTCCCGGGGCAGGGAGCGGCGGGCTCCTGCTCCAGCCCTAATCCCAGTCCCATCCATGGTCCCATCCATGGTCCCATCCACGCTGCCATTCCCGGGGCAGGGAGCGGCGGGCTCCTGCTCCAGCCCTAATCCCAGTCCCATCCATGGTCCCATCCATGGTCCCATCCACGCTGCCATTCCCGGGGCAGGGAGCGGCGGGCTCCTGCTCCAGCCCTAATCCCAGTCCCATCCATGGTCCCATCCATGGTCCCATCCACGCTGCCATTCCCGGGGCAGGGAGCGGCGGGCTCCTGCTCCAGCCCTAATCCCAGTCCCATCCATGGTCCCATCCATGGTCNCGCTGCCATTCCCGGGTCAGAGAACGGCGGGCTCCTGCTCCAGCCCTAATCCCTGTCCCATCCATGGTCCCATCCACACTGCCATTCCCGGGGCAGGGGGCGGCGGGCTCCTGCTCCAGCCCTAATCCCGGTCCCATCCACGGTCCCACCCACGCTGCCATTCCCGGGTCAGAGAACGGCGGGCTCCTGCTCCAGCCCTAATCCCGGTCCCATCCGTGGTCCCATCCCTGCCGGTCGGGTCCTGTCCCGATCCCGGCGTCCATCCCAGCCCCTGGGGGAATGTCCGCTCCCCGTCCCAGTCTTTCTCCCCCCGTGTCCCCATCTCGGGAGTTGATCTGTCCCGTCCCGGGTGGGAGGCGGTCCCAGCGCTGGTGGGGCGGTCCTGGCCCCGGTCCTGCCCCGTTCCCATCGCGGGGAGGGCGGCGTGGCCGCACCTCCGGCCCCGTCCCGGCTCACGCGCGGCGCCGGGAGCGGGTCCGGGACAGGGATCCGGGGAAGGACCGGGACCGGGCATGGCACTGCCCCCGCCGCACTCCTNACCCCCGGCTCAGCATCACCCGGTGAGCGCCGTCACCGCGACCGGGGGGACCCCGAGGGGACAGTGGGGGGGATAATGAATGGGACCACGGAGGGAGGGGGATCCGTGTCCTGCCCACGCAGGACAGGCTGCGACAGGGAGGGGGCGACCCCCGGAG
>VWZG01009032.1:24749-53438 GCA_013396735.1 Grallaria varia
TGGGACATCTGGGGATGGTGGCACTGGAGCAGCTGGGGATGGTGGCACGGGGACATCTGGGGATGGTGGCGCTGGGATGGCTGGGGATGGTGGCACTGGGATGGCTGGGGATGGTGGCACTGGGATGGCTGGGGATGGTGGCACTGGGACAGCTGGGGATGGTGGCACTGGGACAGCTGGCAATGTCCTCAGCCCATGCTGGTGGCCGGAGGCAGCGCTGAGAAGAAAGACTCTGAAGGTCAGTGTGGCAGCGAGGAGCCAAGGGGAAAGGGCAGCTGAAAACCAGGCAGTTTGGGCAGGCTCGGATTTCAGCCTGATCCCGTGTCCCCTCTCCCAACCAGCCGGGCTCAGGGATATCCGAACTCTTTGCGTTTGGTTGTGGAAGGTTTCAACCACAGTCCCAGAGGAGGGAAAAACGATGCCAGGTCGTTTGCTTCCCAGCGCCTGGAGTAGTTCCCGGTCCAGAGCAGGGATTTTGATGAGTCCACTAAATGCCTATGAATTAGGGCAGGGAAAACACCCACACTCCGCCTGTGTCCGTCGGAAAGGAGGTGGTGGAGAAGATGTGGTAAATGGGTCGTGGTTTCGACCTCCGGCGGGAAGCCATGGGAGCTGTGGCAGAACAAAGGGCTGCATCTGTGAGGTCCTGCCCGTAAATTAATTATTTCGGAAGGTAGATTAAACCTCATCAACATCCCCCATGAAAACGTGTCCATCAGAGCCGTGATCTGGTTGGGCTCTGTTGTCTTCAGTGAGTTTCCTGCTGATGGCAGGCTCCTGAGGCATGGATGGATGGTGACACTAGGATGGCATTGGGAATGCTGGAGAATGGGGCAGGATTAAAGCCCCTTCCTCCACAATTCAGTAGTGCCCTTACGCTGGCCCAGGGTGCTGCCGGTGACCTTCTCTGGTGACAGCTCCCTCCTCCCCCATATTGACTCATCCAAATATCCAGGGGAGATACTGTTACGGGAGCATTTTGGGATGCTGACATCACATGCACATGCTGTGGGGAGATGGATGTATTGGAGGGCACGTGGCTGCCAGGACACGGCTCTGCCTGGGCTCCTCTCATCGCCAGGTTCCTCTCCCATTCACTGCCTGTTTTCTGGGAAAAACCCACCCACGTCCCATGGGATAAACAGGTCACCCTGCAGAGAGAGGTGGTCCAGGTTCATCTAAACCCAGGATGTGGTTCAGCATGAAGGAAACTGTGCAGGGGTGGCTGGAGAACACATGAAAAACTGTGCCTGCTCACCTGAGAGAAAACCTCTCACCTCGTCCTTGGGAAGGGCCAGGAGACAGGATGGAGCGGATGCAGGTGGTTGTCACCTTTTGGTGATCACAGAAGGATTTATCCAGCTTGGCATCCTCCGGGATCGCTGTTGCTTCCGCCGTTCCCGCAGCCCTGCCGAGGGCTGGATGTGTCACTGGCAGAGCTGGTGTTCGTGCCATCCGGCCCGTGGGCAGAGCAAAGGGCAGCTGCCAGTGCCAGCCTTTGTGCCTGCACATGCCTTGGCTGCCCGTGTCCTCCCCGGGTCACTGTGGATGCAGCAGGAGGGACGGAGGGGGCGGGTGCACCACCGGCCCCGCAGACACAGCAGGGCTTGTGCTGAGCACTCTGAGTGAAAAACGAAGAAGGAGGAAGAGGAGGGAGAGCACGGCAGGGACAAGGCTCCATTCAAACAGAGAACCCTCTTTGCTCCTTGTCCTGGAGATGGAGATGAGCAATGTGGCACATCCGAGGCTCCATCGTGGGCTGGGGCAGCTGGGGCAGATCCCCCACCTTGCCTCAAGGATGGATTCCCAATGCCTTGCTGGGCTTTCTTGCTGGATCTCAGGAGCCTGTGGGCTGGAAAATGGGGTGCTCTTGCCCCATCAGTGCTGGGTTGGCTGCAGGGCACAGCGGGGATGCAGATGGAGCAGCACAGTGCAAGGCTGAAGCCTCTGGAACTCTGCAACCCTTTCCTGCACCTTTTGGGGCATCTTGTGTGGCTCCTCCGGTCACGGTGGCCTCTGTGACACGTTTAATCTGTTGCCAGATCTGTGGGCAGCCTCTCGCTGGCCGGCCACAGATCTGCAGAGCTCAGAGGGAAGGAAGGAGCTGCGGAGCAGAGCAGCTGGAAAGTGTTTTCCCGTGTGCTCGAGCGCTGTTAACCCTGTCCTTCCACCACCACAGCCCCACTGCTGAGGGCTTTGGGGGAGCAGGATGGGACCAGAGCAGGTCTGAGTGCAGGAAAAGCAAAGCCCTGAGGCCAGGACAGAGCAAGGTCAGTGCTGGCGCCTCCTGTTTGTCACAGAGTGGTCCCCAAAGCTACACTGGGGTTTTTGCAGATGGGCAGGTCCGTTGGGGCGTGTGGTGCCCACCCGTGTCCCTGGGAGGTGTGAGCATCATCACTGTGGTCTGCTGGGAGGGCAGAAGCAGCAGAAAGGGGGGAACATCCTCAGGGATGGTGTCTGTGCCACTTCTGGACAGGTTTGTTCCAGTCCCTGGAGCAAGGAGCGGAGTTATCCCCTTGTGATGGGCTGGAGGCATCACTTCACACCTCCTGTGTCAGCTGTGGGATGTCAAGGTGCTTTTGAACGGCAGAGGGAGAGGTCAGCCAGGCTGGCAGCTTCTAGGAGGCTGTCACTGCCTCCTTCCCTGCAGGATCTCAGCTGGGCTGGTGCAGGATAGCTCTGGATCTAAACCAAGTCATGGAGTCATTACATCCTTTATCCAAGTTCCCTTTCCTCTTTTTGGCTTGGCTCAAGGTACTGACAAACCCTCTAGGAAACCAAAACACCCCCCCCTCCCGAAAAAATATTTGTCCTGGAGAAAGAAAATTCAGCTCAGCTGTTTCTCAGCCTGGGGACAGGAAGGGAAACTGAGGCACGTGAGTGCTTCAGTGGGACAGCTCCATTTGTGGAGAGGTGCTGCCCTCCAAGGGTGCTTTGTTGGAGGGGGGGAAAGAAGAGGAATGTGTTCTTTGCAAGCTTACTTTGGGAGAAATGAGGGGTTCTGGCTATTTTTGGGGTGGAGGAAGGGGTAGGTGCTTGTGTGCAAGAAGGGGCAAGGCCAGTCTGTCCCAGCACAGTGGCAGCAGGTTAGAGCTGAGCCATCGAGTCAAGAGGGCTGGCATTGCCCTTTGCCACCTGAGATCATGGTGACATTTGGGCCGGGGCAACCCTACTCAAACCTTCTCCCCCCGGCCCTGGGTCCATGTCCCTGTCACCCCCTGTTGCCACAGGCTTCCCATAACAGGGCCCTGCACTGAGAGCAACCCGGCCTCTCTTACGGGAAGGGAGGAAATGCATTTCCATTTGATTCCTGAGTGATGGGCTCGCTCAGGGATTGTGTGTCCGCCGGGCCCAGGGCTGTTCCCAGCACACAAAAGGGCCCTTGTCCCTCCTCACGCAGACACTGCCAGTCTGTGTCTGCAGAGACCCATTCGGGTCCGTTTTTCTCCTCTCGTGCTTATTCCACAAGCAGGGATGCTGGAGAAGCAGGTCTCAAGGCCAGGAAGCAGGACCTGGGAGCTGGCCACCACCAGCCCAATGCTGACCCCATTAAAACCCATCAGCATCAATAACAGCCAGCCCAGGCAGAGCTCCTCTGGCAAAGAACCCGCTCCCTTTGGCAAGGTTTGGTGACAGATGTGGGGAAGTTTCCTCTACCAGAAGCAGCTGAGGACCTCTGAAACCAGGAGCAGTTCCAGGGGTTGCTCTTGGAAAAGCACAGCTCCATTTTCTTGCCCTTCCTGCCTGGAGTTTAGTAGGACCCAATTTTCGTGGTGCTCAGCAGAGTCACTTCTCATGGCTGATTAAACACAGAATGGAGCATCTTTCCTGCTCTGGGGTACAGAAATCCCAATTTCCGTGTGAACCTGGTGGGAAGCATGGATTGGGACATAGAACTGGGCTGTAGGAGATGGACTCCCAGGTGTGGCCTGGGGTTTGTTGAGGACTTTAGAGCACTGTAGTTCCACCTCTGTCCTCCAGGTGCAAAATGAGATGAAATAAACCTCCCTTTTTTTCTGCTTGACCATAAATCCTCCAGGCCAGGGAGCCCCTGGGTTGTGTCAGCACCCAGCACCGTGGTCTCTGTGTGTGGGTGGTGTGCTGGCAGAGGGCTCACAGGACCACTCTCGGGTCATTGTCACCTGCAGAGATGGCACTGCCAGACAGCGAGCTGTGCTTGTCGGTGGCTTTGGGTCACAGACCTCCCAACGTGTCACAGGACTGTGGCACTGGGGTTTTCTCATCCAACCCACCTCATCCAGGGATGAATCCTTACTCCACGTCCTTACCTCCTCTTTGCCTTCCCCCCCAGGGTGATGGCAAACCTGACAATCCCTCCAGACTGGGACGGGTTCATCAACAGCTCCTCAGACCCAGGTGGCACAGACGACAACTCCTACAAGTGCAGATTTGACGAGGACTTCAAGTATGTCCTGCTGCCCGTCTCCTACGGCATTGTGTGCGTGCTGGGGCTCTTCCTCAACCTGCTGGCCCTCTACGCCTTCATCTTCAGGATCAAGACCTGGAACGCCTCCACCACCTACATGTTCAACCTGGCCATATCCGACACGCTCTACGTGGTCTCCCTGCCCCTCCTGGTGTATTACTACGCCATGGGGGACAACTGGCCCTTCAGCGTGGGCCTCTGTAAGATAGTCCGCTTCTTGTTCTACACCAACCTCTACTGCAGCATCCTCTTCCTGCTCTGCATCAGCGTCCACCGCTTCCTGGGCATCTGCTTCCCGCTGCGCTCGCTGCGGTGGGGGCACGTGCGGCACGCCCGGCGCGTGTCGCTGGCCGTCTGGGCGGTCACCGTCGTCTGCCAGTCGCCCGTGCTCTTCTTCGTCACCACCAGCGCCAAGGGCGACACCATCACCTGCCACGACACCTCCAGCAAGGACCTCTTCGGCCAGTTTGTCATCTACAGCTCGGTGATGCTGGTGCTGCTCTTCTGCATCCCCTTCCTCACCATCATCGTCTGCTACTGCCTGATGGCCCGGCGGCTGCTGCAGCCCACGCGCGGCATCTCCCGCCTCTCCCGCTCCAAGAAGAAGTCGGTCAAGATGATCATCATCGTCCTGGTGGTCTTCATCGTGTGCTTCCTCCCTTTCCATGTCACCCGCACCTTGTACTACTCCTTCCGGAGCTGGGACCTGAGCTGCCAGACCCTCAACACCATCAATCTGGCCTACAAGGTGACTCGGCCCCTGGCCAGCACCAACAGCTGCCTGGATCCCATTCTCTACTTCCTGGCAGGGCAGCGCTTCATGAAGTTTGCCGGCAACAAAATGCCAGGGAAGCCCGAGAACGAGGTGGCGCTGGGCATCGTGCCCAACAGCCACCTGGGGGCCAGCAACGACACCGAAACGTTATCCAAGGACCTGACGTCCTCCAAATCCTAGCTCTGCTGCTGCAGCAGCAGCAGCACGAGGGCTCCCCCCAGGCGTGGAGGGAGGGCAGGATGCTTTGGGGCCGAGGCTTTGGGGCTTTGCAGTGCCTGGTCTCGCACTCACTCCGGCACGGCCCGTGTCAGACATGCTCCTCTGCTTGTTGCTGTTCCCAGTGTGGTTTCTTCAGGAAAGATGCAGCTGCGGCGCCACACGCAAACCCTGGACCTGTGCCCCTTCATCCACGCCTGCCCCTCTGTGCGGGCATCTCCCCACCGCTGAGGCTGGGTGACCAAATCTGCTAAAAAAGTCCCACCCCGAATGCCTTGAATCATTTTTTCTAAAGTGAAAACGCTGTGTGGGAAAGGTCCCCCTAAGGAGTTCCCTCTGCCTGTCTCCAGATCTCCTGGCACAGAGGCAGCAGCAGTTTCTCTGGGCCTTGCAAGGCTTTGGGTTGATGTGGAGAGTCCTCTGTGGTTCTGCCAAACAGGTTCATGAAAATGTCAAGTGCAAATAATCACTCGGAGCGGGAAAGGGTCTCCCAGTGCTTCACATCCCTGAAGAAACACTCTCCCAGCTTCAAGGCACCTGCTGGCAGAGATGGGAGGGGACTCCTAGTTCCTGTCCAAGGGCTGGCTTCCCATCAGCAAGGGTGCTGATGGACCTCCCACCCCACTGGAGTGTACTGGTTCCATCCCACTGGAGTCCACTGGCACCATCAACAGGTCCCCTGTAGGTTTCTCCAGTGGGGCCAACATCTTCCAAAAAACCCATTAGTGCTTCCCAACAGCAACGTTCACCCCTTAAAAGCTTTTAGGAACCTTTAGGAGCTTCCTTCCAGCTGCTGACTTTAATAATCATCTCCAGCTCATTAAAATTTAAGGTGAGCTCTTCATGCCTTGTTTTTAACCCCCTCGCTGGTGGCTCATGTTTCCAGCCAAGGAGCAAAGCCCGATGTTGGCCCCCTTGGTGCTGCCACATCATCACTGCTGCTCAGAGGTGACCTTTAGCAGCTTGGCATGACCCAAAATGCTGTCCAGATGCTGCTGTGTGGTCTTCCCATAATCCCAGTATTCCCAGTACTCCACTGGAACCCGTTAGCACATCCCTTGCAAGCAGTGGAGACCTTCCCTAGGAAATTTGGCAGTGCTAAAGCCTGGCTTGAGGAGCCATGCCAGTAAATGTGGTGCTAAGCCCAACCCCAGTCCTGTCTGGGTTTGGCTTTGCACCCCTCATCGACTGGGACAGTTCAAAGGAAACTGGAGACAATATCCACAAAGCACTTCACCAGAAGGACCACTTGGTCTTTCTGTCTGTAATTGCTGGGTTAGAGAGCCAAGAGCCCAAGTCCGTGGTTTCCTTGGATGCTGATTGCCCACCCCAGAAATGAAAATTGCTTTGTGCTGCCCCACTGAATGAGCTGTACTTTGCAAAAGCTCTATTTTAGGATGAGGCACATTTGATGTTGGTGTAGACCAAGACCTCAGACCGCTCCTGAGCTCCTCCCACCCCTCCTTCTTGTGAAGTGGTTTGTTGGTGACAAAGACACATCACAGTTGTGTCCAGTCAGGGATGACTGGGACCACTGAGGGTTAACTGGGAGGTTCCTGTTGTCCCACCGCAGTGGAGTCACTGTCCCATGGAAGGGTCTCATCCCAACCAACACAGTCACAACCACAGGAGGCAGAGGAAGGGACTGTGTGAGCTCGGAGAACCATCAGCAAAGGCCAAAAGGACGTTGTTAGGGTGGTTCATCCCACCCTTGAGTGACTTTTAGGCCAGGATTGGGTTAAGACAGGACGTGCACCATGGCAGCACCTTTTTTCCCTTGTGCCTGTGAAGGGAGCTTGGCTTTGGTGAGGTCACGGCGTGGTCAGCAGGGCGAGACAAATAACTGGGAGAAATGAGGAGAAACTAATTCAGGGGAAGCACTGGACTGGTACAAACGTCACTCCAGGCCAGGTCCTGCCTGGTCTCCTGCATTTGCCAAAACCAGCACGAGCACAGAGTTACGTGCTCGGAATAATTCAGCAAAAATGTTCTCAGAGTTCCAAAAATCTGCTCAAAGTTCCTCCAGTCCCACGTGGAGGTCCCACCTTTCTCCAGGCTGGCATCAAACCACCACCTTGGGCAACACTGCCAGTGCCAGCAGGGGTGTCCCAGTGTCATCCTGATCCCCCAGTGCCACTGGAGAGGTACCAACTGGAAATCTCTACCTAGAAATATTTTTGTTTGTTTGTAAAAGCACTAACTTATACTAAAAAAAGAAAAGAAGGTGAGTTTTATGACAATATGACTGTACATTTTTATTTTTGTAACATGCAAACACCTCGGATTTCTGATAGTAAAGGAGTTTATTTCTATGAGCACTCTGGTGCTGTCTCCTCTGATACTTACAAAGATGTTTCACTCCTTGCTCTCAAAGGCTCCTCACCTTCCCCTGCAGACACCAGGAGAAGGTTTCCTGACCTAACCACAGTCCCCAGGAATAAACACATTTTGTTTCCCATTGCAGTTTGTCTTGGTGCCCAGCCTGGGGCCTTTCCCTGCCCACGAAACAAGGCTCAGAACACGCTCAGAATTTATTGCAAGCTGGGATTAATCACCTTGAAATCTGCTCAGTGACAACCTGAGCAGCTCAGAGAGGGACTTCCAAGTGACAGGGATGATGTCAGGAAATGCAATTTTATAGAGCCCCACGGCTTTGTGGATCCATGGGAGTGTCCAAGGCCAGGTTGGACAGGTTTGGAGCATCCTGGCATAGTGGGAGGTGTCCCTCGATGGGACACCTCTAGGGGGTGGCGCTGGAAGAGCTTTAAGGTCCCTTCCCACCCAAACCAGTCTGTGATTCCATGACTGTGTGATCCTGTGAATTCCTTCATTTTCATCCCAAAGTCGACTTCTCCAGCCTTCAAATCAGCTCACACCTGCTGTCCCACTGCCCCTGTGGTGTGGGACAGAAGCTCTTTATGGCCCCCTGCGCTGTGGGGGAAAGCTCTGCTTTGCTTTCTCTTTTCAAGAACTTCCTGGTTGCCAAAGCACAAAGTCTCAAGAGCACAAAGACGACAAAGAAATAGCTGCAAACCCCCAAAATTCCTGAATTAGACATCCCAGACTGGACCTTCCAAAAACCCCCTCTTGATTTCCAGCCCAGGTTCGGTCCCGCCCCGGGGTGAATTCCACAGGGGTGATGCAAACAGGTTGAGTTTGTGGGATTTGCAGCATCTCCAAATCTTTTCTGCGCTGACTCGTGTGAGTCACCCAAACCCAAGAATGAGAATTAAGCAAGAGAAATACCCATTGTCAGAGAACACGGGCGGGTTGTGCAGGGGAATGAAAACGCCCAACCCCAAACCACTTTTTCTGAGTGTCCCTCAGCACTGGGGGCAGGAAGCAAGAGTTAAGAGCAATGGTGGTTTCCTTCCAGGGAAACAAATCTGCCACACGGGCTGGAGGGACTCGCACTTCTGCTGGACCTTCCCAGCACCCAAGTGGGGAGCTTTTCCTTCCTGATCTTGCCTTCTGTTAGGAAGCAGGTCCTTCATCAGCCCGCAGCAGGCAGCGAGCCACGTGTTGCTGTAAAACACTTGGTATGTTCACTTGTTTCTCAAGTCATGGCTCCATTTTTTCTTCTGCTTTTCCTTCTTGGAGCTTGATTTTCCAAGGAACGAGTTTGTCTGCCCAGCCAAGTCATTTCTGATCTCGTAACAGGGGGACAAAGTCCCTGCACCGTTGAGCTGCCACGGGAAACAGCTTGTGATGGGAAGGAGGATGAGCCAAAGGAGCCCCCACCCAAGGGCTCAAACACCAGAGAAACCTCCCCCACTTCCCTCCTGCCAGAGCCTGTGGTGGCCTGGGATGAGGGAGGGAAGGGGACAGGTGGTGGCCCGAGGCCATCCAGGTGACCAACGTTGTGTTGAAACACAGGGAGGAGATTCCCAAATCCCACAAATTAATCCCACTGCAGAAAGTCCCCAGAAATGGTGGGCAATTTCTGAGGCAGAAACCACAGCAGTGGGTGTTGGAAACAACACGCCAATCACCCGGCTTTGTGAGGAGGTTATTTTTAAGACTTTCACAGGTTCAATACCAATATTTGCAGACTCCTCGGCAAAAAAATGCTCAGGAAAGCCTGAAAGTTTAAAATACCCTTTTATTTAGTTTGAATGTCTCAGTTTAAGCCCTGCTAAACACCAATATCTTGGTGTGTTTGCTGGGGAACAGCTGGACTGTCACACTGAGTCCCACCTTGACTGGGTGCGTCTTGGAGCCCCCTTGGATGGAGTGTGGGAAGTTCCCCCACCAGATCCTGCTTTAGCCACTCGCTGTGGAAAGGCAACATGTCACAACCCCCTCCAGGTCCTGGAGGAGCCCAGAGATGCCCTCAAACCACCAAGCCTGGACAGAAAGGGATGAGGGTTTTTCCATCTGTGATCCCATCCAGTGGGATGGTCACCGGGAATCCTTGGAAGAGGGTGGAAGGTGCACGGCAGACCCTGACCCCAGTAGTGCTCAACCCATCCTGTGATGATTTTTAATTGGGAACCAATTTAGCTGGAGAGGCTGAACCTGCTGCAGGAGAGTCCTCTGCTGGTGCTGAGGCGATGTGGCAGTGAGGAGCAAAGGGCCCATCCAGGGGGAAATGGGCCCCATGGGAGCACTGGAATTCCCTAGGAAGATCCTGGGAGCACTCCAAGGGATGGGAGCAGAGTTCCAGGCGAGCAGTGGGAGGATTGGGGTCCTTGTCCCTCCTACCCAGGCAGACACTCAAGGCAGGGTCCTGATTTTCATCCCTGAGGTTTTTCAGGAAACGGGGAAGTTTCCTGTTTGCTCTGAAGTTTCCCTTTTGTGGTTTCTCCTCCTGTGACCTGTGGTTTTAATGACAGGGAAAGAACCTGGTCAGCATGAGCTCATCACCCACTCAGCCACCTGCTGCTCCAGCTCCATCCCTTTCCCTGCATGAAGGTTTGATGCTCATTTAACATCATTCCATCCATTTTCTCAGCTGGAGAAAGTGGGTTAGGAAAGCAGCCTGTGTGTATGGATGGACATGGATGCCATTTGGGAAGGACCTTCATGATGGGGTTTCCCGCCATCTCTGCACTTGGAAATAGGTTTGTTTTGGAAGGGTGTCCCTGGTCAGTGGGTGCATCGGGGCTATGAAACTCTGCACAGCTCCATCCATGGCAGAAAGGCTGCAAGAAGGTGAAGGTGCTCAGGGGATGACCACGGTGGGTTGGCAGAGCTTCTGGTTCTCATTGGGCAAAGGACTGGAGGACCTCAGCCTTGGGGCCGGGAGAGAGGGACATTGCTGTGGCTTTTGGGGAGCAGATGGACACCCTGGAGCCTCCTCCTGCTGGGCAGGACCATGACCACAAGGGAAGATGTGTTTCCTGTGGCTCAGGTGTCTGTGACCCACCTGAGGGCTCTCAGAGCATCAGTGGAGGGTACAGGAGACAGGATCCAGGAACGGGATCCATGGAGGCCTTCCATCCAACCCCCTGCTCCGCACAGGCTGGCTCCAAGATCAGAGCACCCTGGACATGTCTTGAGGACACACATCTCAAGGAGGTCCCAGAAATGCCTTTTCCTCTCCACTGGCCATCAGGAAAGCCCATCTGGCCGGCGGGGAGTTGCCGAATGACACAGGGTGTCCCTAAGCAGCTCCTGCATCCCCGCGCTCCGCAGGGTGCCCGTGCTCCCATGTCTCCCTCTCCCTCATCCTCCACGGATGAGCTCACAGGGCTGGGACTTAAAAATACCGCAGCGGGGGCCGCGGGTGGGTGGGCAGCGCTGTCACCGCAAACGTCAGCGTTCCCAGCTCCATCTGCACTCCCCAGAAACCACGGGCTGGCCGAGGAGGCCCCCAAAGCCCCGAGCAGCTCCCCATCTGCTGGTGCCTCCCCATCTGCTCTCAGCTCCGGGCTCCTGGCTGGGTGCTCTGGGCTCGGGGACCCCTCTGGGCTCAGCCCCTGCAGTGATGCCCCATGGGTGGGGGGCACCAGCAGAGCTGCGATTTGGGATCTGGGATTTGGGATTTGGGATTTGGGATTTAGGATTTGGGATTTGGGATTTGGGATTTGGGATTTGGGATTTAGGATTTGGGATTTGGGATTTGGGATGATGCAGCGGTGAGTGCCCACGGCCCATGGTGCCAGTCCCATCTGGTCATTAATATCCCGCTGCCCTGAGCCTCATCCAGGCTTTCTGAGGTCATTCCCTTTCCAGATGTTGCAACCCAGCTCTGCATTTCAACCTCTGGCTGGTGAGACGAGGCTCTTATCTCAGCAGCACAAGGCCTGAAGGAACAGGAGCACTTTCCAACAACCCCCTGAAGCATCAAAATCCTCCCCAGCTCCAAAATATTTCCATTTCTTGTCCCAAGTAGCAGAGAGCTCCCGAGTCATGGCTGAAATGTGATGTCACCTTTGCTGTTCTTCCTCCTGGTTGCCCATAGATGGAGGAAGAGAGCTTCACCCCTTTGGGTTCCCTCCTTCAGCTGCCTGCTTGGGGAGGTCACCTGGGCTGTTGGGGGTCTCCTCCTCCCTCATGTGTCCTGTTAGATCCTTGGTTTGGGTCATTAATGCCTGTCCTAGGAAGGATGTTGGTTGTGACCTGCACATGACCCACTTTCCCATGTGAACCCCCAGGCCAGAGATGGCCCCTCCAGCACCACGTGTGCCCTCTGGAGATGCTCAGTGTCACATCCAGCCATTTGGGCACCCCAAAGCCAGAGCTGTTCTGGAGGAGTCCAGGTCCAAGGTGTGCCAGTGATGGTGCAAGGATTGACCTGGACACCCACAGCCCAGGGCTATGGATCCAACAGTGTCCAAGGAGGATGAGTCATTCCAGGCAAGAACCACAGAGCACCAGGAGAAGGATTTCCCCTCAAAGAGCTGTTCTGCTGCTCAGAGGCTGGTCTTGGTTGAGGATGGAGATATTTTGGAGGAGAAGAGAGAAGCTGGGGATGGTTGGACGGGGCATGGAACAACATGGGACAGTGGAAGGTGTCCCTGCCCAGGGCAGGGGGTGCAATGAGTTGAGCTTTGAGATCCCTCCCATCCCAAACCATTCTGTTATTCTGTGGTTTCTACAAATAACTCAACTCCCAGAATGTGTTATCATTTTGAGAGACTTTTATTCTATCCTTAAAAAATGAAACAGAAGAACTTTTATTCCAAAGTTCGGGATTATTCCCCTTCCTCCTTTCCTGATACTTGACTTCTCACTTCAAAAAGACATTTTTTAGCCAAAAAAACCCTCTTCCCATCTTTTTTTTTTTTTTTTTTTTTTTTAAGCAAAAAACCCAAAACAGGCAAGGGTTAAAAGAAACCAACCGAAACTATTCGCTTTGACCTCCCTTTGACCGGAATCATCAAATCCTCCCAAATTTTGGGAGGAAAAAAGCCTCGTGCCCCGGCCTTGCCGCCCTGGCCGGCTTTGTGGGTTTTGTCTGGTTGTGAGTTAATGGGATTATTGTGAAATTGGTGCACGTCCCCCGTGTGTGGGAGGAGGGATCGGCTGCAGGACCGAGAGAGAGACCCCGTTTTGTTGGCAAAGAGCACGAGAAGGGCTCGGGCGCTCCATTAACGCGCCGGGTGAAGTGCCACAAACGCAGGGAGCGATCAGAAAACTCCTCTTCCACTCACAGCAAATGTTTACCCTGCACGATGCAAACTGACCCCAGGTGAGCTCAGGTTTAACCACACGCTTTAATCCCACCCGAAAGGGCCTCCTTTGTGTTTCTCTCACCCGGAGACGTCCTGCCCACCAGGGAAATTCCCACGGGCGCCTGAAGATCCTGGTGGCACTTTTTAAAGGTGCTGTGAAACGTTTCATATAGAAATACGTCTTTCTGTGTTTTTTAAACTCGTCGTGCATTTTTTTAAATACGTATTTGCATAAGCCCCAGTGTCCCATTGCTGGCAGAGGGCACTGGGAAAGGGACAGGGGTGAGGAACGAGCAACGTGACACCTGCTCGGAATCATGCCCTGCTCTGGTGGCTGCAGGATTTTGTGAGGCAGAGGTGGGGTTATAATCCCTGGAAAATTCCCCGGCTTTGGAAGCTTTCCCACTTTTATAACCTCCACGGGTCACCCTGCATCCTCCAGGCAGAACTGCGGGTGGGTGGTGGAGGATGAGTCACAGCAGCTCCGTCCAGGTGGTCTTGGATCTTGGTCCTGGGTCTTGGATAGGTCTTTAGAACCACGAGGAGCTTAATGACTGTGTGAGGTCTGGGTGTAATTAATTCTCCTTGGCGAATTACAGCTCCAGCCCATGTCCCTGTGGAACAGCAGGACAGGGACAGCTCACAGGAGCTGCTGCCACCTCCTCACCACCAATTCAGCAGCTCAGTACAATCCATTTTATCCACCACCATGAATCTCTGCAGCTCTTCACCGTGGGCTTTGCTTCCTGTTAACTCCCTCTGCAGCTTTTGGGGAGTTGTGCCCCAAAATCTTTCATAGTCACTTGAGTGAGATGTGACATGGACCCTTTGGATGTGCCATGGACCCTTTGGATGTGACACAGACCCTTTGGATGTGCCATGGATCCTTTGGATGTGCCATGGATCCTTTGGACGTGACATGGACCCTTTGGATGTGACACGGACCCTTTGGATGTGACATGGACCCTTTGGACGTGACACAGACCTTCTGCAGGAGATTCTCTTTCCTTCCACTGACTTTTTCAGCCTGCTCTTCAGCTCTGGCAGTCCTGGGCCTTTTTCGAATCAATGCTTTTGCATTTGCATCCTCAGCCCACTTCCACTCCCTCTGCAAACATTTCATCCTGTTCCGCTGCTTAATTCTGAGGAGCTTCCTCCTTTCTCTGTCATTTCCCTTTTTGCAATAAAATGCTGCAGTAGCAGGATTTTTTCCCCCTAAAAATACTTCTCAGGAACTGAAGTTTTCTCTGCTAAATCCAAACTAACCATGGCCAGGCAGGGCTTTAGCCCGACCCAAATCAAACCCAGCAAGATAATGCCCAAGGATGGTCAAACCTACAGGCTGGCCATGCGTTTGTCCCCTCCAGGGGTGGAGCACATGCTCAGGGTTAAATCAGGAGGGATCTCAGGACCTGGGAGCTTTGAAGGCTTTTCCAGAGGTTGAACTGCTGTGGATCTCCACAAAGAAAAGTCCAGAGCCTCTTGCAGCAGAAACATCTACTGGGTGGTCTGCTTATGGTATTGACTGTCCCAGTAAGAGAGAGGAAATCATATTATCTCCAGTATTGCTGCAGAAAATGCCTTTCTCTGGTATATCACCATCTAGGCCAGAGTGCAGGGGATCTGCCCCCAGCAGCACCTTCCCAAGGCCAGGCTGGTGGAGCCAGGGGCATCCTGGTCACTCCAGGAACCCTCCCTGACACACGCAGGCTGCGGGGACAGCCAGAGTTAGCAGGAACCAAAGGGTGTTTCAGTCGGGAACACATTCCCATGGACATTCCTGCTCTGGGCTTTGCCCTGCAGACAGTCTGTGGTCACCTCGAGGGACAGCAGTGTCCCCTGGGCACCCTCCTCCAGGGACAGCCTCTCTGCCCCAGCCAGCAGACTCCGGGCAGGCAGTGGCTTTCCAGCCTCAGCCCAAGGAGTCTAAGAGGGATATTTGCTCTGGCCATGGGCCATATCCCCAGCCTGAGCCCTGGGGAGCTGCTGGTCAGGCTGTCACAGCATGACAAACGCCTTGTCCTGGCCGCTCAGGGGCCGGTGGCAGCACCCTGAACTCATGCGGGTCCTACAGAAGGAGAGGAAGAGCTAAGGAGGAGCATCCTCAGCTTTTAATGGTGCCCAACCCACAGAACTCCTTGGTTTGGTGGTGCATCTGCACCCCTTAGCCAAGGAACAGCCTTTTCTTTTTCCCCGGGAAAGCTCAAAACCTGTGAATTCACACAAGGGTGTAAAAGCCCTGCCTGGTGCAGCTCCACCAAAGCCCCTCCTGGTGGGGCAGAACTGTCCTGGGGACCACCAGGGGCCCCTGATGTGCAGCCAGCCTCCCTTTGCCAGGTGGACAATTCCTTGCCTGGCTGAGCACACATCAGGAGATACAAATCCCACCTGGGCATCCCCAGGGTCCCCTTCCCTAACCGCTCTGCTTTCCACCTTGACGGAGAGCTGAGGCTGGGGACATTTCTTTGTCCCCTAAAGAGCACTCCCTGCCACCAGCTCTCCTCCTTCCTGCTGTCCTGAGTGGCCTGAGGTTTTGAACATAAACCAGGGAGGGCAAAACCGGGAATTCCCCAGAGAACAGAGGGAAGGAGCACGGAGAGGGAGCAGTTTCTGACCTTGTGGCTCCTTCCCCCTGGCTGTGGACCAGCTGGGAAGCCACAGGGACCACTGGGACACAAAGCCCAGGGCAGGGTGACCTGGTGGGTCACATCTCCCCATCACAGAGGTGGAGAGGGCCTGAAGTGATGTGTTTGTGGTCGTGGAATGGCAGAGTCAGGAGGAAACCCTGGGGGCTTGATCCAGAATCCCTGGAAGTGTTCAAGGCCAGCTCGGACAGGGTTTGGAGAACCTGGTCTAGTGGAAGGAGTCCCACGGCAGGGGGTTGGAATGAGATGATCCTGAAGGTCCCTTCCAACCCAAACCATTCCATGACTGCCTGGAACACACTCCAGTGTGCTGGTCAGTGCCTGTTGCCTTAGAAAAGTCACGGTCAGGCCCCCCCAAAATCAAACACAGCCACCTTCAAGAGCCTTGAAGACATGTCCCATTATTGCATTCTCTCTATTTATCTTCTCATCACAGGGTTTTTCCAGCATTTTCCAGGCCTCCCTTGTCCTCACAGAGACCAGAAACCTGAAACCCCAGGAACTGGCACTTCCCAGTGTCCAAGCTGGGACCAGCCCAGCAAACCCAGCAGCTCCTCTCCACCCAGAGGATTGATGCCCGTCATTAGAGACGTCGTTGAAGCATCAGCTCTTCTTTCCCAGCTCCTTGGGATTTCTGTTCCATAGTCCATCACCACTCTTTGCCCTCCTCTGGCATCACATCCCAGGTGCAAACACACACTGAAGTGCCATGAGAAACATGGCTGGTGTCGGCCACTTTAATGCTTGACTCAAATAACACAGGAAGAAGACTCGGTGTCCGGGGAAACACCACGGAGAGGAGCTGAGGTCACTCTCCAGGATCTGCTGGAAATGCTGCTGCTGGTTGGGTGCCCCTGGCATGACTTCCCAGCCAACCTGTGCCTTCCAGCCTCTCTTCCCCTCCCTTTCATCCCAGGCTGGAGCCAGGAGAGCTCCACAGAGGAAACCCTTCTTAGGGGAGCGTGAAAGGACAAATATTTGGCTTTGCATGTGCTGCTTGTGCAGCATTTCTAAGGCACTGGTATGTCCCCAGTGCTCCCACTGTGGCTGCTCGTGGGAGGGCACTGTAATTCAGGGGTAGGCAGCAAAAAGCTCGGCATAATCCCAAGCCTTGTCCCCAAATATTCAGAAATCGCTCGTTGATGCCCTTTGTGGCATTAAGGACTTGCATTGTCCTTTGAAAACAAGCTTTTTGGGGCTGGGGGAATGGATAAATGAACCAAGATCCTTCCTCAGGGAAAGGGAGCCAGGCAAATCCTCAGGGATGCTCAGGCCTGCTCAGCACAGGATGCAAAGGACAGTGCAGAAATATTAGGAAGAAATTCCTTACTGAGAGGTTGGAGAGACACTGGAACAGGCTTTCCAGGGAGATTGTGGATGCTCCAACCCTGGAAGTGTTCAACACTAGGTTGGATAAGGCCTTGAGCTATCTGGTCTAGTGGGAGATGTCCATGGCAGGGGGAATTGGGACTGAATGATCCTTAAGGTCCCTTCCAATCCCTTAGCATTCTATGAATCCATGGAATCCAAAGAGATGGGAATGGAAAGAAGGAGGCAGAGAAGGAGGGAGGAGAGAACAGATCCCAGCTTGTTATAGATTCATAAAACCATGGTCAGAAAAGACTCCAAAGACCATGGAGTGCAGCCATTAATGCTGGACGGAGCAGAAGGACCTCCAGGCAGTGAAGGAAAGGCCAAGGAAAGGGAAAGTCCCAGTGCCACGGTGACATCCCAAGGGAAACAACCCCTTGCTTGGTATTGCACCCGACCACGGTGCCCCGGAGAACTGGAGAAGGGGCCCAGGGATGCAAAGGGCAGCGGAGCCGAGGATTGTGGTTGGAACAGCCAGGGTTTGGAATCAGTCCCAGGGGGCAGGCGGTGTCCGTGTCCCCAAGGCTGGCACTGTGTGTCCCTCTCCTATCTCTGGGGCAGTCCAGGGTCTCCTGGCCGCGGGTGCAGCTCCATTGAGCTGAAACACCTCCCTGTTCGCAGCCTGGCAGGGCTTTGCCTGGGGCTGTTCTTATCTCAGCCCAGCCCCTGTGTCTGTCCCAGCCCTTATCTCCCCCCAGACACTCTCTCTGTGCTCATAAACTGGGACCACTTTTCAACTGGGACCATTTTTAAACTGGGACAATTTTTAAACTGGGACCACTTTTCAACTGGGACCATTTTTAAACTGGGACAATTTTTAAACTGGGACCACTTTTAAGTTGGAAGCCCTTTCCAACTGGGAGCACCTCCCTGCCTGCTGCATTTGCAGGGTGGAATGAAGGGGCACTTTGGGGCAATAAATACGTGGTTGTACCAATTTTCTCTCTATTTTTTTCACCTTTTCTCCGTACATTGGAGCTTCCCTTGTCAAACTGGGAGGCACTGGGGGGATGTTACAGGCATACTGGGAGGTTTTGCTGGAAGAGAGGGACCTCCAGCCCCCTGTGCACAGCTCAGTGACCCTCTCCCTCTATCCACAGGGAGTGGAATGCTCAGGATGCCCCTGAAGGCACCGGGCCAAGCAGCCCTGGAGGGCAATCCCAGGCTGGAGCCTCTGGGAATGGGACTGTTTGGGCTAAGGGAGAGGCTGATTAGAGCTCCTGAAGGCCCTCAGAAAGATGACCTTGCTGAATGAGTCAGGGTGAGGAGCTGGAGCAAAGGGCTTGGTTTGGCCACTCTGCCACACAGGGGACCTGCACTGCCCCAGCTGCTGGGATCAAGCAGCCCAGTGTCCGTTCCAGCTGGGAATTGTGGAGACACGATGATTTTAGGGAATTTGTGCTCACCTGAGACTGCCTCTAAGCCATGCTCAGCAATGTTCTTTGGGAAGCAAGGGACTGGTGGGACTCTGCCTCCTCCAAAACTGTCTGAGACCTCCCAGAGCACCAGGTGGCACTTTGTGTCCTTTTCCACCCAAACTGTTCTATGATTCCACAAGAGCAGGTTCCTCTTCATGTCACAAATCCTTCTCCAACCTTCACTTCAACACGTAGTTTCTCACCAGCCCAATATTTCTCGGGTTTTTTCCCCCAAACCAGATGCAACCTTGGCTCTTTGTGCTCAGCCTTTCGCTTAAGCCAAGTCTCCAAACCTGAGGACTACCTTGGTCCACCTAAGGACCATTACTTTCAAAACACAGCCAGTGTCATCTCCAGGGGTTCAAGGTGGATTGCCCTCTGGAGGCAGCTGGTTCTCCCCATGACCTGCAGAAGCATCCTCGAGATTCAAACGTGGACTTTTTAAAACACATCAAACCAAGTTGAGGCCTCTAGGATGGGATGGTCACCCTGTGAGGCCACTCAGACTCTTTGTAAGGGGGGATGTTGGTGCTTCCCAGGGCTGACCATCTCCACCAGTGCAGCAGGTTGAGCGGTGCTGAGATGTTTCCCTGGACCAGCCTCCCTCAGCCCCCAGAGCGATGACATCCCTGCCAGTGGTGTGAACACAAGGGCTCTGCTGCCCTGCAGGGGCACCTGCTCCACAGGACAGCAGCTCATCCGCTCCAGCCAGAGCTTTTCTCCGGGGTCTGATGGCAAGCACGTGGTGCTGGTCCTTCTGCAGCACATCTGGAGGATGTCTGGGATTTCACGGGGAGGGAGCAGGAGGGGGATGAGCTCACTGTGTCCTTGCAGGGCCACACAGATCACAGGCAGGACACTGCACTCCTGATGTGCGCCGTGACGGGGGGAGAAAGCTGCATGGAAAGGCTTGGGAAGGCTGGAATCAGCAGCCACTCCACCATGCAAAGTGGAGGCAGTCTGCGCCAGGCACGTCCTCATGACACCAAACTGTGGCTCCAAGGATTTTCCTGGTAACTTCCCGGACTCCCACCTTCCCACACAAGTTAATTCCTAAGGGTGTCCTCTCCTCCCTTCCCTCCCACAGAGGGCCCGAGGCTGGCAGGGACCTCTGCAGACCATCCAGTCCAACCACACGCACAAAGAGGGTCACTGAGGGCTGGGAGGGGCTTGCCCAGGGCCATGTAAAGATGGGCTTGAGCATCTCCAAGGATGGAGACGACACAGCCTCAGCTGGGAACTTGGCCACCCCCACATCAGCAAAATCATTTTTGTGTGTCTGAACAGGATTTCTCGTGGTTCAGTTTGTGCCCATCCCCTCCTGGCCTGTCACTGGAAACTCCCTAAAAGACTTTGGCTCCACTTCCCTTATTGTCCCCTCATGAGGTATTTGATGAGATACCCCCAAGAGTTCTTGTCCCCAGGCTGAGCAGTCCCAGCTCCCTCAGCCTTTCCTCATTCAAAAGATGCTCTGCTCCCATCTTCATGGCCTTTCCCTGGACTCAGTCCAGCACGTTCACATCCTTCTCACACTGACAAGCCCTAGAATCCCACCATGACACCCAATTCCTGCTCTGGAGAATTTCTTTCCAGCCTGTGCCTGTGCCTGGAGTTAACCCATTCAAATCCATTTAAAGAAAATTAAATGGAATTAATTAAAAAAAAAACCCCAGCACTCACCTCTTCTCTCCAAAGTTGCCATCAGTGATTCCAAGGAGGAGGGATGGTGCAGGTGGACATGGTGCAGGTCTCCTGAAGACGTGGCTAGTGAGGTTGAGGGGTCAAGAGGACAGATTGTCTCTCCTGGTTTGGGCCATGGAATGTTTCATGGAGGCTTTGGCTGAGTTTCTGTCCTCCAGCAGCACCAGCTCCAGCTGAGGCGAGAGAGGATCCATGCAAAGAGACACCCTGGCCCAGGGTGATGGAGGTCTCTTTTCCCTTAGGAATTTGCTGTTGCCTTTGGATGTTGGTCTCGCAGACAGGCAAGGGAGACAAATCCCCCTCCTGGGCACCAGGTCTGCGCTGTCAGAAGGATTTGTCTCAGGCAGGACCTTGGGGAGGTCTCAGCCTCCCTGACTCCAGTCCATGACCCTGGAGAGGGCCCTGGGCAGGCTCCGAGGGCTGGAAGCAGTTTGGCTCCCCATTGTCCTTGTATGGGAATCGGGATGGAAGCAAACGTGTAAGGAGCCGGCCAAAAGGAAATGCTCCTCCTGACATGTCAAAGCACATTTTAATAAATGTTTACAAACCTCCAGCAGCCAAGAGGGGGAATAAAGAGGGAAACAGGCACAGAAAAGGACAGGTTTACTATTTCAATCTTATCCAATCTTTCCCACCCAGAAGAACAAGCGACTCTTGCTCATTTTTCCCTAAAACAGAGACCTTTGGGAGTCTGCAGGACAGAGCTGCATCATCTCCCTGCAGGTGGGGTGGGAGAGGGACCTTCCCAGCTCTGGGATGTGCTCTGTGCCATGGTGGAACCCGGGTGCCTCTGGGGGAGGAGGTTTATCAGCTCTCCGTGGCAGGGATGTTCTGCTGACTCAGCTTGAGGAACAAAGGTCCTGAGCACCAGAGCTGGGGAGGGCAGAGGTTTTTCACCCGCCCCGGCTGAATTTAGAGTAGAGACCCATCCAGCATCTCCCCCAGGACCATGTGGATTTAACAGGGAGCAATTCCCAAGGCTCAGCCGAGGCCTTTTGTACTTGCCTTGGCACGGGGCCATGGCCTGAGTCACAAACAGCTTCATGTTTGTTTAATGTCCCCATTCCGGCTCTGTCGACTCTCTGAGGGAAGTTAATTCATAAACCCAATCAATGTGAACTGCCTGGGGAGGAGGAGAAGGAGAAACCAGAGCCTTCGGCATGGCCACCACGCCAGTGAGTGGCTTCATGGTGCCTGCTGGTGGGAACACTGTTCCTCACTGGTCCTGGGTGGTCATGTGACAGCCCCAGAACAATGTGACAGACCCAAGACCTATGCGACAGCCCCAAGACCTACCTGCAAGCCCTGGAACCTAAGTGGACATCATAGTTTTCTCCAGGTCCTGCACAATACCTACCAGGATTTTCTGGGAACGTAAGGGAGGAGCACATTCCACTGGACACATCTGCTCAGAAGGCACCCAAAGAAGTCGGCACACAGGTGCCAACCCCCCTAAGAGTGACATGGTGACATCTCTGACACCTGGGAGCTCTCCCATGTTAATGCCTGGCAGGAGAGGAGGAGGAAGGAGCGGAGTCCTCCTGCTGAAACACAGAGTGAGGACGAGGGAGGAGAGCCAAGGGAGGAACAGGACCAGGAGCCAGCAGGGTGGGAGCCAAGCCCTTGAGCTGTCCTGGTTGTTTGCAGACATGAAAGCCTTGTGCACACACAGACACTACAGCAGTAAGTGCTGCGTTTGGGGGCTGTGAACCACCATCCCATTTGGGAATGGCCCGACCAGCCCAAGAGTGCTGGCTCTTGGGTCACGTGGGACCTCCAAAATCCTGGAGATCAGGGCGTTTGGATGCTCACCAAGGAGCAGATGGGGCACACAGGATGCAGCTGAGCCTTTGAGCTGGATGGGAGCAGAGAGGCACACTGAGGAGTGTCAGGCTGGGGGGAGACCACAAGGCGTGTCCTGCCCAAAGGTCTTGCTTTGCCAAGAGTTGTTTGCACCTGCTCCAGTCCTGGAGGAGAAAACCAGCACTTCCTCTGTGGCTGTGCTAAAAAGCCCATGTCAAAGTGCCTGGGAAACAGAGGTTGAAGGAGGTGCCTCGTTGCAGCCTGGTCACAGCTCATGGTGGCCCTCGGGAAGGCACAGTCCTCTTGGTCTGCAGCAAGTTGTGCTCAGATCCACGTGCTCAGGTCCAGACCCACCACAGCCCATCCTGGAGGAGATCCCACGGCTCCTTCTCCAGCCACCCTGCTGAGATGAGCCGCCTTGGACCAAAAACACCGACTGCAGGTGGTCTTGAAGGCAGCGCAGCCCCTTCCTTCACCTCCCCCTCCAACAGGGATTCGGATCCTTGCAGTCACATCCTTGCACAGGAGATTCCCTTGAACCTTCCTGGAATCCCAACCAACTTCTCATCCATCATTCCCGTTACTCTCATGGTTTTATTTTAATCTCCTCTTTGTTATTGTTCAGTTTCCCTCTGAGTAAATTTCTCTGAGTATCCCAGAATAGAAGATCATACTGAATAATACCGGGAAGGAAATGAGAATGCCTAGGATTACTGGATATTTTAAATCAAACCTATTTCACAACTTGTTTTTCTGTCTGGACATTTATCCCTAAAGTTTATGTCAGAGCTGTTGCCATCCTGCTGGGATCAGGGCTCTCCATTGGACGTGCACAGAGAGAGAGTCACTCAGACACTGGCAGTGCCTGGCCTGAATAAAGATTTAAAAATTAGAATAGAATAGAATAGAATAGAATAGAATAGAATAGAATAGAATAGAATAGAATAGAATAGAATAGAATAGAATCAAACCATATTTGCAGGAAAATGATTAGAAAAAACAATCAGAGAGGTTGAAACCCTGCAAAAGGTGTTGTGGGTGATGTCACCCACTGTTGCCTGCCAGCACACGCCAGCTCGAGGTGAACAAGCTGATCTTGTTTCCCATCACATTTCCCTCCTCCCAACCCGCAGAACTTCCCCACTGCCTCGGTTTTGCAACAACGGGATGGACCTGCTTGAATATTTCTGGCTTGGGCAGGTCTCAGGTGTCCTGGAGGGCAGGCAGGTTGAGGGCAGGAGGGCCCTGCCTGCTGATCCAGGACACAGGGGCTAATCCTCCGACCATCTCTTTGAGGGTCCTGGAGTGGGTTTAGAGGTGTTACCTGGACACTGGGCATTCCTTTTGTGCAGGTGGGTAAACTGGGGCACGGACTTGGGGATCACCACACCGACCCAGGGGCTCCTTGTTCCACCCTGTCACTGCCAGCAGTGACGGTGTTGTGGTTTAACCCCAGATGGGCACAGACCTCCTCGCTCAGGATGGTTTTACCACCCACCAAGAGTGCACCTGGCCTCCATATCCTGACATCCATGCCAGCACCTCCTGGCACCCAGATACCCCCCTCCCCAAGCCCCCAACACTGGCAGGCCACCACACCAAAAAAGGTGCAGGAGCTGTGCCTGGTTGTGCCCAAACCCAGACAACTGATGGCCAGGACCCCCCAGGACTGCATTTCCCTCTTTATGGTTTCCCCCCGGTGTTTGTATGAAGTGTCTGGGCACTGGCTCTGCTCAGAGCTTTGTTTGGAAGGTGCTGCCAAGTTAATTCTGCTCCCAGCACCACGTCCCTGCAAAAACTGAGTCCACCCTCGGAAGCTGCTCCTTATCCTGGGCACTGAGCTGGCCCTGGACCCCAAATTCTTGCTCTTAAGGTTGCCCGTAACACAAAGCAAACCCTACAGAAAGCCCTGAGTGGGTTTGCTGGAGTTTTGAGCCCTTCCCTGCTGGCACAAAAGTGGATGCACAGGGTTTCCTGATGGATTAGTTGGGGAGAAAAAGATGGGAATCATCCCCATCTGAGGATGGAAGAATGGTCCCTCTGTGGGGATGCTGTGGTTCACCCCTCTCCCAGCAAGCAGCACAGAATAATCTGTTATCCATAAATCAAGGGGGAATAATATCCAGGATAGCTCCAAAATCTCCCTATAAAATGTTACCATCACATTTGATTTAGCTGAGTAGGAACCTCCAGCACTGCTGGGGGGGGGGTGCCCTTTTTAGGTGATGGAAGAGAAAACTGTGTTTAAATTTTGTAATTCTGCTCTTTTACAGAAAACCAAACATTTTCTTTCTCATAAGGAAGAGATAAATTCTTGGGATTAAAAAAATAAATCACTTGGGATGTGCCTTCCCCTTTCATTTACTTCAAGGGCACATTGTGATCTTCTGAGAAGCAGAATCGAAAGGGAGAAGTGAAGACATGTGAGCTGCTGCCACAGAAAACATCACTGATGATGCCGGACAGGAACCAGATGTTTTTACCCCAAAATAAATGTCTGGTTTGGTCTCCTCTGCAGTGGAAGGAACAGGGCACTGTGGCTCAGATCTCTCCTGCGGTGGCCAGGTGTGATGGACCCACCTGCAGGAAAGGAGAACCAGCCCAAGAGCTGAGCAGACCCCTGAGTGCTCCTGGGAAGCACATGGTCCACGCTCTGAGTTCAAATTCCTGGAAGGTTTTGGTCCCTCTGGGAAATGCCTCATGCCTGGATCTTATTTTGGCTTCTCAAGAGTCCCCGAGGTCCTCCTTGGTCCCTTGGCATGGAGATGGACACACCGAGCCAACAGCACTGCATTTAATGGTATTAATGAGCAAAAGGAGCAGAGAAAGACTTAGAATCCCCCTTCCAGAAAGGCTCAGACTGACTGCAGGGACTAAAACCTGCACATGCATCCAGCTGGGTGATTCGAGCCACATGGCCTGGAAGTCATGGGCACAATTCCTTATTCCCCGCAGAGCCGAGCAGGGAGTCCCAGGAGACAACAAGGAGCTGCACCGGATGGGGTTTGGTGCAAAGCATCCAGTCTGTGTGGCACAAAACTCCCGGTTCCTCATCAGATTTGACCGTCTCCCCCTTGTCCTGTCCTAAGACCCAAGTGTTGGGCACCCACCAGCCAGGGGACAATCCTGCAACAGCACGTGGTGGCAACCTGGGACAGTTGTGCTTGGCCCTGCTTTATGGAGATGGAGCACAGCCATGGAGCTCCCCAGGATGGCTCATCCCTGAGATGCTGGTTTTCAACCTTAAAATTGCTTTTTTCTCCCTGTGAGTGCGTCCAGCTGTGTGGCCCCACTGGGATGGTGGGACCCCAAATGCATCTCCACCTTGGAATCCTCCACCATGAGCCACCCTCATGCCCTAAGCCCTGGGATTTCCTGCCTGCAAAGACCCCAGATACAAATCCCAAAATGTCCCTTCCCAAACTGCTTAGCCACAAGATGGGTGAGGCCCCCTACTCCCAACCCACCACTTTTGCTGAAGTCATGGATGGAACCAGAGCCTAGAACACCACCTGTGCCTGGATCCTTGTGCTCCACGTGGCTCCTTGAGGATTCCTGAGCAAAGGAAAGCAAGGAGTGGAAAGCAACCCCGAATCCCTGAGGCACACCAGGGTGTGCCAGCAGGAGGAGAGGAAAAGGAAAGCCTCTGTAGATCATGGCATTAATCATCTGGGCGAGGAGAGGCTCAGCATGCCCTTCCTCTCCTGCTGACGTCCATGGGCCTGGAGGACAGCAGGTTGGAGAGGAAAATGAGCCAAAATGTGACTTCTTGAGAAACACTGGGTCAGCTCCCACCTGGAGCAAAGCCAAGGCTTTTGCATCTGAATTCCCAACAACCCAAGGTTTCCTGGAGCTCCCACAGCCCTGGCAGAGCCAGGGGCATTGGGCTCACAGGCTGCTGCTGGAAACTTCTCACCTCCAGAGGGAACTTGGAATGGGTAGCCAGAAATGGGAGCCTGGGGCCCAGAGATTTCCTTCCATCTAAAAGCTGTTTACAATGGAAATGGAGTTATGGAAATGGAGGTTGACCAGTTTCTCCAACTCGGTGCTCCAGCAGTGAGGCAACTTGTCGTCTCCTGTGGGGCTTTCTCCCAGTTGCTGCACCGGTTTGGCTGGGGTGAACAGTGATTGCAGCATGAGGATTTTAGCCACCATCAGCAGAGACCTCACGAGGTGGGACTTTCCCCACCAAACACCTTCTGTGCCAAAAATGTAGGGACTCAAAGGCGCTGGGGTAGCAGGGTGAGTGTGGGGTGACCATGCCCTCAGAGCTGGTTCAACAAGAGAAAGTTGCCATCAAATGTGACCTCCTTATGAGCAAGCTCAACCAGATCCACCACCCTGGCAGGCTGGTGTGGTCAGGGCATGAGGAATTAACTCCATTTCTGTTCTAAACATCTTTGAGATGCAATGAAATTTTTCATGCAGGACATCTCTGGTCTGGAGCCCAAGGCAGGAGGGACCCAGGATGTGTCCCTGATGTGTTTGTGCTGGGGGAGGACCAGAAGGCCCTGAGGAACCTCCACGTGGGGACATCCCAGCCCCAAAGATTCCACAAAGCTCCAGCATTCCAAAAATGCTGCTTCACACCTCCAAGACTTTTGCATCAGTGGTCCCAGTTCCCAAAAGCCTCCCTGGCCTTGAGCGCAGATCCTGTCTGTATCCAACCATCCTGCTGGAAACCTGGATCCCGGGGAGATGTGCAACCACCCCGGGGAGCCACAGCACCAAAGGTCACCTGCAATCAGTAGCTAATGCAGTTCCTGGCAACGTGCAGCCCGAGGAACAGAAACCAGGCGGCCAAAGGCTCTCGGGAAGCCAAATCCAGCCACCGTGCCAGGCCTCTTTTGCCAAGGATTAATTCAATGAGTGAGACTCCAAGAGGAATCTTTTCCCCAGTTATTTTTCCCAATGAACTAATCGTATGGATAAAAACATGTATCAAAACAATGCTTCGTTTGAAAGCTCTGTTTCAGCCTTGGGTGCTGCCTCTGAATTTGGCTCTCCCATCCCTGCTCAAGCCCCAGGGTCTCATTTTGGGGGGATTCCCATTTATTCCAGGTGCTCCAGGGCTGGGCTGGAGGCGCCGGGTCCTGGTGCCGGGCTCAGCACCCACAGTTGGGGCTGGCAGGCAGCCAGGAGCCACTATTTCATTTTCCTTTCTTGACACTCCCACCACTATTTACAGTGTCCCCACAGCAGGACAGCTGCCTGTTCACCTTGGGGACCCACAAGGACACCCACGTGCCGGAAGGGAGGAGGACACCGGCTCTTTATCCCCAGCCTGGAGCTTGTGGGTGGCAGCACTGGAAGTGGGGTAAGAGCCCTCACTGGTGGCTCATCCCAGCCTTGAGTTGTGTCCATTCTCAGCTGCGTTCCCTGGATTCTTGCGGAAAGTCCTGGGCTCCCCATCACAGGATGCTGGGCTTGTTTACACAAGGCATGCTTTCTGGGGAACAGACACTTTTCCCCCCTCCCGGTTTCCTTCTCCCTGTGGAGGCTGAGGGAGCAGGGAATTTCACCAGGGCACCAAGCCATGGCCAACCCAATCCCGCAAGCCTGGGCAGCCCCAGGATGCAGGTGATGGCTCCAGCCTGGCTGTGCTTGCAAATATTCACAGCAGCTCCTGCCAGAGCCCATCTCCCCCGTGGCCCCAGTGCCCGCATGGGCTGTGGGCTCATGCCAGGATCGATGAAAGCCCGTGTTGTCCTCGCAGCACAGACACCAGCAGGATCCAGATACCTCATTCCACCTCCCTGCCCCATCCTGTGCATCCCAAAATCCCTCACCTCATATTTGGGTGCCCGCTCTGGTGGTGCAATGAGGTGACACCAGGAAGTCCCCCAGACGGTGCTCGACCATCCAGGAGATGCCGTTCAGCACCTCCTTCCCTTCCACACCTACCGAGACCCATCAGGAGGAGTAAAAGGGAAAGCGGGTAATAATTTGGGAAGGTGAAACGGCCTTCCAGGGAAAGGAAGGGCCAAGCCCGTCATCCCGAGTAATGCCGGCATCCCCGGGGTGTTTATGCCTCTCCCATTCCCAACACGCGCCCCCGGGCTTCCTCGCCCTAGTGCTCCTTAATGGCCCTGCTCAGGAAGCGCGGAGCTTTCACCGCCCGGTTAATGAGCACCCGAGCCATCGACCCTCCGGTGCCGCAGAGACCCCGTCCCCGCCACCGGGGGCTCCGCGGCCCCGACCCTCCGTCCGGGACCATCCAACTGCGCCCGGAGCCCCCCGCCCTGTACATCCCATTTTGGGGGGGTCGCTGCAAGCCCCCCACACGCTGTTCCACGCAGCTGTGCGCCCACGATGCCACTCCAGATGTTCGCCCGGCAGCTGTCGGGCCCCCGCTCCAGCTGTTCTGCCCCCCCGCGCCCCAATCCAGCCGTGCCCCTGCCCCAGCCCCTCGGGGGCCGTCCCGCAGGTGCGGGGCCGGGCGGGGCGGAGCGGGGCGGCCCCGGGGCGGAGCGGGGCCGGCGGCGGCGGCGGGACAGCCCCCAGAGCCCCGCACCGCTGGATCCCCGCGCATCCCGCTCCGGTGAGTGCCGGCGACCGGAGCGCCCCGACCGGGCAGGATGGGACCCAAGGGGGTCAGGGTGAACCAGCAGGATGGGGCTGGACAGGGCAGGATGGGGCTGGACAGGGCAGGATGGGACCCGAGGGGGGCAGGGTGAACCGGGCCGGATGGGGC
>VWZG01009032.1:72288-83594 GCA_013396735.1 Grallaria varia
AGATCGCTGGTACTGGGATGGATGATGGATGTACAGGGAGATCCCTGGTGCTGGGATGGATGCACAGGGAGATCCCTGGTGCTGGGATGTGCACAGGGATGCACAGAGAGATCCCTGGTGCTGGGATGGATGTACAGGGAGATGCCTGGTGCTGGGATGGATGCACAGGGAGATGCCTGGTGCTGGGATGGATGCACAGGGAGATCCCTGGTGCTGGGATGTGCACAGGGATGCACAGAGAGATCCCTGGTGCTGGGATGGATGCACAGGGATGTACAGGGAGATGCCTGGTGCTGGGATGGATGCACAGGGAGATCCCTGGTGCTGGGATGTGCACAGGGATGTACAGGGAGATGCCTGGTGCTGGGATGGATCCAGGTGCTCTGTGTTGCAGAGGTGCACAAGTCCCACAGCTCGTGATTCGCAGGGATGGGGCAGGGCTGTAGCATCTCAGTGTCTGCATTCTTGGGCAGCCTCCCTGCACCCTGCCTGCATCCACCCACAGATGCCTGGGCTTTTCCATGGAAAATCACATGCCTCCAAGGCTTCTGCTGGGGGGAGATGGCCTTGCTCTCCCTTCTTGCCAGGGAAGCAGCGGGTCAGCACCTCCGAGATGTGCTTTGTTCGGATCCTCCTGCCGAGCTTTGCTGGGATGGAGGCTCGAAGCTTCCCGGGCACTGCTGCAGAGTTAGTCCATCATTTGTCAGGATTGTGGGACCCCTGGAAGTGTCCAAGGCCAGGCTGGGTGGGCCTTGGAGCAACCTGGCCTAGTGGAAGGTGTCCCTGCCCTTGGCAGGGGGATTGGAACAGGATGAACTAAAGGTCCCTTCCAGTCCAAACTGTTCTGTGATTCCCTGATTTAGAGCCTTTCCCTGGCATATTGGTGAAGTGGGAGATTCCCATGGATGTTGAGCCGTGTGTGAGGGGAGGTGTCAAGGTCTCCCCTTGCTGTGACTTCCTTGCTGGGCTCCATCTCCTGTGCTGACCAGGCAGGTCCTGACGGGGCAGTTCCCAGAGCTCCAGAGCTGCAGCAGGGTCTTCTTCTAAATCCAGGATGGAGAAGGTGGTGCCATCACAGGAAGGGAAGGTGCAGCACTGGGGTTTGGCTGGTGGAGTTTCCTCTTCTCCCAAGGCATTCCCTGGAAAGTGAGGGAAGAGACTCCCTTCCTCTCCCCTATCCATCCATCTGCTTTATTCATTCATCCATCTCCATCCACCCATCTCCATCCACCCATCTCCACCACCTCCTCCCATCTACATCATTCTCCATCCACGTCCATGCTCCCATCCAGCCATCCCCCTCCACCCATTCCCACCACCCACCCAGGACAGCAGCCCCCACATGCTGTACATGGTTTTTGGAGTGGCCATGATCCATCTTCCAGGATGTCTCCTCCTGAAGGCATCAAGCCCAGCTTGCACAGGCAGAACCCACCAAAACATGTACCTTGCCATTTCCACCGTGGTGCTTCCAGGCCAGGATGTGTCCAGAGGAGAAAAGTCAGGCACTTCTACCCCCTCTCCCTCCACGTGGCTCTTTTTAAAGCCCTGATGGTCAGTCCCGGTGGGGCTGTTTCTCCGGGCTCCCTTGGTTTCCATGGAGAGGATGAGTGAGGAATTTCAAAGGGAATGGCTCCAGTAAATGAACTCTTCTCTAAAAATAGTGTGTTTGCTTTTGGGTCTTTGGGAACTGTGGCCCGGCCAATGGGAGGGAGAAGGAAAATCAGCATCTGGGTAAAATATTCCAGTAACTTGCTCTCCATGCAAACTCCTGTCGGAGCTGCTCGGCTTCCGGGGGCAGGGGCTGCTCCCAGTGCTCCCAGTCTGCCCAGTTCCTGCCCACCAGGGCAGTGGCTCGTGACCACCGTTCCTGGTTGCAGGTGGGGGTCGTCCCTGAGCTGAGTGTTCCCCTGGGCCCCATGGGGAGTGTTTGGAGTTGGATCCTGTTCATTTGAGCGGTGGAAGGATTGCTGGACGTTGGGTTCGTGTGACCCCCGTGTCCTGTGTTGGCTCAGAGACCTTGGGCATGTCCCTTTTGGCCACCACCGCCTTCCACCCTGCCAGTGGCATCCAGGACCCCAGTGAACCCCAGCAGGACATCTCCACATGGATGTGCTGGGAAAAGGACAGCTGTGGGAGTATCCACCACCAGGCTTCCTCTGGAGCAGTCACTGTCCCAATGGGGGGGCAGCTACCACCAGGTCCCCCCTGGAAGAGTCACCATCCCAAATTGGGGGGAACAGCCACCACCAGGTCCCCCTTGGAGAAGTCACCATCCTGACGGGTGGAGAGCCACCACCAGGTCCCCCCTGGAAGAGTCACCATCCCAAATTGGGGGGAACAGCCACCACCAGGTCCCCCTTGGAGAAGTCACCATCCTGACGGGTGGAGAGCCACCACCAGGTCCCCCCTGGAAGAGTCACCATCCCAACCTGGGGGGAACAGCCACCACCGGGTCCACCTAGGAGGAGTCACCGTCCCAACAAGGGGACAGCCACCACCAGGTCCCTCCTGGAGAAGCCACCATCGTGATGTGTGGACACCAGCATCCCTTCCTGATCCCAGGGGCTGGAGAAGGTTTCCTTGGTGGTGCCGTGGAGTTGCTATTTGCGAGTGCCCGTTCCCGAGCCCTCTGATACTCTCCAAAAAAAACAAGAAGGGAGTTGTTTGCATGGGAAGATTGGCATCTCCGAGCCTGGGATATGGTTTCCTGCTTTTTTTAGCTGGAGTAGCAGCAGACTCGTCGGCCTGCCCTGATTTGGCATCTTTCTCCTTGCATTTTTTTTTTTGGAAGAGTTTCATCCTGACCCCTCGGCAGAAACACCGTGGCGAGCGGTAGGGGATTGGGTCTGGTCCTTTTGTCTCTTTTTGGGTTGCCCCAAACCCCGGTGAGATGGGATGTAGATGGCTCAGAGCCTCAGGGAGCGGAGAGGGAACTCGGCCCTTCATCATCCAAACCTGGCTCAGGTCAGTAGATGCCAAACCCCCTCCCCTCACCCCTCACCCCATCGTCCCAGGGTGTCCTGTGACAGTGACAGGGCAGGGGAGGTGCCACCAGGTGGTGTGACGTGGCATGTAGGTGTTCCTGGCAAGGTCTGGGCTTCCTCCCCAGCCCCAGCTGCCTCCTGCCACAGTGCTGGAGGAGGAGACCCACTGAGGGGGCAAGGGGATCCACCAAGGGGGGCCTATGGCACTGGGGTCTGTGGGGCACAGCTGGTGCTGGGGGTGAAGGCTGGTGGTTGCTGCTGCCAAGGACATGGATCCAGGCAGGAGGGACAGGAGAAGTCCTAGGCAAGGGCCACGGAACGGGATGTTTGGGGCTCCTACCTCCTGGGTGTCCATCAGCTCCTGGGTGTCCATCAGCTCCTGGGTGTCCATCAGCTCCTGAGTGCTTGTGGATTTGTGGATGCTTGTGCAATTCTGGTACTTGCTGGCTCCTGGGGGCCCATCTGCTCCTGGGGGCCTGTCATCTTGTGGATTTATGTGGATTTATGGATGCTCGTGGAATTCTGGTACTTGCTGGATGCTGGGGATCCATCAGCTCCTGCATCCCCATCCACTCTGGGTGTCCATTGGCTTCTGGGTGTCCATGGACTCCTAATACCTGTTGGATGCTGGGAATCCATCAGTTTTTGGGTGCCCATGGGCTCGGGATGCCCAGAAGCTTGTGAGTGTCTGTTGGCTCCTGAGTGCCCATCAGCTCCTTTGTGCTTGTTGATTCCTGGGTGTTCAGAGTCTCTGTTGGATCCTGGGCATCCATCAGCTCCTGGATACCCATGGGATGCCTGTTGGCTTCCAGGTGTCCAAGGAATCCTGGATGTCTGTTGACTCCTGGGTGCCCATAAGATCTTGGGTGCCACATCCTGGTGCCCATCAGCTCCTGGGTGTCCACGGACTCCAGGGGAGCTCCTGAGCACCCAGCAGCTCCCGAGCATCCCTCTGGAGTGCCCTATGGATCCTGGGTATCTCTGGGCATCTGCTGTTCTTGGAATTCTGGGTCCACTTGGAGACCTGGATGCCCAGCAGCTCGTGGGTTCCCGGTACCTCCTGGTACCTGTCAGCTCCTGACCCCCACCAGCTCCTGGCTTTGTCTCTTGTGTGTCCATCAGTTCCTGACCCCCATCAGCTCCTGGGTGCCAAACAAACACCTCCTGGTGCCCATGACCCCCTTCATGCCAGGCTGGCACCCTTCTGGGTATCCCAGGTGTGCTTGCACACCCTCCACCAGGCACGCAGGGCACCTCCTGCCAGCACTGGGCACCCTTCTGGGACCCTTCTCCCTGCCTTCCTTCTCTCCCCAAATCCCCTTACAGTTGTTTTTGGGGTGCCATGGGATGTGGGGGTGGTTTTGTGCCAGCTGCTGGGGGATCCAGGGCTGCCAGCGAGTCAGGGGGGTGGCATCGCTCCTATCCCGAAGGATGCAGGACCAGTCCCACTGGGAGGCCATGGAGAAGGAGCAGGGGGAGGGAAGGAGGGCCGGGCTGACCTCAGCATCTGGAAAGCTGCGCTCTTGGGCCGTGGCCTGCGTGCCGAAATCCAGAGGCAAAAAAAACCTTCCATATTTGGTGAAAGTTGCTCCGGGGACACGGCAAAGGCTGGCTGGGGATGGGGGGCCAAGCCCCCGGCCGTGTCCTGCCCCACGGTGACACCGGGTGTGCAGGGGCTCTGCAGATGTGCCAGGGGATGGGTGGGGGTCAGGGTGGGGGGTAAGCTGGGCTGAGCATCCCAGATGGGTCATGGAGAGCGGGGGGTCCGTGGGATGCTGCCAGCAGTGCAGGGACGATGAGGGATGCACCAGCACCACCCTGAGCCTCGCATTTTGGAAGGGTATCACCCCAGCGCCGGAGGTGTACCCCCAATTTCCAGTGAAAATCCCAGGGGAAAAGCCCCCTGACACATTTAGAGGATGAAGTTTTCGTGCTTTGGGAAAAGAGGCTCGTGCCGTGTCCCCCCTCCCCATTCCACTGACAGGCTGGGGATGCCCAGCATCCTTCCACCCTGCCCTGAAAAACTGCCCCCACTCCTTCAGTTTTTTATTCCTGCTTTTTTCTCACACTTAAGAGGCAGAATTGCAGCCAGGCCGTGTCCTCCTGGGATGAATCACCGCGGCCGGGAAGGCAAAGAAGGGAAAACAAGCAGATTCCCGCGTGATCGTTTGGGGCCAAAGCTGCTTTTCTCCTCCTCATCCTCTTCCTCCTCTTCCTCCCCATGCCAGGGGTGGCTGTGCTGCCGGGTTTCTCCATGGGAGCATCCCTGAGCAAATCAATGCTCCTCTGTGAGCTGGGAGCCTGGGAAAAACCACCAGCGAGGGAAAAGCAAACATCTCCAGCCCCGGGACTGCGGATAAACATGGGAATATTATTAGTAACCAGAGTGGGGCTGAATCAGAGCTGCTGATTTATGCCCTTCTTTCCTTTCAAGAAGTTACTCTTCGGAGAGCTTGGACTTCTCTTACCCGTGGGAGAGCAGCCAGAGGCTGGGAAGGGAGGGGATGCAGCCCTGCATGTGATGCTCTCCTTTGTGTTCCCGTGGGAGTGGTTTTCCCGGGACACAGGGCCCAGTGGTCCCAGGGCTGGATGGTCCCCCGGGCTGGGATGGCTGGGATTCAGGGATGAGGTGCTGGGAGCAGGGAGGGGGTGCTTGGCAGCCAGGGATGAGGTGGCACGTCCTGGGAAGGACTTGTGCTCAGGGATGGTGGTGGCTGGTACCCAGGGATGGGATGACTGGTATTCAAGGATGGAGGTGATTGGTACCCAGGGATGGAGGTGACTGGTACCCAGGGATGGAGGTGATTGGTACCCAGGGATGGGATGACTGGTATTCAAGGATGGAGGTGACTGGTACCCAGGGATGGAGGTGATTGGTACCCAGGGATGGGATGACTGGTATTCAAGGATGGAGGTGATTGGTACCCAGGGATGGAGGTGACTGGTACCCCGGTATGGGAAGTAACTGGTATTCAGGGATGAGGTGATTGGTGCCCAGAGATGGAAGTAACTGGCACCCAGGGATGGCTGACTGGCATCCAGGGGTGGCAATGTCTCATACAGGGACTGGACATGAGTGGTACCAAGGAAGGGTTTACTGGTACCCAGGGATGGAGGTGACTGGCCCCAGGCATGAATGTGGCTGCTGTCCAGGAATGAAGGTAACCGGTGCCCAAGGGTGGCAGTGATGGAAGTGGTTGGTACCCAGGGATGGGCTGACATGCCCCAAAGACAAGGTGACTGGTACCCAGGGATTTGTGGGACTGGTACCATGGATGGGAAGACTGGCACCCAGGGATGGCAGTGACTGATACCCAGGGATGGAGGTGACTGATTGATACCCAAGGATGCCAGGGATGCCAGGGGCTGGTACCCAGCAAAACAAGGTCTTTTCTTTAGTGTCTGCCATCCCTGTATCCATGTGGCACAAGGCGGGGTGGGATCATTTATCCCAAGACAAAGGCTGGTTGGGTTTGCCTTGAAAGCCCTACAAAGCCCAGTCAATCCTCCTGCTCAGAAACATCCCAGGAGGACAGAATGGGGATCTTTTCCTGGCAGAAAGTGAGGGACTGAGGAAATGCAGGATTGGATGTTACAGCATCGTCCTGTTTTGGGTGATGGTGCCAGCCAGGGGTTTTTCCAGGGTCACCAGCAAGTTTTACATGCCGGGATGATGCTGTTTGTTGTGGAGGTTGGGATGGATGCAAGCAGGTCTGGTTTGGCTTCCAAGCCTTTTTTTTCCAGGCTTTTGGTAGAAATGGAGCCAAAGGTGTGTTGAAATTGTAAAAGCTGGGCATTCACTGTGCACTGCAGGCTCCCTGGAGCTGGGGAAAGCTCCCCATGGACCAGTGGCTCCCACTATGTCTCAGCTCCCTCTAGTGGGATCCACCCTGGGAACAAGCACGCAGGGCAAGAAAAGGTGCAAAAATCCCAGTTTCTTTCAAACTGGGAATTGAGGGGTTTCCAGGAGGTGCCACGGTTCAGGCTGCTCCCAGCACAACCCTACTACGTGATCCCAGGGAATCTCCCCGCAGCAGTTTGGACAGTCAGGAGCTGGAGGCAGGAACGAGCTGTAATGAGGGAAAAGCAACTTGTGTTTATTTGCTCTTACAATTTTGGCATGTTTTGGAGGGGTGGGAGTTATTCTGCTGGAGGCAGGATTGGCTCCTCCTCCAGCAGCTACGGGGAAGTTGAGCTGGGAAGTTCCAACCCCAAGTTGCAAATCCCATTCCCAAATTGGCCTGAAACGCTCCAGATCTTTCCTAAATCCAGATCTTTTTGCCCCAAAATGGGGCAGGACACAATATGCCAGGGCCTTTTTTATAATATTGGAAGATGTCTGAAAAGCCCTGGGGATGCTCCAGCCCCTCGTGCATCGCTGTTCCTGGGTGGGGGGGAAAAGCAAACTGAGGGATTTGCACCCTGAGCTGGATCAAAAAGGAAAAGAAATTAAGGAGGGAGAGCTCCCATCCTTCTTCAGGAGCCCAAGTGGGGTTGCATTTCCAATGCCAGGGGGAAAAGCTGAAGGAAAAACCCTTCTCCAAGTCCCCCATCCCAGTTTTGGGGTGCCCCCCAAATCCCCAGGGCCAGATTCTCTCCACCTTTGTGTTTTTGGGAGCATCTTTGCCACGCTGGCACAAGCCCTTGGAGTGGAGGATGAGCCCCTTGGCTGCATCCCAAGGGACGGGCACGCTTTTCCCAGGAGGGTTTGGGATTTTGGGAGAGCAGGGGGGTGGAAAGGAAACACCCGGGGTTGGGGAGAGGAAAAGAAAAGGCTGGTCCGAAAGGAAATCTAAAGGTGTTTACAAAGAGCCACGGGGGCTAAAAATAACCGGCTCATATTTTAGCCAGCCCTAAAAATAGGCAGCGCTGCTGGAGTGGCCAAACACTCCCAGGAATTTCCTGTGGGCTGCGGGCAGCAGGCAGGGGGGTCCGGCCATTCCCCCCCATCATCGCCATCATCGCCATCGCCATCGCTCCGGCTAAGGCCCAGGGTGGGGATGGCGGGATGGCCTCCACTGGGATTCGGGATGCCCGCCGCTTAACCCCTCTCCGTCCATCCCTCTCCCCTGTAGCCTCCAAAAGGGATTGGGTGGCACTGGGAGAGGTTTCCAAACCCATCGTTGGCACAAAGCTCAAGCTCGCGAGCGGACGGCGGAGAATCCACACGGACGTGGATGAAGGGATTGATCCAAGGGTGGGGTCTGCAGGGTGGGAAGGAGCCTCGTGGGATGGAGGGATCCCCCTGCTGGCCCCGGGGACAAGGGATCCCGTGGGAGGGCCACTGGGGCAACGCCAGCACATCCCGGGGTCACCACACTGTGGGACAGTAGGGACCGGGGCTGCAGCTCGGCTGGGATAGGGATTGCAACAGGAGTGGGGTGGGGATTGCAGCGGGAATGGGATTGGGATTGCAGCAGGAAAGGGGCTGGGGTTGCAACAGGAAAGGGGTTGGGGTTGTAACAAGAAAGGCATTGGGATTTCAGGAGGAATGGGGTTGGAATTCCAACAAGAAATGGGTTGGGATTGCAACAGGAAAGGGGTTGGAACTGCAACAAGAGCTGGGTTGGGATTGCAACAGGAAAGGGGTTGGGGTTGTAACTGGAAAGGGGTTGGGATTTCAGGAGGAATGGGGTTGTAACTGCAACAAGAACAGGATTGGAATTGCAACAGGAAAGGGGTTGGGGTTGTAACTGGAAAGGGGTTGGGATTTCAGGAGGAATGGGGTTGGGATTGCAACAAGAAATGGGTTGGGATTGCAACAGGAAAGGGGCTGGAATTGCAAGTCCGATGCATCAAGAATTGCAATGAGGTTGGACCCGGGTTTGTGTCTCTGGTGGGTCCAGGATTGCAACAGTAATGGGATTGGGATTGCACCAGGAATGGGGTGCAACCCAAATGAGCCTGGGATTGCAGTGCCGATGGACCCAGGTTTGTGTCCTTGGTGGGTCTGGGATTGCACCAGGAATGGGGTTGGGATTGCAACCAGATGGATCGGGGATTACAACACGAACAGGTCCAAAACTTCAGCCTGAATGGGTCCAGTTGGTTCTGGGATTGCAATAGAAATTAATCTGCGTTTGGAACCCAAACAAAACAGGGATTACAACAGAAGTGGGTCTGGGATTGGATCCCAGAAGAGCCCAGGATTGCATCCCTGATGGGTCCCAGGTTGCAGTGCAGGTATACCCTGGGTTTGGGGCTGCAGCCCAAATGGGGCTGGGATTGGAACTCAGAATGGCCTGGGATTGTAATCCAATGGGATTGCGGTGCAGATGGATCCAAGGTTGCAACTAAAGTGGGTCTGGGATGGCAGCCTGAAGGGATCTGGGGTTACAGCAGAGGTGGGTCTGGGATTGGATCCCAGAAAAGCTCCGGACTGTAAACCAAAGGGGGCAGCTGGACCCGGGATGCCAAGAGCCACCAGTCTGGCATGGCCAGGGCTCTGCCGGGGCAGGAGCTGCTGCCTTGCAAACAGCCTCATCCCCCAGCTGCAAGGAGCTGTCCCGGCTCCCAGCATTCCCAGTCCGGGTGCTGGGAGCCCTCCTCCCTGATCCCAGTGCCAGGGTGCCTGAAAGGCTGCTGGGGCTGCCGTGGCATGCACCGAGCTGTCTGTGCTCTGCTCCCTCCCCAGGCTGGGATGCTCCCCATTACCAAGAGGAAGTTTCCCTGCTGCAGTGGAATGGTTGCTGTGGAAACGGGGGTGAGCAGCTAATTAGCTTTAATTAACGAAGCAGGAGGGGAGTGTTACAAACACATCTGGGCAGGATACATCACCCTGTTGGGTGGAATGTGGGTGCTGAGGTGATGATGGGGCGGGGGGAAAGTGGGGATGTGCCTCAGTTTCCCTGTCTGCAGGATATGGGAAGGGGGATACAGACAGGGGTGGAGTCACCAAGGGTGCTGAGCACCCCATCCCAGCCTGGATGGCTGGGATACAACCCCAAGTGGGGTTGTATTTCCAATGCCAGAGGGAAAAACTGAGGGAAAAACCCTTCTCTGAGCCCAACCATCCCAGGTTTGGGGTGCTGCAATGTCAGGGAGGAGGCCGTTGGTGGGGATGGAGATGCCACGGATGATGAGCCCCCCATCCCAGTAAGGTCAGGAGGGGGATATTGGGGAGGATGGAGATGCCGAGGATGCTGAGCACCCCATCCCAGTAAGGTCAGGAGGGGGATATTGGGGAGGATGGAGATGTTGAGGATGATGAGTCCCCCATGCCAGTAAGGTCGTGGAGGGGGATATTGGTGAGGATGGAAATGCCGAGGATGCTGAGCCCCCCATCCCAGTAAGGTCGGGGAGGGGGAGATTGGTGAGGATGGAGATGTTGAGGATGATGAGGCCCCCATGCCAGTAAGGTCGGGGAGGGGGATATTGGTGAGGATGGAGACCCCGAGGATGCTGAGTCCCCCCTGCCAGCATCATCCATGCATCCGTGCTCCCCAGGGAAGCATCAGCTCCCCCCTCCACCCCAGCATCCTCCTTGGGCGAAGCTTTTCCAGGAGCATCCCTGGGCAGGATCCGGCCCCGGCTGCATCCGCGCGTGTCTGTGTGGGCACGGCTCTGCCTCCCTCTCCGCTCGCTGCCTCCTGCCCGTGCCTGGGCAATTCCCGGGGCCGGGAGCCCGGAGCCGCCACGGAGGGACGCAGGCGCGCGCCCCGCACCCCCCCGCTCCGCAGGAGGGCTTTGATGCATCCACATCTTTATATATCCCCCTCGATATAAATAGCCGCTCTCTCCCCTTCCCCTCGGCGCCGCATCGCTCCCGGCGGACACCTGGGCATAGAGGGAGAGGGAGGCAGGAGCGTTTCTGTGGATTCCCTGGGCCGCGTGGGCCGGAGCGACCCCCGGGACCCGCATGCTGCAGATGGTGAGGACTCTGGCGCAGTTCACCATCGCGCTGGAGGACATGCGAGACATCGGGGACGGCGTGGACGCGGCCTTCGCCTCCGCCGGGCTCAGCGGCGCGGCCGAGGAGCCGCCGGACAAGGGCTGCGGCCCCCGCGGGGGCCCCGAGGTGATGGGGCACGGGGGGCACCGGGGGGGCTGGGAGCACCAGCGGGGCTGGGGGGCACCAGGGGGTGCGTCATGTACGGCCACGTGTGCGCCCGGCGGGACGCGGCACCTGTGGGGTCTGCGCTGCCATCGCCGTGGCAACCGTGCCTCCATCCTCATCACCTCCATCCTAATCCCTGCCATCCTCATCCCAGCCATCCTCAATCCTGCCATCCTCATCCTCTCCATCCTCATCCCTGCCATCCTCATCCCTGCCATCCTCATCCCTGCCCTCCTCATCCTCTCCATCCTCATCCCTGCCAT
>VWZG01009032.1:84037-98001 GCA_013396735.1 Grallaria varia
CCCCTGCCATCCTTGTCCCCCCCATCCTCACCCCTGCCATCCTTGTCCCCCCCATCCTCACCCCTGCTATCCTCACCCCTGCCATCCTTGTCCCCCCCATCCTCATCCCCTCCATCTTCATCCCCCCATCCTCATCCCTGGTGAGCCGCCTTCGGATTGCAGGGATAGGGGGGTGATCCCACCCGGAGAGGGGATGGGGGGGATGGAGGCACCGCTGCCACCGCCCTCCCAAGTGCTGAGGTCCCCCTGGTGGGAAATGTCCCCGCTGCCATCCCAGCGGGGGCTGATCCCGAGGGTGCAGAGCGTGCCGGGGGTGGCAGGAGGAGGGTGGGATGCGACGGGGGCGTCCCCGGGGAGAGCAGGTGGGGGCTGGAGCACCAGCAGCCCCAGGGGGGACAGGCTTTGCTGGGAAAAGGGGTGCGGGGGGCAGATCCTGCCAGCTTCGCCCCACCAGGTTGGTGGGTTCCCCCTGCAGCTCCCGCTCATCCCAGCAGGAATTTCCCCCCCACGCGCTGGGATGATGCTGGGGCCGTAACGGTGGGAAAAATTCCCATGCCAACAGTTGGGCCTCATCCTGCATCTCCCCACTGCTGCAGAGCCCCAGCGTGTGGTGCTGAGCCTGCTCGGCTCAGGGATGTGGCTCTGCTTCAATCCTGAGCTGGGGTGGCTCCGGAAAAAAGCCAGAGGCGGGGAATTCCAGGTGGTGGTGGTGATGGGGAAACTGAGGCACAGCGGGGGGGATCAGGTGCTGTGTCCCCATAAATCCCACCCTCTCATGGGGTTAATTACAACAAATTAATCCAGCAGTGAAAGTGCTGATGAACCTTCAGGCTGTGTGGGAGTCTCAGGTTGTCCCTCCAGCATCACTGTGATCTGGGGGCAGATCCCTGGGGGGCACTTGAACCCGTCACCACAATATTTGGGACAGCAGTTTCATCTCTGCTCGGCTGAAAAGACCGTCGTCATCTTGGTGGGGCAGCAGGCCCCGCTCTGTCCTTGAGCACGGAGCAGGATCTGGCCAGGATCCCTCCTCATTGCTCCCTGGCAGTTGGGGACCTCCATCCATGGTGAGGATGGTGGGGATACATCTTTGGATAGATCTCCCAGCACCCGTGGCCTTTGAGGTCCCCTGCTGGGGGGACCCTTTGAGTGCCCAGGTCTGTTGGAGCATCTCCACACTCATGGCCTTTGGGGTGTCCAAGCACCCAGGGCCTTTGGGTTGCCCCAAAATTTGGGGTGTCTGCACCAAGGGCCTTGGAATAGTCTCCCTGAGCAGGACCACTGCAGTCTCCATACCCAGTACCTTGGAGCATCTTCTTTGCTGGAGCCAGGGGAGGGTCCCTGCACCCAAAACATTTGGGGTCTCCCACATCAAGAGTCTCTGGAGATTCTACACATGCAAAACTCGTGGGTTGTCTGTGCACCCAGGGCACTTGGAGCACCTCTGCACCCAGATCTCTTGGGATGTCTCTGCACCCGAGGTCTCTTGGAGCACCTCTACATGCAAAACTTGTGGGGTGTCTCTGCACCTCTGGAGCATCTCTGTGTCCAAAACTTTTGGGGTCTCACTGCACAAGCACCACTGTAGTACTTCCACACCCAACACCTTTGGGGTGTCACTGCAATCAGAGCCTTTGGAACACCTCCTACCTGAATCTTTTGGGGTGTCTCACACCCAGCACCCTTGCAGTGTCTCACACCCACATCTTTTGGGGTGTCTTTGCGCTTGGAGCCTTTGGAGCATCTCAGACCCCAACCTATTCCGTGTCTCCCACCCTGGGCTCCAGAGCATTGCCTCCCCATGCTGAGCTGCTGGAGGGTCCCACAAGGGGGTCTCTCAGCCCTACAGCTGAGAAGACCCCAACGCATCTGCTTCCCAAGGCTGGTGGACCATGCCACACCACCACCACCTGGTGCCCCCCGCTGCCCCATTAACCCCAGTCCTGTGGGGCCCCAGCCCAGCTCCAGGGTGCCCGGGGTGCCGGGTGGGAGGCGAATTCCTGCGGGTCGGAGCCGCTGGAAAGACAGCGGGCTCCGGGACCGACCCATGTAGGGCTGTGAGCTCCAGGGCGGGCTCCTGACGCGGCCTGGAGGAAACCAGGCGTCTGTGCGCTCCGTGTCTTGTACTTCCTAATCCTCCCGGATTCCTCCATCGGGGTGGAGAGGGAGCGCAGTGGAGCTGGGCCCCAGCCGGGCTCCTCCGGAGTGCAGCCTCCCCGCCGGGCCCCGGCACCCACAGCCGGCAGGTCGGTGTCCTCCTCGGGTCACCCCAAAACCCCTCTGTCTGTCTTTCCCCCCGGGCAGGACATGAGGAAACACGTCATCATGACGCTGCTGGACACGGAGCAGTCCTACGTGGAGTCCCTGCGCACCTTGATGCAGGTAATGGGGCACGACCAGGACGGGACACCCCAAACTATGGATCAGCCAGGGTGGGACACCCCAAACCACCCCAACCCATGGCACGGCCAGGGTAGGACACCCCAAACTATGGATCAGCCAGGGTGGGACACCCCAAACCACCCCAACCCATGGCACGGCCAGGGTAGGACACCCCAAACTATGGCACAGTCAGGGTGGGACACCCCAAACTACAGCATAGCCAGGGTGGGACATCCCAAACCACCCCAAACCACGGCATAGCCACAGTGGGACACCCCAAACTATGGCACAGTCAGGGTGGGACGCCCCAGACTACAGCATAGCCAGGGTGGGACATCCCAAACCACCCCAAACCACGGCATAGCCACAGTGGGACACCCCAAACTATGGATCAGCCAGGGTGGGACACCCCAAACCATGGCACGGCCAGGGTGGGACACCCCAAACTATGGCACAGCCAGGGTGGGACACCCCAAACTACAGCACAGCCAGGGTGGGACATCCCAAACCACCCCAAACCATGGCATAGCCACAGTGGGACACCCCAAACTATGGATCAGCCAGGGTGGGACACCCCAAACCACCCCAAACCATGGCACAGCCATGGTGGGACACCCCAAACTATGGCACAGCCAGGGTGGGACACCCCAAACTACAGCACAGCCAGGGTGGGACATCCGAAACCACCCCAAACCACGGCATGGCCACGGTGGGACACCCCAAACTATGGCACAGCCAGGCTGGGACACCCCAAGCCACGGCATGGCCACGGTGGGACGCCCTAACCCATGGCACAGCCAGGCTGGGACACCCCAAGCCACGGCACTGGTGGCACCAGCCCCCGGACCCCAGTGGGACCCCCGGCTGCAGGAGCTCCACTAGCACCTCTGGCACAGGGGTGGATTGGGAACTGGGGACAACGGGACCAGACGTGGGAGCACTGTGGTGACAGTGGGTGTGGGAGTTCCCTCTGTCCCCCAGGTCGAGCCTGCAGCATTGTTGCTGCGTTGTCACCTGGCAGGGATTGTGTCCCCAAGCCTCCTGCCGTGCCTGCCTCCCCGAAGCACCTCGTGTTGCACCTCCTGTTGCTGGTGGCCCTGCCACGGCGGGGGTCCCCTTAGACCCCCCATTCCCCTGTGTCCCCATTTCCTGCTGGTGTCATCACCTGGACACGGCTAAGGGTTTCCCGCAGCCTTTTCTTTGCTGAGCTGGTTCCAAGCCCCTGGAGCAGCGTGGCCCCGGGGCCCACCCCACGTTTCACATGTTAATGAAGGTGTTTCAGCACGTTAATGGTGGTCAACGCCCTGGAGACAACTGTCACCTGGCAGGGGTGTGGGCTGTCCAGCCACATCGCCGAGGGTGGGAACACCAAGAATCAGAGCTCTGCTCTGCTCCGGACAAGGCAGTGCCTGTAGGACACCCGTCCACGGGGGAATGGGGCACACCATCCCAACATTCTTCCCATAAATCCCTTGCAAGGATGCCCCCAAGGTGGACCCAGATGTGCTGCAGAAGGGAAGGGCCCTCTGAGGCTGCTGCTTTTTGGGGCAAGATGCCCCTGGCTCTGGGGCTTAGTCTGGGGGCAGCTGTGCAGGGTTTGGGGTGGGTGGTGTCCCCTTGGCACGGACAGAATCTGTCCCATGCTCCGTTCTGCTCTCTGAGGTGGGACACCAGGCTGGTTGGAGAGGACAGCTGTGCTGGGACTCTCCAGTTTCCAACTGGAGGGACCGGTCAGGGCCCTCGGGGTGTCAATACCTGAGCTCCTGCCCACGGGACACGTCCTGCCACGGTGCAGCTGGGGGGACCTGGCTTTCTGGCAGGGGTCACTGGCCTCCAGGTGTCCCCAGCTCCCCGTCTCAGCTTGGATCCTTGACATGGCTTGGTGGCACGTTGCATGGTGGCTGCCAGGGACAAGGGCCACCTTGGAGCATCATCCTCCAGCCAAGCCAGGGGATGCATGGACAAGCCCTGCCTGCTGTCCCTGTCTGATGAGGTGGGGGCTGTCTCCATGCTCTTCTTCCCCGTCTGGCAAGCATGGGGTGCATGGCACAGCCCATCCCAACTTCTGCAGGAGGTGCTGGCCACAGCAGGGCAGGTGAGGGGAGTGAGGAGCCTCAGGAGGGATTTAGCCCTTCTGACTTGGGTCGCTGTGAGATATCCAGTGTCAGCTTAAGGAATCAGATCCTTGGGAGATGACTTCTCCTTCACCAGCTTGGAAGGATTGGAAGAAGGTCTCTGAGGCTGCTTGAGAAGGGTCCTGTGCTCACTGCTCAGCTCCATGGTCCTCCCAGCATCCTGAAGGACACCAGCCCTGCTCAGACTGAGGAGGTGGCAAGGCTTGAGGAGACCTTCCATGTCCTGCTGCATTCCTTGCAAGTCCATCCCTCCTGTTCCAGGGAGCTGCTCCTCTCTGCAGCTCTGCCCCATGGAGGGAGGAAAGGGGTTTCAGAGCAGGGCCACCCACCCAGCCTTGCTGAAGACCTCTCCCTGCTGGCCCTGGGTATTGCTTGTTGGCCGTTGTGTGGTGGTCCATGGCGTGATCCAGTGCGTCCACCATGCTGGCTTCAGCCCCTTCTGGTCCCAAACTCCCTAAATTCCACTGGCATTTGAATCCCAGGGTCATGCTGCTGTGATTTCCCAGCTGGGTCAGGCTCTGTAGCAGATGTGGGTGACCAAGGCTTGTGATGCAAAGACTGGGAGACTCTTAAGGCCATGGGACAGAGGATGCTGCTGTGGGGCCTCCTTGTGCAGCCCTGTCCCCCTCCCCACACTACCATGGGGATCCACCAGGTGGGATGGGACCCAAAACCTGCCGGCCCCAGGCGCTGTCTGGCCCTTCTGTGGGTCCCACAACCCCACGTGCAGTGGGGGAACCCCCTGCTGCAGGTGGCCATCCATCCCCATGTTTACAGAGGGTGAAAAATCCATCCTGGGTGGGGTGGGCAGGGAAACCTGGAGGTCCCTGACGCCTCTGCTGCCCCGCAGGGTTACATGAAGCCGCTGAAGCAGCCGGAGAACTCCCTGCTGTGCGACCCTTCGCTGGTGGACGAGATCTTCGACCAGATCCCCGAGCTGCTGGAGCACCACGAGCAGTTCCTGGAGCAGATCCACGACTGCGTGCAGAACTGGCACGAGAAGCAGAAAGTGGGCGACCTCCTCGTGCAGTCGGTGGGTCCTGGCAGGGTGGATTCCTCCTGGGCACGGCCCCAGTGCAGAGGTTTTGGAGCAGGAGACTGGGGAGTGGTCAAAGGGCGGGCCAAACACGCCTGGGATGGAGAGCAGGAGACGATCTCCAGGCCCGTTGTCTGCTTAGCGTAACGATGGGGAGCTGCAGCTCCCGGCTGGATCTGCAGCTCCGTGTCTCTGCCTCGGGAGCAGAAACGTCAGGGCTGAAAAATCGAGGTGGGCGAACAGCGGGAGAGCCCTCCCTCTGCGCCAGCCCAGAGCCAGGATTAACCCTTGGGGCAGCTTCCTCCAGGCTCTCCCGGGATCTCCATGTGGGATCTCTCCCCCTTTTTCCCCTCCCAGTTCTCCAAGGACGTGCTGGTGAACATCTACTCTGCCTACATCGATAACTTCCTCAATGCCAAGGATGCCGTCAGGATCGCCAAGGAAGCCCGGCCGGCATTCATGAAGTTCCTGGAGGTGGGTGATGTTTCCTCCCTCCATAGGTGCTCATCAACATCCAGAGCAAGGTTGCTGGTGGGGCAGGATGGGAGTTAATGGGAGTAAACTGGTACCCTGTGGTCAGACTGGGATTTTTCCCTCCACCACCACCTTGGTTTTGTTGTGAAGAGGATCAGTTGGGATGCACCAGAATCACTCCAGATGAGTCGCTGTGAGGCAGAAAGGGTGTTGCTGCAGGTCCTGGGCTGGGGGGATGTTGGGTCCCTGCTGTGTCCCACCCATCCACGTCCCTCCTGGATGTTTTGCAGCAAAGCATGAGGGAGAACAAGGAGAAGCAGGCTCTGTCCGACCTGATGATCAAGCCAGTGCAGAGGATCCCGCGGTACGAGCTGCTGGTCAAGGTGGGTGCAGGCAGGAGGGTGGGAGGCTGGAGCTGGTGGGGCTGTGCTTCCATGGCATTCCAGAATGGTTGGGCCAAAGGGACATTAAAGCTCATCTCATTCCATGGGCAGGGACACCTTCCACCAGACCAGGTTCCTCCAAACCCCACCCAGCCTGGCCTGGAACACTTCCAGGGGTGAATTTTGGGTGGCTGTGCAAGGTGATGATGTGCCTGAGAAGCTGGTGGCCTCTTTGGAGGTGACAAATGCCAGGCTGGTGGTGGCCAAAGCCCAAAGCTCCATTCGTTTGCCAAACCTCTCCTGCATGGGGCCAATTTCCACCCCCAGCACCCACAGTGGCACGGGAGGGGCTTGGGGGTGTCAGTGCTGTTTGCCCAGGGTGACACCCCGGCTGTCCCCGGGGCAGGACCTGCTGAAGCACACGCCAGAGGACCACCCCGACCACCCCTTCCTCATCGACGCCCAGCGCAACATCAAGCAAGTGGCTGAGAGGATCAACAAGGGCATGAAGAGTGCGGAGGAGGTGGAGAGGAACGCCCGGATCGTGCAGGAGATCGAGTCCCACATCGAAGGGATGGAGGACGTACGTGTTGGGGGGGCTTAGGTGGACTCAGTATTTCCTGCTCCCCAAAATGGCACCACTTCTGCTCTTTTTGGGTCGCCCCAGGCTGGGTCACTTGTTTTCTCCTCTCTGCTCTGCCTTTGCCATCACGGCCTTGGTGAGCTCCTGGGGGTTTTGGAAGGGGGCATTGCAGGGGCAGGGATGAAGCCCCCAAGGTTTCCCACCCACAAACCTCCTTGTCCCCACAGCTCCAGGCTCCGCTTCGCAGGTTCCTGCGCCAGGAGATGGTCGTGGAAGTGGTAAGAGCGGGGTGGTCCTCCCTGGCCACCAGGCTGTGGGGTCACACGCTAGATGGGGCAGCGGGACGCTGTGACTGCAGGGCATGGGGTGCCTGTGTGCCTGTGGGAGGCTTCTGATGGGTGGATGGATGGATGGATGGATGGATGGATGGATGGATGCATGGATGCATGGATGCATGGATGCATGGATGGATGGATACATGGATGTATGGATGGATGCATGACTGGACAGATGAGCAGAACAGACAGATGGAAGAACGAATGGATGGATCAGTGACCTGTCAATGGTGACAATATAAAATTCCCTAAGTGTGGGGGAAGATAGGGTGAATTTTGGAGCAGACAGGAGGCAGGGAGAGCCCACAGCAGCCCTGGGAGACAGGGAGGCTGGAGGTGGAGACCACAGGGGTCTGGTGAGCCCATGCCTGGTGTTCCCATGGCCCTGGATCCTGGTGCAGCTGGTCCCCTTTGACCATGCCAAGGACATAACTGGTCCCCGCGTGATGTCACCCTGCAGCCTCCCCGTGTCCCAGCAGCACGTGGGGACACTGAGGTAAAGGGGGTGTGGACATTGACCCCTTGGTGTCTCCCACTGCCCCACAGAAGGCGGTGGGCGGGAAGAAGGACCGCTCCTTCTTCCTCTTCACGGACCTGCTGGTGTGCACCACGCTGAAGCGCAAGTCGGGCTCCCTGCGCCGCAGCTCCATGAGCCTGTGAGTACCACCAGGCTTGGGGGCTCCCCCGGGGCTGTCCCCCCAGCTGGCATGGCTTTAGGGCGCTGGAGGTGTGGGTGCAGCTCAGCCATGCCCCCAACGTGGCAGGTACACAGCGGCCAGCGTGATCGACACGGCCAGCAAGTACAAACTGCTCTGGAAGCTGCCCCTGGACGACGTGGACATTGTCAAAGGTCCGTCACTGCCTGCTGGAATGTCCCATCCCACCCCAAAACCTGGCTGGTGGGGAGGAAGGGTTGATGCCGTGTCCCCACGCAGGTGCCTCGCAAGCCACCAACAGGGAGAGCATTCAGAAAAGCATCAGCCGCCTGGACGAAGACCTCAGCACACTGGGGCAAGTCAGCAAGTTGTCAGAGACCCTCAGCTTCCCCCACCAGGTACGGGGGGCCTGTGGCGCTGCCCCCTGGTTGGCCACATTCCTGGTGGGACCACCCAGGATGTCCTCAGTAACAGGGGAGAACCTGTGGAGGGGCTGGTGGCCATGGCTGTCCTCAAAGGACTCAGATGCCACCAGCCCTAAAGCCACAGCAGGAGCTGGGACGGCTTCTGCAGGATGGCAGGGTATTGTCTGGGATCAGTGTCATGTGGTGGGCTTGGTGCTGTCCCCTGGCCAGGCACCTTTCCCTGAGAAACAACTGGGATGCCCTTGGTGGAACGGAGAGCCTATAGAAGGGCTGGTGACCTTGAATGTCCTCTGAGAGCACAGATGCCACCAGCCACAAAGCCACTGCGTGGCTGGGGATACCTCTGAAGGGTGGCAGGGGGTGGACAGGGGCTTATCAAGCACGTGGCTGGTGGTGGCCCATCCCTGAGAGCTGACAAGCTGTCCCCATCCCCAGAGCCTGGATGATGTCATCAAGGACCTGATGGCCGCCATCCACCGGGAGCTGTCGGAGAAGCAATCCCTGTCCTTCAGCATGGCCTTCCCCCCCAACAAGGTGGAGCTCAGCACCACCAAGGCCGACGGCACCGAGTCCTTCATCTTCGAGTTCCCCAACCCCGACGCCCGACTCAGCTTCGAGCAAGCCTTCGAGGACGCCAAGAAGAAGCTGGGTAACACCAGGGGCGGGGGAGGTGGCCGTGGCACTGGCTTGGCACCGTTTGGTGGCCCCCTTCCCTCCGTCATTTCCTCACCCTGCCATTTGATTTTCTCAGCTTCCAGCAAGAACTGCCTGGACCCAGAGTTCCTCAAAGCCATCCCCATCATGAAGACACGGAGCGGGATGCAGGTACCCAGGGCTGGGGTTCCACCATCCCACGAGAGCCGTGGGTGCCGAGACGTCCCCCACGACCCAGCTCATCCCATCTTTCGCTCATCCCCCGCAGTTTTCCTGCGCTTCCCCCAGCCACGGCAGCCCCGAGAGCTCCCACGAGGTGTGGGTTTGCAACAGCGACGGCTACGTGGGGCAGGTCTGCCTGCTGAGCATCCGCAAGGAGCCCACGGTGGAGGCGTGCATCGCCGTGTGCTCCGCCAGGATCCTCTGCATCGCCTCCGTGCCCGGCCTCCGGAGGGCCTGCAGGTAGGGAGGGCACCGCGGCGGGCACGGCGGGGGCCGGCGGGCGCGGGCGCTGCTGGAGCTGCCTGTTCCCCCCTCCCCGGTGGCGGCAGGGAGCGCGCGGAGCCCCTGGGCAGCCCCTGCGCCGAGGAGGCGGCGCCGCAGCCCTGCCTGCACATCTCCATCTCGGGCTCGTCGCTGGAGCTCTCGGAGCCGGTGGACGGCGGCAACAGGGAGCTGGTGCCCTTTGACAGCGACGACACGGACGACGAGTCCTCGCCCAGCCCCTCCGGGACGCTGCAGAGCCAGGCCAGCCACTCCACCATCTCCTCCAGCTTCGGCAGTGAGTCCTCCCCGGCCCCTGCTGAGCCCCTGCTTTCTTCCCCAAAGTTATGGGCAGCTCTGTCGTCTTTCCATGCATTCCCTGGGGAAATCTGCAGGCGGAGGCTTTTGAGCTGAGGAAATCCTGGGAACAGAGGTGTTGGGGAGTATCAGCCCGGAATGGGTGGCTTTGGGTAAAACCTGGTGGGTTTAGAGGCTCAGCATCCCTGTGTCCTCCTCCTCAGCCCCTGCTTAGGGAAACATCTACTTTCTTGCCCCAGAATTGTGGGCCTCCCTGCCTTGCATTCCTTGGAGAAATCTGCAGGGAGAGGCTTTTGAGCCAAGGAAATCCTGGCAAAAAGAAGTGTTGGGTGATGTCAGCCCGGAATGGGTGGCTTTGGGTAAAACCTGGTGGGTTTGGGGCTCAGCATCCCTGTGTCCTCCCCTGGGCTTGATGTCACAAGGGGACCTGTGATCTCTCCCCCATGACTTTGGGAGGGTGTCGGGCGGTCCTGGTCTGACCATTCCTTCCTCCTCCTCCTCCTCCTCTGCAGATGAAGAGAGCCCAAGCTGCAAGGAGGCAGCAGTGGAGACGACGAGCTCGGAGGAGGAGCAGGAGCCGGGCTTCATGTCCATCACTGGCACCTACGGCCAGGCCCGGCACGGGGAGAGCCCCACGGACGGGCGGGCCCTGCGCCGCTCCAGCCGCGGCTCCTTCACCCGCGGCAGCCTCGAGGACCTGCTCAGCCTGGACCCTGAAGCCCACCAGAGCTCCATGTGGCTGGGCACCGAGGACGGCTGGTATGTCCCCAGCACGGGGGGGGATCCGTGGCTCGCGTGGCCCCGGCCCCGGGTGAGCCTTGGGCTTTGCTCTCCCGCAGCATCCACGTGTACCAGTCCTCGGACAACATCCGCAACAGGAAGAACAGCATGAAGATGCAACACGCCGCCGCCGTCATGTGCATCTTGTGAGCAGGGAACGGGGGGGTTTCAGCTCCGGGATGGCCTTCTCAGGGTGCTCTGGGCTGGCCGAGCAGGTTGGCAAAGGTGTTTCCTCCCCCAGGTACCTGGATAACCAGGTGTTCGTGTCGCTGGCCAACGGGGAGCTCGTGGTGTACCAGCGGGAGGCAGGTGAGGCTGGACCGGGAACGCCAAAAGGCACCACTGGGGTGAAATGCAGCCCCAAAGGGGTGGCTGTTGGGTGGGGAGGGATGCTCAGGGTGTTGGGGGCCTCCATGGAGAGGGACTGGTGACACCGAAACAGGAGCCAGCTGGAGTTGTGCATCCTCCTGGTCCCTGCTTGCCGCTGGCATCCCCTGGGGACATCAGGTTATGTCCCCTCTAAGCGGAGACCTGGAGACAGACACCTCCAGCTTCCACATCCCACTGCCCACACCAAACTGGGCTTCCTTTGAGGGCGCTTCAGCCACCCACCCCACTCTCCCCGCCCTCACAGGCCGCTTCTGGGACCCCCAAAACTCCAAGTCGCTGTCGCTGGGCTCGCCGGGGAGCCCCATCACCAAGATGGTGGCGGTGGCGGGGAAGCTGTGGTGTGGCTGCCAGAACCGTGTCATTGTCCTCAACCCCGCCACGCTGGCACAGGAGGTACCCCGGGTGGCACCGGGGGGCGGGGGGGCCGGGGTGGGCATCGGTGGCATCACGGCGGTGTCATTGTCCCCCGCAGCACACGCTCCAGGTGGGCCAGGACAGCGGGCGCAGCGTCACCTGCATGGTGGGCGCCGGCACCGGTGTCTGGGTGGCGCTCCAGGGCAGCGCCCAGGTCCGGCTGTACCACAGCACCAGCTACGAGCAGCTGGCAGAGGCTGACATCACCCCTCCAGTGCACAAGATGCTCGCTGGTAAGTCCCACGGGCGAGTGGGTAATCCCGTGTGGGAACAGGGCCTTGATCCCATAGTCATGGAGTCGTGGAATTCCGAAAGGGGTTGAGTTGGATGGTACAGGAGACGTCATCCAGTTCCAACCCCTGCCATGGGCAGGGGCACCTTCCAGTAGAAGGCCCACTGGTGAATGGATAATCCCACGCTGGAACGGGGCAGTAATCCCATAGTCATAGACTGGTGGAATTCCAAAACGGATTGAGTTGAAAGGGACCTTCAAGCTCATCCAGTTCCACCCCTGAGACTCTTTCTACTATCCCAGTTTGCTCCAAGCCCAGTCCAGCCTTGGACACTTCCAGGGATGGGGCAGCCACAGCTTGTCTGCCCATCCTGTGCTGGAGCCTCCCCACGCTCCCAGCCAAGAATTCCATCCCAGTGCCCATCTAACCCTGCCCTCTGGCAGTGGGAAGCCATTCCCCCCTATCCTGTCAGCCCACCCTGATGGGGTGCTTTACACCAGCCAGGGGGCCACGGGGTCCCTTCCCTACATCCCATGTGCCACAGAGACCCCTGGGAATGGGGTTCACCCTCCGTGCCGGGCAGGATGAGGTGCTGATTTCGGGGATGCTCCACAGGCTCCGATGCCATTATCCGGCAGCACAAGGCCGCCTGCCTGCGGATCACGGCGCTCCTGGTGTGCAAGGACCTGCTGTGGATCGGGACGAGTGCCGGCGTGGTGCTGACCCTCTCGGTGTCGGCCAAGGCGGCCCCCACGCTGGTGGGGCTGTCCCAGGGCCACACCGGCCACGTCCGCTTCCTCACGGCCATCGAGCTGCCCGATGGCTTCGACGTCCTCTTCCCGCTGCCCAGGGACACGGGTAGGTGGGGTGGTGACACGATTCCCAGGGCTGGGAATGCTGTGCCGCCAGTGCATAACCAAGAGTAGCCCTGAAATGTTGTCGGAGTCCTTAAAATACAGGGTGAAAAACTGGAGGTGGAGGGTGGGGGGAACTGGGTGCTAAACTTGCCCCCCGCCAGCACGAGTGACCCCAAATTTCCCAGGGAGATCCGAATTCCCATGGGGAAAAGCCACTGGAAAGGCATGTGCTGTTCTACCCAGCCCAGCTCGGGTGCTGGGTTGGGGAGAAGAAGGACATGGGAGGGGGGTAGTGATTTTGAAGGGAGAGGCTAACAGGGATTGGAAGGGCTAATTTGGGGTGGGAGGGGCTGTTGCCGATGTGAGGAGTTCTTTGGGGCCAAGATGTGGTGCCTGGAAAAGTGCTGGTGGGAGGGTGCTGGGATGATGCTGAGATGATGCTGGTGGGATAGTGTTGGTGGAATGATGGTGGGAGGATGCTGGAATCATAGAATCATAGAACAGTTTGGGTTGGAAGGGGACCTTGAAGGTGATCGAGTTGTTAGAGGGATGATGCTGAGGTGATGCTAATGGGATGATGTTGGTGGAATGATGGCAGCATGCTGTTGGTGGGATGATGTTGGGATGCTGATAGGATGATGCTGTTGGTAGGATGATGGAGGGATGATGGTATTGTTGGAACGATGGTAGGATGATGTCGGGATGCTGTTGGTGGGATGACATTAGTGGGATGATGTTGGGATGCTGTTGGTGGGATGACATTGGTGGGATGATGTTGGGATGCTGATGGGATGATGCTGCTGGGATGCTGTTGGTGGGATGACATTGGTGGGATGATGCTGGGATGACATTGTTGGGATGCTGCTGGGATGACATTGGCGGGATGATGCTGGGATGATGTTGGGATGCTGCTGGGATGCTGCTGCTGCTGGGACGATGCTGTTGTGCTTGTGATGGAACGATGCCGACGTGACCCTTTGGGGGAACGGGGCAGCGCCGGGGGGGACACCTGACAGGATATTGGGGTTCTGTGCTTGGCAGGGGCCGAGAAGCCGAGCGAGGCAGAGAAACGAGACCCCTCACGGCCCCGCGCGCCCGCCCTGGCGCTGTCCAAGCCCAAGATGTTGGTGATCAGCGGCGGGGATGGCTACGAGGATTTCCGCCTGACCAGCAGCAGCGAGACCGTGGGGCGGGACGACAGCACCAACCACCTCCTGCTGTGGAGAGCGTGAACGGCCATGGCCCCCCCGGGCTGGAAGGGGGGCACCGTCCGCCCCGTGTGCCGAGAGGGGGGTCCCACCCCCTGCCCGCCGCCCCCCACTCCAGCACCTCTCATCTCCAACCCGGCTGCTCTGTGTGCTCGGGGTTGGGGGGATGAGCCCCCGGTCCCCCCGCCGTCCCCCCGGCCGCCGCGCTGGACTCGGGG